>VZTQ01004726.1:18012-287766 GCA_013400755.1 Pelecanoides urinatrix
CAACACTTACCAGAAATCTGTCCCTCTATCCCAACAGAATATTGTTAAAAACAGATCATGTTCTGATACAAATTAATATACAGGAGTCCTATTTTTCAGAGAAGGTCAGATTTACTTAGCTCAAAGATATGTAATGTTAGAATATCTGTCAGTAGAGAGCAAAAGCCAGTCTCCATCAATGATTCAGTTAAAAAAAAAAACAAAAGAGACATCTATTTCTGAAACAAAGGCAGTATAAGATATGCATTTACTGCCAACCTATACGTCATTGATATTCATCTTTTCAGAGAACAATCACCCTTGGTGATTTTGTTCTTCACAGCCTAGTCCTGTAAGTTGATCCTCTGAAGGAAAAACAAAAGCTACAGGGTACAGTATGGCATGCATAGCCAGTACTCAGCAGAAGCATGCTACAGCCTTGTAACTGCTGGTATCAGTCTATAACAATGCAGAAAAACAGATATATGCCAAGTAAAGAGAAATGCACTTTTCCCCTGTACACAGCTTAAGATGATGATTTTTTTTTTCCAAAGGTTGAATGCAACAAACTAGGTGGTATAAGTAATGCAGGTTGCTAGGGAACTGGACAACTCCCAGATTGGTAGTAGGTTTTCTTAAAGCAATGGTTAGTGTAGCTAATATACCACAATCCTGAATGCAGATATCTGACAAGTAATTTCTAGCATGAGTAGAGCGCTCTGGAAAATTCTTATGAAATGCTAAGGCATAAAATTCTGCAGGATGTGACTAACAAAGTGAACAAGTGTTTAGTCTAAGAACAAACAAACGGTAGATGAAAGCNTGAAATTACTAGTGATGCAGTCTTCTACTCTCACTTTCATACATGAGAGAAGCTGTGAGGAAGTAAATCCCGAGTTTAAGAAGTTCCTCCACACTTAAGATACGTAGCATCTTGGTTTTGGATCCTGTAAATTCTGTTCTCTTGAATAAAATGAAGCCTTTGTATTAGTTTCAATAATATAGTGCATAAAGGCTTAACACAAATCTCTATCCACAAATCCTCCCATAAAAACCTGCAAACACTTCAGCACATATGGCAAATTTAGACTTCAGTGAGATTTCTACAAGATGCTCAATCCAGTCAGTAACTCTAACCCTTGCAAAAGCAAATAAAACACTTGCATGGAGAAGCAAAAATTTAAGTATGCATCTTTTTCACTCATGACTTCATCTACTTTTTCTTATGACAATCATCCATGAGAGCACATTCCAAGTAGAATCATTCAAGTTGTGTTCAAGTGTCCAGGAAGTCCTGTGCGGTTATGAAAGCTGCCACCAAATGAGGGGCTTTTGTATCTAGCAGTCACAAACAATTCCCAGTCAAGCAGAAGCATTCCAGCATGGATACTAAATCAAGTCTTTTGAAACCATCTGACAATAACGTTTAATATGACAGAGTTGCTATCAAAATACAACTTTATTGATGAAACACTGATTAAAAGACCAACTAAACGTAGGACAAAGGCGTTTCAGAGACTGCAGTGTGAACTACGTATTAAACACATTTTTAAGGAGCTACACAAAAAGGGGAGGGGGAAGTTATGACAACCAATTTTCTCTGGCAAACTGCTCAGACAGACTAGTTCATGTAGCAGGCTTAGGAGGTTATCTATGCACTGATACAGCATCAACATTCTTTAGTGAGTCCTGTGTGAAATATTACAGAAATGGCCAAAATAACTCTTCATGCTTACATTTGAAAAAAATAAATAAGAAGTTAACAACAAATTCCTCTCTATAATGCAAAATGTATTTGTCCTCTATGAAATCACATGAAGTTCTCCAAGAGGAAAGTTTCTCCCAGGGCAGCTAAGGATTCACAAAGACGTTCTTGGAAACAGCTGTCAAACATGTCACTTATTTCCTCTCTTAACTCCCTCAGCAGAGGCACTGTGGACTTACCATCTGCATTCAGAATTCTCCCAAAAAGTTTACTCCAGAAATCACTGTCAGCAGTCCTAAAACAAATAGAGCAGTTTTCAGTGAAACAGTATGACATGCCTGTCAAGATTTCCATTTATATTCAGCACTAAATGCCCTGGGAAAACCAAGTCTGAAATAATAATTTCACTCACATGAGTAAATGTAAAGAAAAACTAGGAATGTATTGTTAAGTTTATACATGTGGACTCCTTTCTCCAGTAGGCTTCTGGATAGTAACTAGACAGGCTGTTTCATGGGTCTATCAAAACGATTGGTTTTACAGTTACCTTATCTAGTGTACCTGACCACTATCACCATTCACATTGAGCCATGGCACTTTTAATTTAAAGGACTTATCAACAGCATTCTTTGAACCAACAAAGTTGGCAGATTCCTTTCATGAATAAGGGGTAGAGGTAAATCTTATTCCCCCATTTGCAAGTTAAGTTCACAGGTCAATATTAAAGGAAAGCTGCAAGAGAAATAAAAAAAAAGTGCTTTACAGCCAGTTTTACTTCCTTTTTTCCCTGCCTTCCAACTGCCAGACTGCTTGCATAAATAACATTTTAAAGATAATTAATAGTAACAACCCCCCTCTCTCACAGATATACCCACACAACATGAATAAAAGGGTTAACTGTCTCATTGAAGACTCAGAAAACTTATATCAGAGCTAATCCTTTGTTCTTCAGTCTTGCACTGAAGTCCATAGACTGCACTGCTTCTGACTACTGAAGCGCTTTTATCCCTCATGCTAGGAGTTACACTGGCTTTTGAACAAATTATCTGCCTCTGCTTTATGTAAGTGACTCATAAAACAGCAGCAGCCATAGTCTCATAAGGAATCTGGCCTGTACTATTACACTAGTAACTTTTTCTAAAATAATGAAGTCATACAGAACCTAACAAAAAAACAAATATGCAAGACTTGAGGCTATTTCCTTCACGGAGTTAGACAAGAAGCATAGCAGAGGAGGTTACATATTAGTAAGGATATCTAAGGAGTTATGAGTGACAAAAATAGTCCTAAAAATTCAAAACAGCTTCTATATACTACCTCACATAAGCCTGCACAGATGAAGTTTCCTAAAATAGTATAGTGCAAATAGAAAAACTAAAAACACTCCTGGAAGTGAAAAATCTCCAAATCCATTCTTTAATAATGGTAACATGCTAAAACCCTCTCCCCTGAAAAACAGGTTGTTAACCTTATAGTAATGCTCAAAGATGAAAAAAACCAAGCTTGATCAGAATTCACATTCTACCTTCCCAGAAGTCTTTACTACAACATTGACTTAAGTGCCTTACATTCATTCTGTCAGCCTTTAAGTGGGTTCTGCTTTATTCAGTGCCATTGGCCTTAGAAGACCAGTTTTGTGCTTTGTCTTGCAGTTCCCCACTGCTTTGGTATTTTGTTGAATTGGTAGTAAAATTAGTGGCTCTACCAGTCATTCTACTATCTTTAAGTTTGTTTAATACTTAAAAATAATTAGGTCCTTTTTTAAAAGCTTTCCTAAGATAAGGTGGTCATGGTTGTTGCATTTAACACCAATCAGCCTTTTAGTAAGAAGCCTTCTTATAGAACTTCTAGCAGAAAGGACAGAAGTAACATGACCTTTACAAATGAAAAGTAGAATTACTAAAAGCAACAGGAAAAAGAATCCTGTGTCTTCACAGGTGTTGCAAGTGTCATTGCCATGCGTGGCTGTATTCAAAGGATAAAGCACAAGATTAACAGCCATCAGCTGACTCTTCTCACAGAGAAGTGCTTAATTGTGCAGCCCCTTCTGGTAGATGAAGATTCCCTGCAGCAGTAAACTTGCTTGTCAGAGATTACTTGAGAATTTATTGAAAGTTTCAAATTGACTGGAGGAAATGTCATCAATTAATAAGAGCCAGACACACTGAAAGATCTATGTGTGAATGGAAAAAAAGGATTCAGTGCAGATTCCTTATTCTTGCATAATGAAATGCCCTGTTTACACTGTTGATATAAGACTTCAGTATAACATGTAACTAAAGCACCTATACAAACATTTCTTGGAATTTGTGATATTGAAAAATAAGTATAGAAGATGAATAAGTCTATAACACTTTCAGAAGCAAAGTAGAAGACAGGATGGAAAATGGAAATTCCTTATTTGTACTCCCAGCTCCAAAGCAAAGTTATAAACTGATGTGCCTGAGCGAGTGATGAGCCATTACAGCTACACAGAACTCATGCCCAGGCCTTACCTTCTTCCTCCTTAGTCTCCTCTAGCCCTTCACCGGTCTCACTCCCCTTCTACCGAAGTCTTCCTGCGAGTTCTACCTCTACCCAGAGCTCTACTTCTTTCGATCCAGCGTCCCCAGCTTTGACTCAAATGCCTTTCTTGGAATTTCCAATTGACCCCTCCTCATAACAGCCAGCCCTATCCTTCCAAACTCAGACTTACTATACCTGCTACTCAGCTCCTCCTGCTCGTTATCCAGACCGTTACTACTATTTTTCTCATACCCACATCCTGATCAGGTCCCCAACACCCTGTTCTTACCTTCTCAACTCAGGCCTTGTGTGACTTCATCTGCAATAGCTCAATTTAATATTGTGTAGAATTAANAAGGCAGTATAAGATATGCATTTACTGCCAACCTATACGTCATTGATATTCATCTTTTCAGAGAACAATCACCCTTGGTGATTTTGTTCTTCACAGCCTAGTCCTGTAAGTTGATCCTCTGAAGGAAAATCAAAAGCTACAGGGTACAGTATGGCATGCATAGCCAGTACTCAGCAGAAGCATGCTATAGCCTTGTAACTGCTGGTATCAGTCTATAACAATACAGAAAAACAGATATATGCCAAGTAAAGAGAAATGCACTTTTCCCCTGTACACAGCTTAAGATGATGATTTTTTTTTTCCCAAAGGTTGGATGCAACAAACTAGGTGGTATAAGTAATGCAGGTTGCTAGGGAACTGGACAACTCCCAGATTGGTAGTAGGTTTTCTTAAAGCAATGGTTAGTGTAGCTAATATACCACAATCCTGAATGCAGATATCTGACAAGTAATTTCTAGCATGAGTAGAGCGCTCTGGAAAATTCTTATGAAATGCTAAGGCATAAAATTCTGCAGGATGTGACTAACAAAGTGAACAAGTGTTTAGTCTAAGAACAAACAAACGGTAGATGAAAGCAGAATAGTCTTATAGCCAAAACATGTGGCTAAAAGAGAGCAGTAGAAATTAATACCTGAGGACAAACAGCAGCTTCCAGAAAGAAGCTGCTTGCAGATGCATCTTAAATTATAATTTTAAATTATTTTCTTGTGCATGTATACTCTTTCTGCAACTTTTGCAGACAGAACCCTAGCATCAGTGTCTTAATAGCCCTTCAATAGAGCCTAGAATGAAAAAGGCAGGAAACCCAAATAATCTCCATTTCTAAAGCAATATGCTCATGTAATTTTCTCCCTCACCACCCACCCACTTATAAACTTCTCCAAGCTTGATCTATCAAGTAAAAAGAGAGACTAAGGCAGTCTGGTTTGAAAGGATAGAAAAATCAAAATCATCTTAACTGGACTGTTCATCTTAATCAAATCAAAATCATCTTAACTGGACTCATATTGAGCTTAAAATTGTCTCCTACACAGCACTAAGGCTACTATACAATGAACAAGTCTAGTACCTTCAAAATTTAAGTCCCCATAGAACAGATGCTTTTGGCAACAACAGCACTAAGTTCTGTGTTCTAAGCTTTGAAGATGGTGCCATTGTAAAGAAAGTGAAGGAAGTTGGAAGTCGTCTGTTCTTTTGCAGCAGCCTCCTCTGCAAAAGGACTTACTTGGATAGATTTTGGCTGATTTTCCAGACTGTATTCTCTTGATAAACCTGGACATGATCCCCAAACAGCATCAAATGGACTATATCTGCAATGCCAACCAAGTCTACCTGCAATCACAACAAACATCAGAAGTTCAACTTCTGTCAGTTTCTGCAATCCACTACAGATTTCTACTGTTACTGCTTTTTTTCCAGAGACCTGCTAAGCAAGAAAACTTCAAGAAGTAAAATTCTGGTCTTATTATAGGTTTGTAAATAAATACAGTAGTCACAGGCACTCAACAGCACCGCTAGTCCCTTCACTTAATGCCAAAGATTTAATCAGATGAAAAATTCTCTTTATTCAGTATTTATTGATCAGACCTTTCCACAGAGTTTGCAAAATATAATTTAAGATAAAGAGAGATTTTGTAAAGGAAACACAGAAACTAAGATGTCCTGCTAAATAGATACTCACCTGATAAGGAAGAGAATTTTTTGCCAGAAGCTGTTGTC
Source organism: Pelecanoides urinatrix (assembly GCA_013400755.1). NCBI lineage: Eukaryota > Metazoa > Chordata > Aves > Procellariiformes > Procellariidae > Pelecanoides > Pelecanoides urinatrix. The sequence continues at coordinate 24,276 of VZTQ01004726.1, forward strand.
CGTGAGGGGTCTGAGATATTGGAAAGCTGTTGGGCAAACTTACTCGAGACTGTAATCTCAAATCTAGACTGTGAGAGAAATCCACTATCTTCAGAGCTCTTGTCATCTCATCATTAGCAAATGGATCACAGATCCTGAGCAGAGGAAGCAAATGAAGCATAAGACAATCCAACAAACTTTTTTTTTTTAAATTACATTTAGCAGCGTAGTGAAGGTGAGTCTTAGCTATGTCAATGCTCCCCTCTGATGGTTAGCTTAAGAACTGCTGCTGAAAGGTCTGCCCCTGGATGGGGAACCAGCTGGCAGCCTGAAGCTTAGAGATGATATTGGTATTTCCAGAGTAGGCAATGGGAAACACTAAACGGTTAAGAATGATGCTGTTTTGCTAATTGTCACAGTTATCTGAAACAGAGTTGGTGGAATGGGAAAATACTATAACGTTTAGCACTTCTCCCTCTCCTTCAAGATATCGGAATATTTTATACAAGACAGAATTAAGCTTCATAATACTTAAAAAAAAAAATCTTTCCTAGTCTACACACTAGGGAGGACAAACAGAAAGGGCAGTTAGGAGTATCTGTACAGATAACAGTGTACTGCCAAGCCAACAATATAAACACGTTACACTTCCCACTAGTATTCTTCTTACATACTTGTGTGCTATGAGCATATTTTGTAATTGATACTATGCACTTGCCCTACAACAGTTTTTCTATCTAAAAAAAAAAAAANTCTAGGTTCAAAATACATTTAAAGTTAATAGCTATTTTTAACATATCAGTGAAGACTAAGAACAGCCTCAGTGAATGCCTTCTAATGGAATTATATCTGAATCATTAGACATTCCAAAGTTACTACCTTCCCACACTTAGTTCACTGATCACATTTCAAGGGATATGCGACTTTATTAACATAATATGGGAAAGCTTAAAGAAGAAAACTAGAACTGTGCATCGAGTTACAAGCTGGACTGTAGTGGAAGCTAAGCAATCTGTTTAAGAGTGTCTGGATATTCCAGTCCCACCTGCCCTTTGTCTTCTGATTTCCTGTTTTTCAGATACATAAAACCAGAAGGCAAGTTTTTTACTTGGCTGTCCAGTACACTGGTAAAGTAGAAACTTGAGAACACTGGCAATAGCAAAAACATTTTGTTTAGTATAAGTTTTACAACATCATTGTATACTATTTCTATAAAAATAAACAAAAGAAAGGTTTATTCCTAAACAAAGTGTTTTCACTATTTTCAGAATACACCATAGCCTAAAAAAACTGGACTGCAATATCAGTACCCCAACTAAAGAGGAGAAATTACAAAAGCACAGGAGCTGTAGCTGAAACTGAGTATTAAATATCCTCCCAGAGTTGTACAAAGAGACGAACCTGTCCCCTAGAAAGAAAACTTCTGGACTCAGATCTCCATGGACAATCTCTGCTTTGTGGAGCTTCTCTACCACACTCAGAAGATTATAAACAACCAGTAGGATAACTTCCTCCGTGATGGACTTACAGCNTGCCAAGCCAACAATATAAACACGTTACACTTCCCACTAGTATTCTTCTTACATACTTGTATGCTATGAGCATATTTTGTAATTGATACTATGCACTTGCCCTACAACAGTTTTTCTATCTAAAAAAAAAAAAAACACAAACCACCACACTATTATCCTAACTTTTTGGCAGTTTAGTTTGGTTTGTATTTGCCACAGAGAAATCCAGCAGGAGATATCCAAGTCCATCAAGCCACTGTTAGATCAATGACTTCCAAAATGGGATGCGTGCACCCTAAGGGATGTGCAAGACAATCCATTGGGGCGCGTAAAGAAAATACTAGNCACCTGCCCTTTGTCTTCTGATTTCCTGTTTTTCAGATACATAAAACCAGAAGGCAAGTTTTTTACTTGGCTGTCCAGTACACTGGTAAAGTAGAAACTTGAGAACACTGGCAATAGCAAAAACATTTTGTTTAGTATAAGTTTTACAACATCATTGTATACTATTTCTATAAAAATAAACAAAAGAAAGGTTTATTCCTAAACAAAGTGTTTTCACTATTTTCAGAATACACCATAGCCTAAAAAAACTGGACTGCAATATCAGTACCCCAACTAAAGAGGAGAAATTACAAAAGCACAAGAGCTGTAGCTGAAACTGAGTATTAAATATCCTCCCAGAGTTGTACAAAGAGACGAACCTGTCTCCTAGAAAGAACACTTCTGGACTCAGATCTCCATGGACAATCTCTGCTTTGTGGAGCTTCTCTACCACACTCAGAAGATTATAAACAACCAGTAGGATAACTTCCTCCGTGATGGACTTACAGCCACGAATAACATCCTGAAAACAGGGAATAAACATGTATCTACATGCCATTCTACCTTAGATTAAGTGAAATATTTATAGCTCACTTTTTTTCCCCCTTACTCATCCGTACAGAGATAACAGTCCTACCCTAAATTCAGTGTAAGCAGATTTTGCCCATGATCAGCCCAGCCAGAATTAAAAGAACCATGAGCTCTTAGGAAACACTATTATTCAGAAGTGGACAAAAGATCAGGAAGAGGAAATTGAACTGAAGACTGAAAACACTATTTAATTTGTATCCTATTTATATGCAACAATTCAAAAAGCACTTACAAGACACTATTTAAAATGTAAATCCTTCAGCAAAACACTAAATGCTATGACCTTGCTATAGCAGACTGGAACTCATTGAAAGATGTCAAGTTAAGCATTTTAGGCGCAAACCTTGCTGTGGAATAACATGTGGTTCTTGGCTTAGGTCGTTTATCAGTCGTGAATAAAGAAAACGTGAAAAATTGGTTCAAGTTTGTCTCCGAGAAGCACATGATGTATGAATGAGAAACCAGCTCTAACTAACGCAGTCCTGATTTGTGGATAGATAAAACAAAAGAGAGGATCTAGATTGCAGGATTAAACCTATGAAGCTATCTTCAGCAATGAGCATAATGACAAACAAAACTCACTGATGGTACCTATGCAAGAGTTCGTGTCTTTTACAATTGTACTTTGTTTATCTGTACTGACCCCAAGCGTGAAGCGATTTATATCCCTGTGCAAAATAGCACAGCCGTCTTGATACAGGTAACAGCTGTAATTCTCACTGAAGCTTTGGTCAAAGTCAGTATTCAAGCGCTCCTGTAACTGAAGAGTGATATAAAAATCCCAAGGCACAGGCTGAGAATACACCTACAAGAAGGTACATAAGAAGAACATTTATTTTTGGAATAAAGTGAAAATTGCTCATTTTCATATTCTTCTCATCCTCTTTTTTTCCTCCCCGCTTTACCAAGGAAGACATTTTCCACAGTCAGAAACTTTTTTTAATCTATGTCAACAATTAGAAAGAGGACTTGAAGTAGCAAACTTCATGCACAGAATTCAGAAATTAAGACCAAACTTACCACATTTTACTTTATATTGGCTGAAGAGATTTTAATATTTCACACTTCTTGTATAATAACCATCATACATGTTACCTTTATTGCAAATCCCTTTGCATCCAACTGGGGAAAGTTAGCTGGAATGGCAAAAAACATCTTGTATTCTTCATTGGTCCAATATTCCCATTTGACACAATAAGTCTCATTTCCTGTTATGAAAGTTTACATTCATGAGCTGTCACAGCAAATATACGTACCCAGGCAGTTCAAGTTATTCCCCATCGACACCACATAAAACTAGTGAGGGTGAATATGAAGCATATTTCAAACCAATTAGAACATAAATAGATTCCTTGCACTTTAGAGCATCTGGCATACCTACCTAGCTCAACGTCTTTCTCAAACTCCATGACAGGCAGAGCACCAGTCTCCAAATGAAAATCTGGAGAAGCAGTCAATGATTCTGGCATAGGATCTAAAAGCCTTTTGCGCTGTTCAGCGCTCCACAAGAACTGAGTTACATCATCACCTAGAAGACAAGTAATAGCAACAGATGAGCTGAAACTAGGTGTTAAGTCTCTGTGACTTGATTGTATCTGTCAAGAGAAAGTAACCTGGATATTGGAAGCTTTCAATCTGCATAGATACTGATTTACTGCATCACCTTTCAGCAAGTCAATTAATCTCTTTCCAATAGTTTCTTGTTCTGTGAAGTGAACATAACGCTCATCTTTGAAACTACCTTACAGACTATCTCATCATGAGGTCTCAATGATTCTACTGTAGCATCATGTAAAATTATCTTTCACAAGAGACAAAACTCTGAATTAGATCAGGTACGTCTGCTCAGCCACAGCAGAATTCAAACTTATTTTTGCAAATTAACACTCCTTTTTTAAATCTATGTCCAGAGTAAGTGATCAGTTTGTGATTTTTAAATGAAGGGCTTTATTGAAATTCACTCCTTTGAATACAGCAGGGGTTTTATGCAAGAAAAGGAAAACAAACTTGGACTCCAACTCTGCTGCTCACTGCAATATTAAAAATTTAATAGCTTTTACCTGCTGGAAGACACATAAAATAATTACATGTAGGTCTGGGTGTACTTTCCTGCATAATAGGACAGAGAGAAAATCATTCAATAGATGAGTTCACCAGTACAAAACCAAGGTAGCCTGAAAAGCGTTGATCTCAAACGATCAGGCAGAGTAAACCACAGCAGAACTAGATGGCTTCTACTGACTTCCTCTCCCAAAGACTGTGACTAGTAATGGGTGACAACATTTTAAGCTTTCACAGTACAAAGGTAAGAATCAGAGTATCATTACCTACCGTTATACTCATATTTATTTGAAAAGCATTGCAGTAAGATATTGCTCAGGAAGTAATTCTGTGAAAGTAGATCCAGGAAACATTGTAGGTTGAAGGCTAAATAGGTGTTCCAATATTTTACTATCACAAACCTATGAGATTTACTGGCATATTTTACAGGAATAAACTGACAGACATCTGAAGTAATTTTTCTGCTCTGTGCAGCATTAAGGAGCCCTCAGTAGAATTACTACATCCAAGTTGAGAACTGCAGTTCAAGGGAGATGTGCAGAAAGCAAGAAAAAAGCAATGGGAATGATCAAAAGTTTAAGAAAGGTCCATTAAAACATCTGAACAAACACCTTTTTCTGAAAAGAATCTGTAAAGATTCTTCGTCTTGCTCCAAAGATTAGTGCATATGATAAAAAATGAATGTAAGATCTACCCAAAATATTTCAGCTATTTCAGTGACAACACCCTTCTCCTAATGATATTTTCAATTCCAGGTCCCAAGCATGCTTCATCATAAAATAGTCTGCAGACACAATAACATATTCTTCTCTAGAGTAGATACACTGAGAATTTTCAGATATACAATTCTAATTAAAACATCATAAACCAAAAATCGAAGGAGTTAAAGCAGGTTAAATACCTTGAAAACCATCATTCAACACAAACCTAGTTCTACAGGCCAAATTTTGAAGGCTTTTTGTGACTATTCCTGTTTTAACTGTAATATAAAGATTTATAACAGAGAGAAACAAAGGTCTTTGGCTAGAAGAAAAAAAAAAATTAACTATTTAAGTATCAGTATTGTTCTCCTTCAATAGGAAAAAGAAACATACTGCTAAGCAGCACAATAGTTTACAGCAAAGTTAAGCGTGCAAATTTAAAACCAAAATTACGCAACTTTCGCTAGATTTCAAGTTCATATTCACCTTTTTCAATGTGGCACTTATCAGCACATCAGGAGAACAGACAATATGATTACGGAGAGGAAAAAATCAAGACAAAACAAAACAAAGCTCTCTTAGAAGTTCTCACTACCATCCAGTCCAAATTTTTCATTTCAGAATTTGACCTCATTACTCATACACACTGCCTGCTTTAATACCTTAAATAAATTCTCTGTCACCTTAATATTTACATCTTTTGGATGCTGACAAGCATGCTATACTGTATACCTCACTACTCCTTCTGACAAGGGAGACACAAGTTTAGTCACAAGTCAAAGTAATGGGAAATACACAGAAAGCAGAGTAGAATATAGGAAGCACAGAAAAAGCACCATAGTTTAGTGACAGCTGCAAGTTATTTGTTGTAAGTGAAACTCAGTTTAGTACTAACCAGTAATGTTTTCACTGATACCTCCAGAATCAGTAACCATGTCAGCAGGCAAGCTCTGAGCAAGTTCCAGTTTCTCAGGGATATGCAGGTATTTAGTAGTAGATATGTGTGTAACAGAGGAAAGAGAAGATCCTGAGGAGACGGAAGAACCTGACGAGCGAGTATCTTCCAGGCTTGCTTCCATGATCGGGCTGTAAATAAAGTCATCAACTATTCAGACTTTCAGAAGATACAGCGTCTAGATAATGCCAGCCTAGTGACTATGAAAGGATACTGTGCACTCCCAGACTTCTTTATGTTAAAGAAGTCCTTTCTCATCCTTAGTGGAAAACCAATAGTCATGTCAGAGCTTCATTTTAGCTGTAATAATTGTTTATACTCAGAATCTTAGTCTACAGATGGATTTTATCTTCTCTTCCATTAAATATGACTGCCACAACAGATGACATACTGAATGTTGATTAGTCCCTTAACTATCAAAAATCAGACCTACAGTGCTTTTAAAGCAGCAGAGGGTTGGATGGGAAATAACTCTTGCTCTTCCTTCCTAATTATAATCAGCATGGCTTCCCAGGGAACTTGCCAAGTAAACAAACACCTTCAGCATGGTATACTTGTTTACATATTAACAGCTGGCAAATCAAACTCAGTTCTAAATTAAAACCCCGTGCAATGGATACTTTTTTCTTTACAATGATAAGGAACAGGAGGTTGTTTGCCATTTTTTTCCTTCTCTCCACCTTTTCTCCTCTGTAGAAGAAATCTAAGCTATAATCACCAGATGCATTTTATATACTAAAATAACTACAGAAGCATACGAGTATAAAAGGAACTGATGATTCTACTTTTAATCTCTGGTTACAAAGACAGAACGTGTTAATTTCTTTGCAAGTCATTTGGTAGAAAAATCATGGAGTTAAGTCCCACAGCAGTAATGCTGAAAAGCCAAGTGGACTTAGTATTACCTCTTAAATCTGCTCAAGGCAAAATGGACCCTGAACTAGAGAAATGGCTGACTTCAGTATATTCTGATCTCTTCAGAAAATTGTTTCTTCAGCAACAGAATAGTAAAATCACAACGAAAGACACACAGGAAAAGGGGCTTAAGATGCTTTGCTGTTAATTACCTCAGTTTATTTACACAAAGAGCTTCATTGTATGCTCCCTCACAAACCAGCGTTTCCTGATTCAGAGGTGCACTCTTAGATTCTGGACGCTCTTCCTTCAGGACACTCTGTGAAAAAGCAGGAGCTGGGACTCTCTGAGCTACCACCCCATGAAAGGGCGTTGAGGCCAGATGGGCAGCCCTAACAAAATCACACGTGTCTTCTGGGTTGGCACAAAGGGTTTTGTTCTTGTAGGAGCCTGTCACAATTGCATCTTCAGTCAAAGGTTCAATTCCATTCAGTTCATCCTGAAAAAAGTAGGAAGAGATGGTGAAAAGCCTGTAGATTTTATGTCAAATTTTCTTCTAATTTATTTAAAAGCTGAACATTTCTCTCTCCCCTTTCTTCTACCCCACCATCTTCCAACATGAATCTGACACTCAGTCTTCATGTACTCTACTTATATTGCTCATTCAAATTGAGTAATTGAACCTTAACTGTAATATAGTTACATTTTTTTTTCCAGCTAGAAAGGGTAGCTTTGTTACCCTCTAGAGTGCTGCAGAGCTGCCATGAACAAAAGGCTTCTTGGTATCTACCACCCCAGAAGTGCATTTCAGTTCAGTTATAAGCACATTATTAAAGTGTTTACTAAAATGTTGGGCATTAAAGACACATAGAACATGTAAAGCAGAACTATGCAGTTATCCTGACTGACTCTAGAACCAAAATCAGCATGATGCTTACCATGCTCAACCCGGATAAGTATTTCATGTTGTAGCTGTACATAAAATCCTTCTCAGCTCAGAATAAAATCCTCTCACTCAACCAGTCTAAAGGTCTATTGCGGCATGCAATAACTAAGTCCTTTGGTGAGACAGCAACTACCACCTCTACTGAAAGCTTTACAAACATCCGCCAAACTGCCACATAACAACACATAGCTTAGGAAACAAGATACAAAAGTTTAAGGGAGTCAAGCGTATAGTACTTCGGGTGAGGAACACAGGAGCCAAGATGCTTGTTTGGATGCACAGCAAGAAAGTGGATAGAACAGGAGGCAGTGTTTAAGAGTGCAACTCTTCATCACACAAACTTTTTAAAGTTTCAGCGTGACTAATCCTGGCCACTAATCACTTGCTTAAAATTGGAAGAGTCCTTACCATCATCTCTGTATTGGCCACCTTAAAGCCTAATAAAAACATGAAATTCCCAGTGTAATCTTAACATCACTTAATTCAAGTATTGCCATGCCAGACAGTTCAGAATCCTTGCTTATCGCACATCAGGTCAGTCCAACAGTAGGACATTCTATGTTGGTTTCTTGTTGACAGAAAACCTGCTATGGGGTAAATTGTTTCCTTACACAGGTTTCTGGTGGTATGTTTTCCTTTGCAGTCAGAGAATCTGAAGGTTTACGAACAGCAAGAGGGCGCCGGCCACTTTTCTTTATATGATCTGCAGAACAACTAAAATAAAGGTACATTCCATTAAATATAAGTAGCTTCCAAACTTCAACAGAGATTCCTCTCAAGAGTTTAAGTCTACTGACAATTTCAATCTACCACTTGCTACTAGAGAACTACCAGTAAACTGCAATATATACAGCTGTCCAGAATGAAGAAAGTTTATATAGCAGCTTAAATAGTTCTAGATTGAGGAGGAACAACAGGAAAGTATTTCCTCATCATGGACTTCCCAAGTAATGAAATAAAACAAAAAATACAAACATAAACAAAACAAAAACCCACCTCACATGCATACAAGAAGCAGTACTGTATTTCAGCTGCTACAGAAAGTGGTTTGATACTTCAGTTTTCCCTCCCCCTGAAATCTAGGTCTTGAATAATTCTACCTTATATTCTGATTTGCCAAAGTAGAGGACTCGTCAAATATGGAGAAAAATGTAGCAGGATCCAGTGGGGGAAGGAGACCTACATCTGTAAAGAAAAAACAAGAGGCTCTATTGTATCAACATTTTTTTCCACAACAGTGTATCCAATACTACTTAAAACATTTAATACACAGTTTTAAAAATACCAGTCCTAGCAGGAAGTTACAGAACTGACATTTGAAGAGGCCTATTAAAAAAGGCTTGGTTTTGTCACGTTAATGAACCACACTTTTACCACCATATTTTGTTAGCTAGCTTGCTCTTTTTAGAATATGCTTCAAAATTTGTACCTTTTTTCCCAAGGCTGGCCTCGTCTCTCTGTTCCTCTTGTTCATCCTCAGAGTCTAAAAACACATTTCCCCTTTGTGTGCCTGGGCATACATCAAGAGACTGGATAACCTCTGTCAACAGTAACATTAGTCAATTTGGGTCAAAAGTAAATTTCTTCAGCACGCACCCTTCCCAACAACAAAACTGAATATATAATTTCTGATTGTATTCCTCTACCAAAACCTCCGAGGAAAAAGAAGGACTTAAGATTGATACTATCTTAATGTTAATGTTAAACTGTTTTACAGATTTTAGTAAGACTGCACATATGAAAGTGTGAAGAAAGCTCTTCAGCTATTAAAAGAAAAAAGCTCTTCTGCTTGACAGTCCTTTCAAATAATGACAGTTCTCAGACCTCCAATGCTCTGTCTTTTGCTGAATATAGTTAAAGGCACTCAACACTGGCACATTCTCATTTTCATTCTAATCCACCTAGACTTTTGTTGTAGTTTGTTGCAGTCTTGCTATTCATACAAAAGAACACTTCCCTTCAACACGGCCTTCTCCTTAATGGTAAAAACTTTAATACTCACCCTCAGAACAAGATGGTTTATGTAGTTGAGTATCTTCAGAGACCTGGGATTCACTGTGAAAAAGATACAAAAACTTCTTTATTATATTTTACACACCTTTACAAAACATAAGTAAACTTTGTAACAAAGGCAAGCCAAGTTGACATATGCTACCTGTAGGAAATTAAGATCCCTCAGACAAATAATCGAGATTATATAAAGACAGATTACAGATTCTGGTTACAGGCTGATGCCTAGGGGTATATTCCATTATGTCTGTGGAAACAGGCTCTCTTTAGTGATCCATGTTACTCATAACTAATTATCTCCACAAATTTTCTCATTGTTGGCAAAGAAAATCCTGTATTACCTTTGCAACTGAGGCTGTTTCTCTCCAACTTCTGTTGCACTGGAAAAAGTAAGTCCTTGGAGTCCCAAAGGGGGCGAAGCTTCTGTTATCTCTGTTAGCTGTAGAAACAAAATCATATTTTGGTTCTACAGTGATGGAATCACAAGCCATGCAACAAGGTTCTAAGAACATTATGATAATCCTCTGTAGGTCGTTAGAGCCCTGATGGATTAATAATCATCTCTAGTCATTTTTATTTGTACTTAGTTTACTTGCATGAAAAAAGTCCATTCTTATTGCTTAGTGTAGATAAAATGCATAATTTTACTCTTTGCAACCGTATATAACTTTCATAGTGGCAGTATAATTAAAATCTCCTATTAAAGACATGTGTAAGCAGTTACAGAGCTTACATCAAATTCACAATGCTTTATATTTCATTATTTAAAATATTTACTACTAAGGCATTGTTTTGGAAATGGGGAAGGAGGAGAGAAAGAGAAAGAGAGAGATAGAGAGAGAGAGAACTGATGAAGCTGGGAAAAGAAAAAGCTTTAAAATAATTAACTTGTTATTTGCAACCTATAAGAAAACCGGGGTTTAAATACTACCTAGCAATGACAGACCAAAGTATACTTGCTTGAAAGATACTCTGCTCAAGACTGGTCTGCATAGAAAAGGAAAAAAAGAAAATCTAATACATAATAGAGCAGACTACTGTCTATAAAACTTGGAAACAAGTCAGATATGGCTTTGTGTACTGGTCTTGGCTGAGATAGTTAATTTTCTTCGTACTAGCTGGTATGGTGCTATGTTTGGGATTCTTGACCAAAACAGTGTTGATAACACAGTGGTGTTTTAGCTACTGCTGAACAGTGCTTACACAGCATCAACATCTTCTGTTCTTCATGCTGCCCCACCAGCGAGTATGGGGGTGCACAAGAAGTTGGGAGGAGACACAGCTCAGACAGCTGACCCCAACTGACCAAACAGATATTCCATACCATATGACATCATGCTCAGCAATGAAATCTGGAGGAAGGGGGGATGTTCAGAATTATGGCATTTGTCTTCCCAAGTAACCGTTCTGCATGATGGAGCCCTGCTTTCTGGAAATGGCTAAACATCTGCCTGCCAATGGGAAGTAGTGAATGAATTCTTTATTTTGCTTTGCTTGAGTGCGCAGCTTTTGGTTTACCTCTTGAACTGTCCTTATCTCAACCCAGGAGCTTTCTCACTTTTACCCTTCTGATTCTCTCCCCCATTCCCCTGAGGGGCAGAGAGCAAGCAGGTATGGTGCTTAGTTGCCTACCAGGGTTAGCCCACACCACTTTGTGACCCTTCACTTCCTTCCCTAGTTCCAGCTTCTTCTCCTGTCTTCTGCACTACAACTTTGCTAAATAAAAAGAAACCACACATGAAGAGAGCTTAAGAAAGAGCAATTCACCCTTAAGCATTTGGCATACCTTTACTTAAAAAATTTAGAACTTTATACCTTAGCATAAGGTATCTTGTCTGATTGTTAAATAACTTAACAATACTTGCAAAGTAACACTACAAAACTTGAAGTCTTCAATTTACATTCTTATAGTGAAAGGATATGGCTTGGGGACAAGTGGGGGAGAAGAAAAGAAATATTTCTCTGAGCATTCATTTACTGGGTGATGTATGCATGCAACAGACTGAAGCATCCTTTCAAAAAAGTTTTAAAAGTGTTAGCCAAAGAGAAACATATTAGATACAATATATAATAGCACTTTTACTTAAAATAGTATCTATTTGTAAAAGAAGAGTTAAATGAGGACAATACCTGTTCACGCAGTTGTTGCTGCTTGTCATCTTCTTTCTTCTTTAATTTCTTCTCCAGCTCCTCAATTTTCCTTTGTATTTCTTCCTTCTTCTGTGCTATAGCCTGCATCTCCTCTAAGGAAGAAAAGCTTTTAAGGCACAATGCATATTTCATGTGCAATCTTTGGCTAAAGCCTAAATTCTTTTCAAAGGGGCTAAAACCTCTGGCCTTTCCTATTTCATGGCTTACATGTAAAACTGTCAGAGATGTTACTTTCTCTATGCCTCAGAGCAGTTAAATAACTATTCCAGTAGAAAAAGAAAACCAGCTGCAATAACAGACATCTGTATGCTTACAAAAAGTAAGTATAATTTTACTATTCCATCTCAGAAAGTCTTATGTCATCCCATTTTGAAGCATACCTTCAGTTTTCTTTTTTGCTTTCTTTCTGTAGATTTCAGCTCGGATCTCTTCCAAAGAAAATTCTTCAACTCCAGCATAAACTTTATCTTTACAGTACACCACCACCTCTTTCTTTTCTTGAGTATCCTGCTGATGATTTTGCACTCGCTGTAGTGGATCCTCCTCTTTCTCAGGTTTGCGAGCACTTAAAACATGGTTTATGCTGGGTTCAATTTTGCAGGGAGTCCTGAAAAAACATGCACTTATTACTGTAATTATATGTACTTCACTGTAACATAGAAAAGCAAGCATAGGAAAGAAAATAGCTAATTTCAGAAACTAGCTGTAGAATAGTCTAAAGACATTCTGTTCTGTTGATAGAAAAAAAAAACAAACAAGAAAAATGGAATGATAGCACATAAAAGGCAAGCACACCAACTCAGAATTGCGTAACCAAAAAAAACCCCAAAACAAAGCGCTAATAAGGCCCAGTCAAGAGCAAATAAAATTCTTATGATACTCTGAATTGCTGTGCATTCTGGAGCAGGATCTATGTTTGCTTTAACTCCATTGATCTGTGTGACCACACAGGTGACAAGTCCCTAATCATCATACAAAACAGAGTTTATCTGGGAGAAAAAAGAAAAAAAAATCTGCAGGACTTAAAAATGGAAGATCTTGGACTAGATTAAAGCCTGGCATTTTAGATTAAGAAAAAAAGAGAAGACTTAAGATGCAGTAAGAGGAGAGTTTGCTCAAGGAATGTGTTTTGCATGCTGAGTGAGAGAAATTAAGTGCCCCTTTACAAACAAAAAAACCCAAGTAAAACCCCATCACTGTACAGTGAAAGGAGTCAGTAGCAGTCAATTTCTTATCTTGAAAGTGCTTTCTGAAAGCTACATGCTAATTTCAGGAGAGAGGAACCAGAATTTGGACAGTCTTACAGATGCCAGTAATCCAGGCGACTCCAGCAATTATCTGTGCCTAAATAAAAGATGATTTGAACAACTGACCTTGAAAAATGGGTTAACTGTGGTCTGGGCAAATAGTTCAAAAGAAAACCACAGTGCAGAGTTCCAAGACATCTGTTTTGTTTTGCATGTGAATGGACTCACAACACTAAGACCATTTGGGAGATTATGAGGCAAACAGATGTCCTAATGGTTGAGGGCTTTTAAAGCTTTTTTTGTGGGACTGGGGGCTTATTACCAAGATCACTACAGGGTCCTTCTACCCAAATCTCCAGATGACAAATGATGGCATGATTTTCACCATGTTTACACAGTTCCAACACAAAGCTTTCAGACTTGGTTTGGTTAATGACCATGGCATCATGAGGAAATGGACTCAAAGGCAGAAAAAAAAAATCTGCTTTTGAACTTTCAACTATATAGCATAAAACTACACACAAACTCTCTGCTCAAGTTGCTTACAGCAAATTTAGCATGATGTTTGGTTCCCACCCATTCCTTCCTTTTCCCTGGTATAAAAAGATGCTGCCTTCTGTAAATAGCAAGTCTTCATCTGAGAGACCAGCATGTCAAGAGATTTAATGGCATCACTCACTTTCAGGAGCAAGAAATAGTCTTATAGCTTAGAAAAAAAACTTAATTTTTTAACTATTCTTAAACTAAATTATGGTACATCCTTGGTCAGAGCTATTCTGCAGTCCACATGCACCATACAAAACCCAGAGGAAAAATCCACGCTGCTAGCCACCTTTCAGCATTCTTTGATTATATGCAGTTCAGCGCAAAGGAAGCTGTCTGTAATATCAAACATTGTTTTCCACTTCTCTCTTAGGAAGAGCCTATGTATTCTGTGGCCATCACTAGCCACAGAAAAAGAAAGGTAAGCAGCTTTGCAAAATAATGCTTTTTCCTCTGCTCTAACAAAACAGAGCAACCCCATCTCCTGGGATTTACAAGCATTTCAGAGAGCACAAGCAGAAAGGTAATTTCAGGCAAAACAGCACACTCCTCAATAACCTAAGCAACACCGTTGCCATGGAAACTTTGATAGCTTGTTTCCGAATAAAACTCCAGATAGAATGAGCACAGAGTTCCCAAAATAGAGGAAGACAGCAATAAACCTGTCTCAATTCATGGCTGCTTTCATAGCAAACAGCATCCTAAGAGAGGTAGCTGTGTTTTTGTGTAAACACATCAAGTAAAGCTATTAAACTAATTAGCATATATAAATATGATATAGGCTCCCACATATTGAGCAGCAATAGTCAAATATCCTTATGCATCCTCCACTGAAGCCTCTGCCATCAAGCTAAAGTACTATGAGCTTCCAGCTTGACAGATTTTTGAATTCTTGTAGATCTGGAGGTTTGACTACTTGGCAAAATGAGTCAGAATCTTACGAAGTAGCTTTTATAATTTCAGATGCAATCCCCATTTCAAACTGAAGACTCACATGACTTGTTGCTGAGCTGACTCTTCTACATATGGGGTGAAACTGGGCAGTGGGCAGGGCACTTCTCTACCAGTATTTGCACTGCTGCGAGGACGCTGAGGAAGGAAAAGTCAGTGTTAACAGCATGAAGATTCATGTTTAGACTCTACATTCCTCTATACTCCTAATCTCCCATTTCAAAGTGTTTGGTTCATTTGTAGTTTTTGTTATTTAAAAAAATATTAAACCTGATAGACTTTTCCAAGGTTAATTTACAAGATTAATTCTGTTCTGATACATAAACAGTTAGAGGCCATCAGCTGAGCGCTAGCACCTAAAAAAAGCAAAACACATTCCTCCTGCATGTCCTCATCAGTACCTAGTTTCTGTTATTGAGGGAATGCTGGTCAAGCTGGGTATTCCAGTTGCTCCTCTTCTGTTTTCCGGAAATGCTATAGTCCTCATTTTTCAGCAAAGACTGTCCCCGTTCTATCACAGTATTCCTTCTGCTGTCCACCAAGAGCCTTCTCAGTTTTCCTCTCAGAGGCCATTCCAACACCACAAAAATCCCTTAACTACTTCTGAGGTCCATTTTTTAAGAGAATACAGATGGAATTTAGTCTAACAACATGCTACTATCATCTACCTATTTGAAATTGCCCTAGACTCTTAAGCAGAAGTAGAATCACAGAATCACTAAGGTTGGAAAAGACCTCGAAGGTCATCGAGTCCAACATCACCCCAACCCCCCCATGCCCACTAAACCATGTCCCCAAGCGCCTCATCTCCACGTCTTTTAAATCCCTCCAGGGATGGGGACGCCACCACTGCCCTGGGCAGCCTGTGCCAAGGCCTGACCACTCTTTCAGTGAAGAGTTTTTTCCTAATGTCCAATCTAAATCTCTGGACACGCTCCAGCACCTCAATGTCCTTCTTGTCATGAGGGGCCCAAAACTGAACACAGGATTCGAGGTGCAGCCTCACCAGTGCCCAGTACAGGGGCACGGAAGTAGTTATATGCTGGGGATATTTCACAAACTGACTTCTCTTTTCCACCATTTTTCAAACTGTTTACTTAGCCATCTTTACACTGGCAATAAATGAGAAGCTTCTTTCCTCTCTGCAGCTTTTAATATCTCAAAGCATTCACAAAAAGGTTATTCTTTCACTGTGATACAAGTCACAATGAGCACCACACTTCAGTGAAGGGGAATGAAAAATCCTCAACAGTTCTGTTAGTTGCAGATTTAATTTAAAAAAAAAAAAATCTAACAAATTTCATTAAAGGGGGAACAGAGAGAACTCTAAGGGCAGACATTAAAAGAATACAGAAGCATTTGGGGACCACAATGAATGTGTTAAGCAGCCCAAAGCAAGGCAACTGATAAAAGAAGTCTTACATTAATAATTCTTCCTCCTCATTCTTCTCAGTTAAATTAAACCTGTGATTTACTGACCTTTTCCATTCATTTAATCAAATTGCTTTGTATCTGGTAGTAATTATTCCTGGAGTTTCCATGTATTTCAGCCCATTTGCTTCTCCCCGCCATCATAGTTTCTATTTCTAAGCTTCACTTATAACGACTTCTATATTGAGAAGTCTAAAATATTTTTATCATCTGATTACTTTCTATTCTTCCCCTCTAGTCTACAAAGAACAGGGGAACGCTGGGGGTTATCTAAGGACATATGAAACAAACTTGATTTCATAGGATTAATTTCCTTCAGATGTTTAAGCTGTTCCAGAGAAATGATCCAAGACACCTGTAGCACAGCTGTTTCTTTTCATGTCTCCAGCATTAGTTTAAACCATTGGAACCTACTTTCTGTCATCCTGTCAGGATAAATATTCCATTGATACAGTAGGTCTTCAATTCTTTTGATCTCCACTCTTCCGTTTTCCTCACAAGCACTTCAAAACATGCTGTACATGCCTTATTTTCATAAGAAGATAGGCAACAAGTTCTTCTTTCAGGTTGTATTGTATGGCATCAGTTCAGCTCTTGCTCTTCTTTCTTACAGAATTAACTAATGCCTGGTTTCTCTCCCTTTCTTTGGCTAGTGTTTTCCCTCTTATATTCCTTTTCTGCCCTCCAGTTTGGCAGGCCTTCTCTACCAATTTTTCTGGTTAGCAAGAATTATAATTTCTTGATTTAAGAAACTCTAGAGAGTTTTTAAAACTTACTCTAGCAAGATCAGCTTGCTAAACTTGATTAGGTTACACATAGCCAGAGACTCTTTAGGAAGAAGCTAGGAAGATCTGTAGTTACAAACAGACACAAACCCCAGGCAAAGGAGAAAGAGAACAACCTTTGTCTCAGGGATCAGAAGTTGTCAGCTTACACACACCTTCCTCTTTTTTGCAAGTCCATTTTGAGACTTCTTACCCTGCCAGAGTTCCAAGGTCCTGCGCTTAGTTCATTCTCCTTGGCCCTCGGAGCTGGAGGTGCTGTCCATGGCTGTGGTGTAAGTACAGGAATCTCAGGTCCAGAGGCTGAATTTTCATCAAACACAGCAAAACCCGGATTATTTGAAAGCTGCTGAGAAGTTAGAGTCTGGAAGCTTCTGTTTTGATTCGTGGCTATAAGCAAAAAGATTTATGCAAATTAACCTTTAAACTATCACACTCAAGGGCAAATTCCACAACAAAAAGATGTAATTCTTCCAATAATACATGGTTTCAGCAACTGAACGTACCTTTAAGTGCATCTCCTACACGACTAATTGGGGCTCTCACTTTTTTCTTCCCCCTGCCTTTTAGATCTGCCAGTGAGCTTCTCTGAGGTTCTGCAGCTCCCAGGAGACCCATATCTTTTTCATCAGGAGTTTCCTCAAGCCCCAGTAGTGTCTGCCGAGAAACACGGGTCTGAAACTGCCTGAGAAAAATATTGGAGAAGTCAACATAAACTTCACGTATCAGGTATCCATTGAAGCACATAAGACTACTCTAAGTTATTCCCTTTAGCTGGAAGCTTACCTGTGGTGGGACTGGAGTTTGTCCAAAGGCTCAGCCTTGCGTTGAAGACCTTCCTGGAATATCAGATCTGCTTTCTTAAAATTTCCTCTAGCCTCAAGTACTTCTGCCCATGTGATGTAGAGTAGTGCCAGTGTTGTGCCAATTTCCTGGCTATGTAGGTAACTGTACAGATCCAAGGGCTCGTTACAACAATTTCCCTAAAACAACCGAAGTATTTCAGTAATCACATTGGACTACAAAGGATTCCAAGTTGATGCCTGCGTTTTGATGTCTCCTGCAAGAGGCATCCCATTGATTTCAATACAAGTCTTACAGCAGCAGCTGTAAGGCCAGGACATAAAATTGTATCACGTCACAGTGCACAAGATAAAGAAAAGGAATTCAGTAGGAGAAAAATAATAATGAGAAAAAACTCTGACTGCATGTATATATTTTTCAATATTATTACCAATCCTTTAATTCTAGTCTACATATTCAAAGTCAGTCATTTCTTAGATTTTCTTTTTTTTATCTGAGATAATTCAATGATTGAACTATGTCATATTAGTATTTCTGAGAATGTTTTTTTTAGCTTTAGATAAAGTACAACACAATTCTTATCACTTTCGGAACTGGTAAATCAGCTCAGGAAGCTAAACCTGGAGAAAAGCTGCTTTAAGAAGAAAAGAACAACAAAAATTATAGCAATGGAGAGACAGGGCAAGACCAGAACACACTCAGCTTAGTTTTGCTTAAACATAGGATGTGGATACAAGACAGTTAGAAGTTAAAATAACTGGTAGGACAGACATAACACGTAAAATGTATCTTCAAATCACTTTCTTTTCTCCTTAAATAAATAGTCAAGCTCTACTCATTCAAACTACCTTTCCCAAAACAAAATTTATGGAGTTTGTAGCTGTCCGAACTGAGTGATCCTAAAAAAGATCCTATTGAAAATGAGTGGAATTCAAGAGTAGGTAACACGTTTGCAGAGATACTTCTAATATTGCACTAGTTGTACAACATATTCTTTGACTCTGTTGTTATAAAAAATCAGCTTAACAGTGTGCAAATGACATGACAAGTACCAAGAAAAAGCAGCACCCAAGACATATTCACAAAACACTCACAAACTTGAGCCAGAGATTAAGATAGCGAGGATCTTTGTAGTATCGCTGCTGTTCATTGAGTGCTTTCACTGCCCTTTCCAATATTGCTGCGAGATTACTCTCCTTTCCACCTTGGGGGAAGGTTTGCTCTGTCCACTTGATGTACCTACAGATGGAATATATTCATAGGAAGTCAGTTCTGAATAAGATACAAGGCTTCTGTTTCTGTACAACGTAAGGATATTTAGAAAAAAAATTAGGCATAGTATTGAAACACAACATATTATTCAAAAAAACTGTTATAGAATTTATCTTTTAATGAGTTTCTTATTAAATGAGAATATTTTTTCCCAAGCTTTTACAAGGGTATCTGGCCTTTCTACTCTTTCTTCTGAAATAAAAATAAACTTACCGGTCCCAGACATCCAGTGGATCATCTCCAGAGTAAAATCGGATTTCTGATTCAAACTCCCTAAAAAATAAAATTATCCATCCAATAAATACATGTGTATAACTGTAAAGATATTTTCTATACTGTAAACGAAGACCTTCGCTCTCACACATATCATTTTGTAGGTCTATAAAAAAAAAAAGACTAGGTTAACATATATTTAGACTTGAGCTTTTATTCAGACTATAAAAATCAAAAAAAAAGCTTTTGCACTCTTCTTCAAAATAAAAGCACTGGGAAATGCATCATTATTTACCACGAACAGATATGCATCTTTCCAAAGGACATTTCAAAGAATTTCTACTACCCCAAAGCTTATACGGTCTCTCTTGACAGAATGCTTGTTCTGTTATGAAGAGTTATTAGCAGACAGACATATTGTAGAGTTTAATTTTTGCATGAAACATCCATTATTTAAGTATAGGAGGAGGTTGGAATACACACACAGGATGGTGGAAAAGCCCGATGATCAGACAACTACAGAACTGCACCAGAGAGCACAGCAAAGACACATCTAAGTGGCCACACTGACAGTCATCATCTTGTCTCATTCTTCAACTCCCGTGCATCATTTCATCCCTACAACATGACTTCACCCTCAGGCAGCACATCAAGAAAGAAAACCACCTTGCTGCTTGAGTTAGACAAGAACATTAGCTTATGTTTAGCAGTGGCTCTAACTTGATCCTGTAGAGCTCCCCAGGCAGTCCCTTGTTCTTGGAAGGCTCTGCTCAAGCGTAACACCTCACAAACATAATAAGTCAAGTTGGACAAACCCTCTTGCAGACCCCGGCACAATAACAGTTCCATGGCTTTCCACGGAAAAATCCAGATCCAGCTGATAAGCACAGGTTCAGTAAGTACCGGGCAGGTTCGTGGACCCTGCTGACTTCACTTGAAATCACACAGATGGTTCAGCATAACAAGCACCAGTACTTCCAATTCTGACACAGTACAGACACAACGTGCAGACTCTTCACAAAGTCAGCTTGGCCTTCACAGGGCATGCAAATTTGAGGATCAGACAATAGAAATATAACTGAATAGGTTTGGGAGACAAGATGCCCCTTGAAGTCATACGGTCATATCTGTGGAATACTGTACGCAAGATAGACCAAACCCAAGCTGACTCTGCCCACTCAGGTGTCTTTGCATTCCAGAGAAGACATATATACCTGTATATTGCCTACATTATGATAGTAGGAAGTATTTATCTCCTAAGAAATACCCTGCCTCAATAGATTATTGTAGGAAAGACAAAAAAAACTCTTCTCCTTGTAACCTTTATGTATTTTTCTTAATGAGTACATTTAAAAGCACAGCCGAATCTCCCTAGTGTTTGCTGTTTAAATGCTCCATTGCAAACCTAAAAATAGTAGTCTATACTGTACAGCACTGTACAGCAAGTAGTCCTAAATACCTGGAGTGTGATAGCAGCATAGACAACAGTTACTATACTTCTGTTCTTTTATGCTCTTTTTAATGCCTATGAGATTAGTACAGTTAAATAAGACATAGGAAAATTGATGAGGAGGCAGAAAGATAAGGAGAAAGAAGGTGTCAAAACATTGCTCACTGTTTTTTGAGCTGAACAGCGGTGTGGACGGAGGTCTCCTGCAGAGCCAGTGCTTCCTGCAAGGTGGACATGACACGCCCCTGACGGAGGGGCTGCACATTCTCTTTGCTCAGCTCCCACTCATCGTTGCAGTCCTGTGACATGACAGCCTCTCCTTCAAATTCTGCCTTAACAACAAAAACAATAAGGAATTGATTCATTAGGTAGGATACTAACCTGAAACCTGACAGATCTGGCTGTCATTAACCGATCCATCACACACTTTCTGTGTAGCCATAAGCACTCCCTTTAGGTCCCCAACTTTTAGAGGACATCAGGCATGTAATTCCCCTCCACGGGTATTATATGAACCAAGAGCTAAGCACTTCTTTACAATCAGGAATCTTAGGCAGGTGATGTTAGCAGGAAAGGCTACTAAAATTAAGGTGATTCCCTCCTCACCTGCGTGCTCCCTTCCTCCCCCCGAGATTGCCACCCTTCTGAGGCTGGCGAGCGGCGAACTCCGGCTGAGGGGAAACTCAGTCAGGCCCCTCTGGCTCTTCACCCACGCGTAGCGGGCTGGCAGTACAGGCGAGTCCCGACCCCTGCCTCCCTGCGGGGACGAGCAGCGCGGCGGAGGCTCTCCCCCACAGCGTGCAAGCGAGCAGGCTCCCCGCTAGGACGGGGCGAGAGGAGAAGCCGTTTGCTACGCAGCCCCAGAATGGCGGTTCGTCCTCGGGACGCGCCCCCGCCCCTCTTCCCTCAGGCCGCGTTAAGGCGCCTCGCGCTCCCCTGGCAGCGGCGGGAGGGAAGAGGACGGCGTCCCTCAGCCCGCGCCGCCCGCCAAAACCCACAGGCACCAACCGCAGCCGTCCCCGGTCCGTGGCGCGCGCGCCGTAACGGCAGCCCTGCCTCAGCCCCCTTCAAAATTCAAACTCCAACCGCCGCCAGCCTCCTCCCCATTGGCCACCCCCTTCACCACGCCCTGCCTGATTGGTTCCGCCCCGAGCCCGCCCTGCCGCGCCGGTGCATCATGGGAATTATAGTTTCCCTCAGGCGGCTCGCGCCGCCACGCTGCCGGCAGGGAGAAATACATAATTATTTTTAGAATTAATGACCTTATAATTAATCTCATCTAAAAAGCAGATGTCACCACAAGGAACGTTCCTGCATCCAGAAATCTGCTGATTTCTCCAGGTTATTTCTCTGCCAGAAAAACAGAAATTAATTCTGTTGTTTTCTCTGAGGGGAGCTCTGCTTTCGGCACGCAAGTAGCCATTAGCTCGGCTTTGTTGTCACGGAAAACCTCACTTTCAGATATCCCTGCCAAATACAATGCAGCGTTTGAGCTCTCCAGACTGGCTCCAGATAACCTCTTTGGTCCGAACAAAAGAATCTACACAGAGGTACTAGCTCAGCCCCCAGAGGCAGTAGTGTTGTGTTAATGTGATGCTCAGCCCGCTTAATTGCCTTCTCTCCTACAGCATTGCGAGAGAGAACTAATTAGATCAACAGGCTGCAGTAATATTGCTATACTGCTTCCACTGCCAGAGCACGATCGTGGAGTGAGAGACCAAATTCTTCTGGTCTGCGCTTATTTACATGGTATAGGCATCTCCTCAAGTTAGCAACCTAATAAGATGGCTGAAGTGCTCTACAGCTCCCCACTCTAGTTTCAAGTTGTTCTTCTGCACTGGCTTGTGTTCCTGCAGGCTAACTGAAATGAATTAAGACTAGCCGTTTACCTCTCTTTAAGGGAAAGTTGAGATCTAAATAAAATCCAGTATCTTCAGGGTCTTAAATGTACAGATGTCTTGCTATTCCATTAAGACTTATGATACAAGTGTTTATCTCAAGTTACACAAAATCAAGGTGAAAAACAGAACTGCATTCTCTATCATTCATCACAGCAATCTCTCTGTGCCTTATTTAACATAAATTAGATGCCATGTGCCATGGCCTGCACACAGGTCAGAGACTTGCTTGTGCTCTTACAACAATAGCAGAACTGAGCTTTCAAGGTCTAGGTCTTGTCCATGAATGAAAACTCATGTGCCCAGAGTAATGACAAAAGCCTCTTTTGCATTCTTTTTGGGCTCCTCCAAGGGCCTGTGAAGAAACAGATAGAGGATGACACAAAATGTGATATCTTGACCTTTCTGTTTCTACAAATAGAGAGTATTTTAACAGGATGCCTAATAGCATTAATCCATCTTCATTAGTATTCTACACACAAGGGATAATGTAGGGTGCTTCAGAAATGCAGTAGCTCAAAGATTCAGTAACAAAGCTGACACTGCTGGATTGCCAAAGAGACCACCAAAGGTTTAGCCTAAGATGGGTGCTTCACAACATTCAGAAGCTAGGAAAACCCATTTAGTGCCGAGATCTTTGTGAGAGTGCAACTACTTTTTCTCTAACACATCTTTTGCTTGATGTGTTACAGGAGCACTCCAAGACCTTCATCTCATGGAGTTTCAGAGAGGACTAACCCATGTTATAATAACCAGTTTCCAAGCTTGAGAACAGACGGTTATCTAAGCTGTTTGAAGAGGAAAAGATAAGGAATGAAAGCAGAGATCTTGAGCAGCTCTTGGGGACCAGGTACAACACATTAAGATATAACATGTTTAGACTGAACGCTAAATCCCTGTTATTCTAAGATTATTACTTAAATCTGAATATCAATCCTTCCACCTACATTTTTCTGCAGGACTTTCATATGATGAGTATTGCCATTGTTGTTATAAGTAGAACTTTTGTATCTCTAGTCTGTGGTCAGCAATGTGTTTATAAAACTATGGAATTGTGTGGTGAATCACCTGTTGTTGAATATTGCCCTGAATAAGATTTCTGAGAATATGTATCCTTTTTGGTAATTGGGGCTGGTTTTCATTCTGTTCTTGAATTCTGGCTCAGTTACAGAGCCACACATATATGCTGCAACATGTCCAGCTAACAGAGATGAGAGCAATAACCCAAAACTAAACCTAGTAATAAATGCTTAAACTTTATGAAAATCCCAACTTTCTACAACAGTGACTGTCTTGGAGGACAATCCTCCGAGTTTGAGTTGAGTCAGAGTTTTCTTTGATTAATAATATATATTCACAAGTCTTAGAACACAGTATTTTTATCTAGTCAGGTGGTAGTAAGGAAAACTTGTGAAATCTTGAATGCAAGTCAGTGAGTTTAGGTGACTTTCTGATTTTATAATGTAAAATTTGACTGTGTTGAGCCACAAACAGGGGAAAGAGGCATTGGGAGGAGTCTTTAGGAGGAAAACTTCTTGCACATATGGAGACAACAGGCAATTTCGATTGAGGAATGCAGATTTGCCACCCCAAACAAATCTTTGTGCTTGTTTTCACTCTGCTTCAGCTACTGCCTTTGCTGCTGTAAATACCACCATCTTTTGGATTGTCCCCTCTTTTAGGAGCGAAAGATGGGACTGTACTCTCTGAAATACAATTTCTACCTAAGTATTACTACTGGGTCACTGCTCTCCACAGGTCATTTCTGCAGCCTCAGTTTTTATTATAGTTCCAAATCTGTTCCTTTGAGTCTATTTGGTGGACTGCTTTGTTTTTATTGATTGGATAAAATATGTATTTATAAAAAGTAAAGGCCATAATTTGCTTAAAGCCCATGTGATGGAGTTGATCCCATTTCTTTAAGTTTCCATTTACAGGTCTGCTGAGGTCAGTTTTACTTTATGAGGACTTAGTAACCAACTAATGAAAAAATAGACTGTACAAACCAAAATAAAACTGAATTGACTTTTTTAAAAGGAAGAAGAATCCCTTTTGGAGCTAAAGACACTGTATATCCAAGGCAAATCAGGTTAAAACAAGTCTTCTACAGTTGACTATTTATCATTTGGAAGTTGTTCTTTGAGATCTAGAATAATTTTCTCTGGATTATGTGATTGAAAAGATCAGGGTTCATTATTGATTCAGATAAATGCTGGATAGTTCTGCTATCCTACATACAAAGAGAATAGGTCTCCAGTTATCTTCCATCTAAACCAAGAAGTGTCCTCTGCACTCTAATTAGCCATGTACCAAAGCCATTTTTCTCTTGGAGGCAAAAAAGGCAAAAGGATGCACTTGCTGTCAGCTATGCCAATGAAGACTTGGTGAAATCCGTGAGGTTATTCAGTTCTAAATGGGGACAGAATTTGGGCTAACAGAAATGAATTTTCAGACACCTGGGAATTTTTTGGTTTATTTCTGTTACTTCCTGAAGGTAAAATGTCTGTATTTTACTTGATTTTTCAAATTCCCTGCTTGCGTCTGTTGATTTCAATTCAGCCTTATAGTTTTCCCTGGCAGCCAAGAAGGGACGTTGCTTCTTTTCCCTGTAGAGGCCAAGAATGAAAATGAAATGGCCACTTCTTAGGTGTGTGTTACTCCAGAAGAGGGTGCTCAAAGCTCAGAAAAGTTATGAGCATCATCTCCCTTGGCAGCTGTGCCATCTCTGCAATGCATTTCAGTCTCCCTTCAGCTTCCATCTGCAATCTCAAATCCAGACCTACCACTGTCACACTGAAAGTTCTGGTTTTTCCCCTGCAGATTTGTTAACAACTGCAAACATATTTTCCTACCCTAAGCCAGGGTTATACTAAAGGTGGACCAAATTTATTAGAATTGTGCCCTGCATGGTCATTCACCTTAGATGACAAAGTGTTACTCCAGGCTGTTGCAGGGAAAACAAATCTGAGAATAATTGCACATCATATTACAACACATTTTTTTCAGAACTGGCATTGCATTAGAAGAAAAAAAAAAAACTTCTCTGAGCCAGATTTCCATGTTACATGCAGTATGTTAGTGTATTTTAAGTCTGACACAAATTTAGAGAATCCAGATTCTTGTATTAATGCTTCTTATCATAATGTAAGCTATGTCACAGTTTTTCACTCCTGCTTCTGTGTCTTTTAGCTAATATCAATGTGAGTTTGTGAGACAATATTTTGAACCTGTGGAGAAAAACTGCAGTAAGATGATTAGAGGTTGGGTTCTTTTTTGGTTTAGTTTTTAACTGCAGCAAGTAATGACTGAAGATTCCTAGTACTGTGTAATTTGTTTCTTAGTGGTTTGCATCGGTCAGAGACTGCCCTAGTTGATCTTTGCATGACTAAAACAGTCAGATAAAATAATCGTAGAGAAAGGAAATAATCTGCAAAGCCCAAATCAAAGACCAGATTTGGCTTTTTATAGATCTGCATTACAGATATTAAACAAATATTATTCTAAGCTGGTACAGAAATAAAAATCAGACCTTGGTTGTGGATGGGATGAAAGAGATTTCTTAAATCTACTTCTAGAGTTAAACTTTCAAAAACACTTGAATGTCTTTGGAGTTTAGGAATGAGCTTTTAAAGGTACTTAGATGCTTATTTGCCATCAGAAAACACTTCAGCTTAAGCACTTATATGCTTTTCAGTCCTGCACAGAAAAGGGTCCATGTAGAAATCAGTGCATGAAACTTCATGTCTGTCTCAGAAAAGTCATAGTGCTCCTTATAATATTCATATCTGAACCTATAATATTTATTTAAAAGCTTAATGAAACTCTTTTTTGTTACTTTGCTTTATCAAAAGTCTTCTGACTGATCCAAACAATTTTATAAAAACATTTCTATCACCTAGTATATTTTTCATTCTCATACAAATGTTTACAAATGAACATGATTGTTGTACAATAATGTAAAAAGTTAGTCAACCTTCCCCGCCTAAGCAGACAACCAATCCAACCAGATTTAGTGTAATCTCAGATGGACTTGAACTTAAAAAATAACATTTTCTCCTTGTTCCTTTCACATTTCTCTTCATTTCCTTTAAAAAAATAATGTGAGATTGAAAGGGGAAAAAGACTCTTCCTCTTTAAAATCAGTTATTTTCTTTGTTGTATATTATTTCCATTTAATAAAACCCCAAACAAATCAGAAATAGCCATAACACATTAGAAGTAAGATAAAAATGAAAGGTTGTGTTTGCCGTTTTTCACACTCATTGCTATTTTTTCATCCAATTCCAATGATTTTCTGAAACCAAAAATACTGTCAGGACAGGCCCAAGACAGGAGACAAGAACATAGGATCTGGAGGCTTTAACAGGCAATAGCTCAAAAAGGCTGGCTCTGCCTGCTGCCAAGTTTTACTAGCTCTCCTCACAACAACAACCACCGCTACCATAGACATAATATTTACAAAACATCATCTTCTTTGAATCAAGGGAGCTCATAAACCAGTGTGCCAACACATGCGCCCAGAAGCCCAAACAATACAGCAGCAGAGGGAAGACAGACAGACAACAGCATGCCAACGGACAGGAATAGATCATATATGGCACAGCAAGGAGGGAAATGGAGCAGCTATGCTGTGTCAGCCCACATGAACTGCCTTCTGCTGGAAACCATTCATTGGTCACAGGTATCAAGAAATAGACTTGTGGACAAGCAGAAAAGGATTTTTCCTTTCTCAGGCTGTGTAGAAAGAAGAGTGAGGAAAGTTGTGCCTCCTGTAATTCCAAGGCTAGCAAAATGCTGCAGGAAATGAGGAGGGAAACAGTAGCAGCTTGTTTAGGGAAAATGCTAGGAAAATAGCTTGGGGTACTGGTGTGGGGAGTGAGAGGGAAGAGACCCTTCCCCTGGGCACATTCGAGACAGGAATTTTCTGCAGGTGACCTACTGCCTGCTGTGGCAGCCACTCCACTGAGGATTGCTGCTAAAACTGGGGGGAATTGGTCAAACACAGTAGCAGAGCCCACCAACCCAGCTCTTGCCCTCCATCACTGATGCCCATAGCTGCTGTTCCAGCCATCCAGGTAGGTGGAGAAGCATCTTTCCCTGCCTGGGCTTTGTAGGCCTGGGTTTAGCCAGCTATGAGAGAGGTATTTCTGCTCTAGCACATTCAGGGGGCAGCTGGTTTAGGGAAGTTGTGTGACCATATGCGTGTGTCCCTTCATCACTGTGGTGGTATTTTCTTTGGTAACAGCTGGTGGGGCCAAATTCACCATGCTGCTAGAGATACCAGACTGGCACACCCTGACTGCACATATCCAGCTGCACCAGGACTGATATGAGCCTGTCCCCTGTCCCTTGCTTTCAATAAACAGGTCTGTCTGTGTCAGCATTTCTCTCAGAAATGTTTTTCCTGGTTCATTAAAGGCAGATGGGATCTGGCAATCAGCAGTTCTCCTTCCCAATGCCAGTCAGTCACTTTTCAGGTCATTATGCCTTAAAATAATTCAAAGCTCCTTATTAATGCACTGAGGCAGGAATGACCAATTGCAACTGACGTAACAGAGCTGTGGATAACAATAACTGGGTTCTGATGAGCACTGGTCCCAACTGCAGAAAACTGGGGCACAGGGGCTGCTGAACATCAAGTTGCTTTTATCTCCACTTTTCTCCTTTTCTCAAACGTTCTCTGTCATTTCCAGTCTCTTCCCACACCCACATGGGTTAGAAAGCACAGTGCTGTGTCTGTTCCCTTTGCCCATCTGATGGGGAGTGCTTGCTGTTGCATTAGTCAACGACTGCTTCTTAGTTCAGCTTTCTGCTTTGCTTCCACAGAGATCATCCCTTGTTCCACGTAAGCTGGGTTATGTCAGCCACTGACCTGGGACACAATCCTGCATTGCCAAAACGATCCCTAATCAGTGGGGCACTTAGCACCACTGACCCATCGTAAATGCTGGTTCTTGGTGCACAGCAAGCCCGTGGCACAGTTTTGGACCTTTAGCCAGAGGTGAAAAAAGCAAATGCCTGGAGGGGGTCAGAATAGAAACACTCCAGCTTCACCCACACATCAGCAATCCTCCTATGGGTAGCATCAGCATGGAGGGCAGGCTGGGCTCTACCCTCACCCTTGCTGGTGGCTGAAGGTGTTGGGCTAGCAATTAGCGACTGCTGGAGAGTTCTCACAGTCCCACGGGAGATAGCCCTAAGCTACTGGAGGAACCATGCTTACACGGCAAACACACATGCACTCCCCACGCTCTGTTATCAGACAAACTGCACTTGTAATTTCTGAGCAAATAGCTTTACTGTAGTAAGGAGGAAAGCTTTCCACATCTCAGTCTCCACCTTCAGCAAAAGTGCAGCTCCTGAAGTCCACACAGCAAGGGCAGCACTCCTCAGAGGAAGGAGAGCAAAACTGAGCACTAGCAATACTGAGACAGGGAGATGTACAGAAGTAAAGTACAGACCAAGAGGATAAAAGCCTCCTTGGAAATCATTTGTGCTTTGGTGTACATGCGGATCCCAGCAGCCATACTTTGGTTTCTCTCTCTCAAGGGTTTATCTGGAGTAATAGCAATGATGTGGAGATTGGCTTGTAGGAAAAAGGTAGGATTATTTATTGGTTTTGCTTCTCTACCAGGAGACTTCTTGTTGCAATCCTGTGCTGTTGTGCTAAGCTGAGAAAGTGAGATAAACATTAGTGACCAAAGCTCCTTCTGCTGCATCCCTGTCTTGGACACCTGAGCTTTTTACTGGAAGTTAAACACTCAACAGCCCATGTCTGCCCTGTAGCTAGCCCCAGAATGAGAAAACCAGGAGCAGCACGAATTTTGTGCTAATAGATTAGAAGATGCAAATGCACACAGCCATATTCTCAGACAGTGGAAATCAGCCCAGCTTTTGGTTGCCAGGTGGGGGAAGAGATTGGTTGATGGGAGATGTAAATCTAGACCAGAGCATCAACCACGTTACTCCCCATGCTGCCTGGAAATGGTGTGCTCACTTTGCTGAATTGGGGCTTTATGGCAGAACCATAATTGAAGACAATATTGCGGAAAGATGAGGGAGGATTGAGGGAGGAGTGTCCAACACACTATGGTGCTGTGACCCCATGAAGTCAATGAAAAGGTCAGCAGGCTTTCTAGCTCAAGCCTGAACTCGTAAGCTGAGCACAGCAGAGCTGACTTGCTCTCAGTGAGCACCTCTGCTCACAGGCTGCATCTCAGCTCTAGGTAAAACTGGAAAGATGGTATTTTACCAGCAAAAGAGCCTGCTCTTTTGAGCAGGCTCATGAATAGAGAAAGGTGGTATGCAAAGGGGTTGGCATCTGAGACAAGAGAGGAGCGGAGAAATGGCGGTGCCATCTAGCACTTGGAGGCAATGCTGACGTCCACCTTCAGCAGCAATGGTAAAAGGGACACCTTGAGCCCTGTTGGATAAGGGAAACAATGGGAAACAACATGCTGACCCCACATACAGCACCCCTGGAATGATACCCATTGCTGCCAAAAGCCCAGAGAGCTGGAAATACCCCTGGCATTTTGTAGGCAGGTCCTTGCAGGAGCTTTTTGTTTCCCTGACAGATAGGAGACAGACAGCTAAAGTAGTACTGCACAATTAGTGGTTTTATGACATAGAAAAATTGATGACAAAGTCCTTCAGTAAAGAACATGTGATCGGTCCTTGCTTACCAGTGATAGGGGAACCAGCAGCTCCTGAGCGTGTAAACTCCTGGCTGCTGGCAGGGTGAGGACAATGGTGGCACATTCCAGCTGCTTGTGCTGAGAGCACAGAGTCTGGCACGGCGGAAAGCAGAGGCAAGCCCTGGAGTGAGTTCCTGGATACAGTGATACAAGCAACTGCAGGGTTAGGGTGACTTGCGCTGGCTTACACCCTGCAGCTGGCATCAAACTGTAACACCCTAAAGGGAACAGCCAAGCCCTCAGTGCTGGCTTATTTACCCACCAAGAGGAGATGAACACTGGGTTGTGTAAATTGCTACCGCGAGCTGGACTAACAGCTTCAAAGTCAGTTCAGCTATACCTCTGCTGTACCTGCAACCAGTTTGGGAAATGTGATGTAAGGGGCCCCAGGGGGAACAGGCAGGAAGGTGGAGACATGGGACATTTGTTCCCCCTCACCAAAATCCTAAGTGATACTTCAAGGTCTCACTAAAAGGTTGAATTAGCTGTAATCTTTTCCAGCTTTAATCTCTTCATTCAGATAAGCAGGACAGGTAACCTCATCCTTCTGCATTCCAGTTTCCCCACTGAGTAGAAAGATGGCTTCGTGTCAGCAAAGCAGCTGAGATTCCCCCATTTTTGGGGGGAGAGTGCAAGCCTGTTTTCATTAAATGTCACTGGTGTCTTCTGTCACTGCATCTGCGTGAGACATGTTGACTATCACTTCTGCAGGTGGGAGTGATGAGCTCTCTGAGGCAAAGGACACTCCCAGCCCTCTGTGGTGATCATCCTTGTCATAATCTTCTTCCTCCTCCTCCTCATTCTTCTGCAGATCCTGGTCACTGTCATCATCACCATCTGCTGCATTGTCCTCAATCACTTCAACCCTCTCTCCAGCATCTGGATCTACATCAGTCTTAAACCACACAGCTTTGTAGCCATCGTCCGCCACATGCCTGTCTGTCTTGAGGATAGACTTCACTTCTTTCTCATGCTCAGTCTCTTCTTCCACTTCTTCTTCTTTATCTTCCCGGTCAAAGATGATGGTAGAAGCTGTAGAAGCCTTTGGGAGTCCATCAATTTCTTCTGTATTGGAAGAGGGCAAGGAAAGTGCTGGCTGCTCTAACACATGTGTCATCGACTGGACACTGCCGTTTTCTGACGTCTCATGCTGTTTGGTTCTCACATCTGGGTGTTCATCTTGCTTGTAAGATTGGTTCTGGTAACCCCCAGAGATTTCCTTGGAGAACTACAGGAGGAGAGACACCTTGTGATTGTAGTGAAAGGAAAAGAAATGGGGTGGGAGGTGGGGGGGCAGGGGAAGGGGTGGCTGAAGTGACTGAGCTCCTGCTTAGAAAAGCTTCAGCTTGTTTTGCAGTTAGACCTATTTAAAACCTGGAAAGATACAGCTCCCTAGAACAGCTATTTTTTATTGACTCCATTTCTGGATTTTTTCAGATAAGCATAGGTATGTTTTCCAGGAGGGCTGAGTACTAGCAATGTATACCGATTTGTACCTATCCATTTGAGGTATTACTCTCAAGGATTTACCTCACGCAGCGTGAAGGACTGTTGTTATTCACCTGAGCTATGTGCTCTGGACTCATGTTGTAGTCAGTGGAGTCTAGGCTCCTCACAGTCCCATTCTAAGGCAGAGACCAACATCTGGTCAAATGAATTACACCCTAAACTTCAAAGTAACCAGACTGCTAGGGTTAATAGCTCAAGTGCAGACAACTATCTAAACCCAGGCTTCAGGATAGGATATGAAGGGACCTTTCTCTCCATTGACCATAGAGGGAGGATGAACAGCGGTTTATAACACAGACACCTGTTTTTCAGAGACCATCTCTGATATGTAAGACATTCATCCTAGATTTTGTGCTCCATGGACCTGTGGTCCTCTCCTTACCATGTCTGCTCATCATCTACCACACAGCTCCAGCCTCAGGGGGCAGAAAAGAACACCAGCAAGTAACACCAAAGCAATGCTACCTTTGCAAACATTGTCTCAGGAGCAATTCATCACCTTCACAAACATGTGTAGTATTTGGACAACCCATCCATACTTTAAAACCTCTTCAGATCCCACTTTCTAACTCTAAGAAATTCTTAAAGTATCAGGTACAAACAAGGCACTTACCTTTTTCCTTATCAGGTATTTGACTGGTTTTCCATACCGTTTAAATATCATCACTCCAAGGAAGACTAAGGCAATTAACAGCAGTGCTGCTAATGTACCACCTAAGATACCCATGTCCTGAGCAGTGTATATCTTATCAGAGGAGGTTACAACTACAACAAAAACAAACCAGTGTTACAAAGCCTAAAAACGGCAGCTAGCTTTTTTAACACAACACTTCATTGTGGGAGAAGCTCCAACTAATTTTTTGAAGGGCAAAGAACCATCCTGTGCTGCAGAATGTGACAGTGATATATTTAATGTCACAGAAGGCCATTTGTTTGCTGTCCTGAAAGCAGAAGGGGGATTTTCTAAGGTGACCACTCACAGAATATTATAACTTCCAATAAGTTACATGAAGTGGAAATAGCATCCATTTACACGTCAATGACTTTTACCCCATGATTTAACTAAGCCAATATGTACGTGACTGTGTTAGGCAAGCAGATGTTACATGGAGTAAAGCTAGGTAGATCTTGTACTTTCCCACTTGCCCATTTACACCAGCATGCAAAAATGAGGTACATTTGTACATATGATTCTATATATGTGTGTGAAAATGCAAAGCTTCCTTTAATCCAGAACGTCACCTCTGATACTGATGAGCACATTAGAATAGGAAATAAAAAAGCATAATAGGAAATAGAAAAAGTATTAGAAGGTCCCCAGGACAGGAAACCCTTTCCTGCCCTTTTTGTAGCTGTAGCAATATACACCAGCCTTCTCAGGAGCGGTTTATGCTTTCAGCCACCGGTCAGTGTAAGAATATTTGTATGGAGGCCAACATTATAGCGGAAAGACAATAACTTCCTCAGGGTTAATCAGCTTTGTTTGTTGTTGTCAGTAGGATTCTTTATTTTTAAGTTTTCCAGCTTCATATTGTAGTGTAAATTCATCTCTTTAAAGTTTAATGATTAATAAAACACAGCTTAGTTCCCCTGCTGACCTGTTTATAACAATGAACTTTGAGTATTCCCTCCGCATTTGATTGCACCCTCAGTTTATCATTAATACGTTGGTGAGGGTTTAGGACGTCAGTGAATTTTTGCTTAATTATGTCTCCTAGGGAGCCACAGCCTACAGAGCTGAGGTGAAACTCCACCACCCTTAACTCCTGTGCTGTGCAGCAGTGCCTCTGTGAAAGCTAGCTCAGCTTGGTGGAATGACTCACCTTGAGATCCGTGTGTATAGAATAAAGCACAACTCCTCTTATAGGCTCTGAGCCATTCAGCGTAATTTCAATCTAGTTTTTTGCACAGCCACCAGCATCATTATTTTGTGGGGTTTAAACAGCAAGGGCAACATTTAAAAGTTGCACAGAAGTGTTGATACATCTGTTTGGAGCGTTTGCAGCTCTGTGTACTGACACCTGAGCTAGCTTTCTGCTGAGCTGGACTGTGCCCTTAAATTGGGTTTCGGTAGTTTTTATGCAGCCAGTGGTTTTAGCTGTGAAGTGACATTTAGGGAATCCAAATTTACACCCAGGAGCCCACTTTTTTTTCCTCCAGAAATCCCCACGATGGTCGTGGTTCTGAGGATGAAGTAATGGAAGAGCCCAACTGGGAACTTCAATCACACATCATCATGTAGAAAGCAATGGAGTCTGAGCATTATCCTGATATGAAAATGCATGATATTGGTACATCTTAATCCAAAGCATAAGAAGCTTCATAAGCTTCAAATCTAACCGATTTATAAGATCTATTTAAGAGCCATTTCTAAGAAGTATGGAAGTGTAAGCTATTTTTACGTCAACAAAGTGAAGTGATAGCTGGAGGGTTATGGATGTAGCCTCATGTCTACCTTATTTCTCATGGGTCATTTCTCCTGGTAAGACCTTAAAATCTTGGAGTATAAGAACTTGACCTGAATAGAAAATGCCTTGGCTCATGAGGAAGCCTGAGTTTGTGGGGGTGTGCCAACTTCTGTCTGCTCTGCATAAGACAGGAAATAATGTTGCAGATTTCTCTATTTTTGGCTAAAAAGGAGCAATGATGTACCAAGGCATCAGGGCAAGCCTCCTTTGCCATGATAAGACATCCTGGGTTATTTCTGACCCACGAAACAGCAGGAAGCTTTGGAATAACAAAAAAAGACACTACAATACACAGCACTACTTAAAGTCTCAGGAGGCTGTTTGAGGCATGTGGTGACCACATCATAAGGATGTTGTTTGAGTGTCTTCTCTCTTATAGCCACCATAGAACCTCCTGTAGGTATGGGGTTGGCCTCAGCCCAGGTCCACAGACTTCAGTGGGTGACCTGTCATTGCCAGTTTGCTCACAGAAGCGGAAAAGACTCCCCAGTCATCTCCACAAAGCAGAAAACAGAGACACGCATCCTACCTGGGGCAAGGATGACCTCCACCACGATTATAGTGCTCGCCTTCTGTAGGCTCACCATATCTTTTCCAACAGCCTATGTGAACATGGGAAAGAGATAGCTTAGGGACTTCCTAGATCTCCAGCTCACTCTCAAGGTATGTAGTGGGCTCTCTGTGGACGAAGTACCTTGTCCATATCCTCACCACATCCTCACAACAGCCCTGCATTGTAGCTGGACAACCTGGTCGTAGAGGAAGAAGAGCTCTGAAGATTCCCTGTCGTGGGCCAGAACCAGGTGCATCGTTTGTGTACAGCTTTGCAGCACAGTGCTGTACACAGATAATGAGATAGTGTGGAGCAGGCAGCAGCATGTGTTGGCACCTCTCTCTGCCCTGCCCGTGTAGCTAAAACAATGCTATAGTCAAGCTGGTTCAGATAGCTCCATAGGACATGGCATTGTGCTAGGCAAGTCTTAGGGAGCCACTTGTCACTGGCAGGCAGATGGACAAAGTGAACATCTAGCTTCTTGGAAAGTCTAAAGTTATTAACTGCTTCCTTTGACCTGAGCAAAAAACGTACTGGATTTACCAAAGGATTTCCAAGTTTGGGGCTGTAGCCTTTAGAGCTGGGGTATATACCAGCAACTGTACCCTACTCATACCCACACATCAATCTCCTACCCACTTGCTCACCCTCCTTTTTTTGTTAATCAGAA
Source organism: Pelecanoides urinatrix (assembly GCA_013400755.1). Lineage (NCBI taxonomy): Eukaryota > Metazoa > Chordata > Aves > Procellariiformes > Procellariidae > Pelecanoides > Pelecanoides urinatrix. The sequence goes on from VZTQ01004726.1 coordinate 59,848, forward strand.
TCAGAGTGTGGGAGGGGGGCTCCTAAAATCTCCTCAGTTGACTTTTTGCTTGTCTCCAATCATAGTTTGCATTGGAGAAACAATTTTACAGCTAGCACCATATGTAGCCTGTATCTCACAGAGTAAATTTGCTATCACTTCATCTCCCTCCATCCCTATACATTTATGATGCAAATGGTTAGAGCAAGGACTGTCCTTTCATTATATCCCTTACCTAATGGAATTCCACCCTTGGTGCTTCTCTACTAGAAACTACCCCTTACTTCCATGACCCTGGCAAGATAATGAAGAAAGTTGCCCTACCTCGATGGTTATAGTTCCCGGTGACCGCAGCATCACGTTTGTCAGGATGAGTCCATCTTTGGTTGCGATGAAATCGGTGCTGTTTTTTATGTAGTACTCAATGTTTGGGTTGACTTTCTGAAAAGCCAGAAGAGCGAATGATTAAACCACACTGTGCTTTGCATGCATCTTTGTAACAACCCATTGGCAGGACTTGTCAAATACACTTGAAGTACGAGCAGGTATACAGTGCACGAAATAAATCTGGACTGAGGAGGTAAGAAAGGTTGAACTCAAGGGTGTTCATCCTGTTGCTCAGAGTTCAAGAATGTATCCTAAAATTGTTGCCTCCCAAAAAATTCTAAGTCTTACCCACCTTGGGTTGGTATCTTTAGTATTTTCCCAAGCAAAACACATCTATGCAAGGAACCTTGTAAATTTGATCAGTTCTGCCTTTAACAGAGTGCCAAAGGGGGATGTACATGGAGAATAATACTTGTGCTGAGGTCTGCACAATTTTTTCCTTTGAGTCTAGGCTGTTATTCCTCTACTAGGTCCCGAGTCTTGTTATGGAAGCCTTGGCATCAATAAAACTAGCAGTTTTTTCTTTATTTAATAGGGAGGGATGGGAATGGCTGGTCAGTAAATCTCTTCCCCTTTCCTTCTCCCAGTATATTGTTCAGGAATGGCTCTCTCAAAAGGAGTCCTTACAGGGAGAAGGTTAACAATTTCCAGCCCAGGACTACAGCTCCTTGCTAGTCTGCTGGACTCTCCTCTTCCCAGGCCAGTCCACAAATAGGTCTCCTTGACCTGGTAGAGAGAAGACACCTCCGCCTGGGATCCTGCCACCCCAAACTCCTCAAGGAAACACTTCACCCAGCCCTAACTCAGATGTGGACCCGTTCACAGTATTTGCTAACCCTGGGCTTTACTCAGCATGCTGTTTTGCAGTGGATCAGCTCACCTACATAGATCTGTGTGGGACTGGCTTTTGGAAGAGAGGAGTCCAGCAGCTTCTCCAGATTACATCAGACCATAAGCAGTTCTGATCTATGTGGAATTTCCAGGGAAATATAATATGGAACACTAGAGGAAAACATGTGTTTGCCTCTCCCCAGCTCCCCTGCCTCATGTTTTCTGATCCTGCTTTAAGCCTGAAGCAGTGAGAAAGAATGCAGTGCACTTTCAGTTTCTTACATTAGGGAAATCATCATCCGCTGCTGTTATCATCAAGGGGCTTGAAGGAACACCAGCTTGAAAGACAAAGCTTCTCGGGGCCAGACCAACAAATGCTGTCCCATTGTAGATCCTGCTCTCAAAGTACGGTGGATGATCACTTTTATTGATGACCTTAATCTCTACACTGACTATGGAGTATTTCTGTATGTTGTTGACCTGGGTGGCCTGGAGAGAAAGAGAGAGAGAGAGATGCTAGCCTTTTCCTATTAATGATGAGACATAAAAGGATAGGTTTGCTCTGAAGCTCATTGCAACCCATGGGGTTCTTTCCATCATTTTCAGTGAGCTTTGAGCCGGGCCTGTCACAGGTGGTCTTATGTTTTGGAGTCCGTGTGTTTCAGCTTGCTTTTGCTGTTGGCCCTCCACACAGTCTTGGTCTAGCCCCAAAGTCTAGATATGACCCTCCATAAGGGCCGCGTCTGGACAAATTGCCATGCTCCTGTACAAAGCAGTGAGATTCCAGCACCAGCAGGCAGAGTCTACTCATCTTCGTGAGGGTTTGGGTCAGTTCAGTTACTGCCTGACAGTGCACATCTTCCTGGGTACGTATATGCAGGGAGTGGTTTTAAACTCCCTCCTTTCCTCTTGAGCTGTAGCCAAAAGAGAAGCTTGTCTCTAGGGTTGAGTTACTTTAACTACTGTAACACAAGCTCCAGTCATGCCTAAAGAAAGCCTTCCAGTTATGCTCCTCCATACTTTCAACTGAGCAGGATGTCCCCATTCAATTGATTTGCTTCGATGTTGCAACCCATACACAAGGGAAAATGCTTCTTAACTTCTACAAGAACTTTGTGTGTAAGTGGCTGTAAGACACTGGTCAAATACTAGGCCCTTCCAAAAGAAAGGGTGTAACCGGGTTAGCTTTAATTATTAATGTAATTGACTCATGTCACATCAAGACTGCTGCTTCCTAGAAAGCCAGCTATGCTGGGTTGTTGTCTGCAATGTCATCAGACTTACCATGACTTGCAGCAGGTACGAGTCTGGGGAAGTCGCTACTCTGTTCATAGTTAGATTCCCTGTGTCTGCATCCACTGAGAATACTTTGTCTGTATCCCCTAAAGAAAATGGAAAGACTATTCAATCATCAGATACCTTCATAAAGTGACCTGGAACTCATTGACTCATTTTTTCACATCTTAGTGACAATACCCCCAGGGCATAATGCTGTTTTCCTTGCCTGCCTGGCTGCTCCAAGGGCTGAGAGTGCTGGCCAGGGATTAAGAGGGACTCAACAGACAAAAAGCATCGAGAAGATGTGTGTGAACCCAACTAGATGAGGTAGGACAGCAAAGCTTTGCCTTTCCAGTGCCTAGGCCCAGATATAGCCCGCTTAAATTCTGCCAAATGCCTAGAGCCTAGAGACTCTGGTGCAATTTGAGGACTGAAGGTCTCCAGTTCCCTAACCCTAATCTGAACCCAAACCCTAACTGAACCCAAACTGCACTTCAGGAGAGATAAGGGAAGGATTATTCCTATTTTAAAGGCAAGAAACCAATCTATAAAGAATAGTTGGGTGCAGATTCATCTCGAATAGCTCTATGCATCTAAAGGGAAGGCACCTCTACCTGACCTTGTTACCTGTATTGTGAAGAGAAAATGGCATCTCAGTACATGCTTTATGTGACTTACTGTGAACATTGGCCTCAACGTGAGCTGCATTCTGCTCTGGGAATGCTTATTTCTCTCTACTGACTACAAAAGGAGCCTAGACGCAGAAACCTTCTTGTATTGATGTAGGAGTAGAAATCAGCTTCCTACATCTATAATGTCTTTTTGAATCATAAAAACACCTATGTTGGATATATGTTGAAATATACGCAAAATTTTTAGTTCTCTTCCTCACTCTGAGACACTGTGCGCTGTATTTAGACAAGGACCACCCAGTCTGGGGTTCCCTGTTGACTATGGGGTAAGAATGCCACACTACATCCAAAATGCCAGTGGAATTTAAGGTTCTTTAATGTATTCATTATCAGGAGGATATTCATAAATGTGGTGCCATGTGGCAGAGGTAAAGGGAGATGAACAAGTGATCACTCCACCTGACCAATATGATCTACCTTTGCCTTGATAGTTATTCAAAACCCCACTACTGGTTAAGAAAAAAAAAAAAAAAGACTAAATACTTTGAATGAAATAAATGGCCCAGTCAGCGATTGGGCAATCAGTTGACTGTATTCAAGTAATCTTTGTGAAACCAAGACTAAAATAGGGCAGATTAGACAGTGGCAATGTGCTGGGGAATAAAAACATAATTCTTGACAATGAATTAAAATTATGCTGATGATGTGGGAATTTTAGGTTCAGCTCAAGACTGAATGAATGTGGTGTGACCAGACTAGCAAAATCAAGTCTAAAAGCTTAAAGATAAAACAGTCTCACCTCCCAAAAAAACAAAGTCCTTTTGAAACAGAATTCATGGAGGTTGGTTTGTGGGACTGTAATTCTCTTTTTCTTCCTCTCTGTACAGTCTTTTTTCTACTTAATTCACAATGTTCTGTGGATCTAGTTATGTTTCTGTGGCAGAAACAGAGGGGCAAATCCCCAGGCCCTCAACTCTCAAGCACCATGGAGGGTATCTCCTCTTGGCAGGTAATATCGGGGACATATGAGCAATGCAGTTTGTGGAAGGTGACAACTTCTACTCACCACCAACAATACTGTACACGATTTTTTCATTTAACATGTAGTCAGGATCAATAGCATAGATAGGCCCCGGCTCTAGGATGAGTGGTTCTGTCTGCAATAACAAGGCAAAGCATTACATATCACACTACAGCACCAGATTAGCATTTGCAGCATTCTCCCATCCCAGTGTGGCTCTGGTCGGTTTGTCTGGGCAGAATGGCATTTATTGCTGTGAAATGGCTGTAACAGGGCAGAGGTGAGACAGCCTAGAGCAAAGGGTTTTCCAGCTCTCGCCTCTCCTGTGATGTGCTGCAGGAATAAGGACAGGCAGTGCTGCCTGGGGTGAAGGAACCTCCATTTTCCAGGATGATGAAGGCTCCTTGTCATGCTGAATCATCTGCATTTATGACTGGAGATCAGCACGAGGTCATGGAAATTACTAGGCACTACCCACTGGGAATAGCATCTGGATACTGTTTGAGAATATCATCAAGGATACTGTTTGATCATGCCTGCTTACCGACATCTCAGAGATATTGACCCTCCCAGTATAGGGGCTGCTGATGCAAATGCTGTTTTCCGTGTTAATGAAGGTACAGGGTTGGAACCAGGGTGGTCTGGTGTCAGCTTGTTCAATAAATATGTTTATTGTTGCAGTAGCTGTGTTGGTGGTGTCAGTGCTGTCCACAGGCCTGTCCTGTACCCAAAGGCAAAGCATACTCGTGAGATGCAAGTTTTATTGTCAAAAGAAGAACCCATCTGCAAAAGGCAGTGGCCCAGAGTATTTTTGTTGTTGTAACTCTACTTTGTCTAAGGCTTAGCAGTTTATGCAAGATTAGCTAAAGCAGTGAACTATCTCATTCTGCTGACAAAGGTGGACTGAATGCAAGGCTGGACACAGTCACTGTGTAATTATGGAGGGTGAAAGGCTGCTCCAAATTCACCACCCCCAGTATCCACCCTCCCTCCTGCCATCCCAGAGATCTCCCATTCAGACTTACCCTTCAGTTAAGAGAGACTGGGGCAAACACGTGTCTTTGTTCCTCCTGAAGAACTTACCCTTGCATATAAGACCAACGTTGTCGAGTTAAATTTCTCATAGTCCAATGCTTTTTGTAAATACATTTCTGGGTTATTAACTCCTTTGATGGCAAAATAACCTTCTGTACCCTGGGGGAGAAAAAGAGAAAACCCTACTAGCAGACTCAATCACAGACATGTTCAAAATACTGCTCATCGCTGTGTTTGTCATCCTGATCAGACCTTTAAGCCTGGGGACCTGGGGTGGGTGGGGAGGGACAGTGTGAGAATGCTTTATCTATTTAATCTTTGGTATTGCACACTGGAGTTGCCTGGCTTGTCAGAAAGATTTGTTCACATTCCTGTGAGTTTTCTTCTCCAAGATCACCTGCTTTGCCTGCCTACCTGTTCAGCACCTACTAGATGAAATCTTTTACCTCATTTATTTCCTATACTCAACAGGTTGCCAACAATCCTTGATTTTGGGTCCATGACAACGCAGCACTCTCACATCCATGCACAAAACAGATCAAAGATGGCTCAGCCTCTGAGAGCTGGCAGCACCACTTGCCTTAGCCTAGCAGAGCTGAACTTTGGAAGCAACTGTAAAGCTAAATTGAAATAACATAAGTTGCATTTTACTCTATAACCTTCTGCACTTGCTTTGGTTCTCCTTTAATCTTATGTCTTGACTAGAATTCCTCTGGATTTCTAAATCCCCCTGGATTTACACCAATGTCAGTGCAAAGTTTGGTCCCATAGCTGAAATTCGAAAACTTGTGGTTTCTGTTCACAACCCTTAAAATCCCCAGGGTTATGGAGGTAATAGAGGCAGAATGTCAGACACTGCCTGCTCGCTCCACAATGCTTTTAAAAAATGTAAATATACATTTTGTCTTTCTCTTGAATTTACTTTTTTTTTTCGTGTCTAGCCCTTGCACTCCAGGCTGGCATAAATTTAACAGTGCATACAATTTATTTCCCATGTTATCAAGCTAACCCCTTAAGAGCAAATAAACTAAGGCACTAAACTGGGACCTGGGGAAAGTGGAGTCTGCCTTTGGCTTTGCCAAAGACTCTTTGTGTGATCTTGGACAGCTCGTTGTCTCCACTCTGCATGGACACTGTTGGCAAAGAGGACAGTAACTCCTTCTTTCCCTATCTGACTCAGTGCAATTCTGAACTCTGTGAGGTACAAAGGTCTCCCCTGATATGTTTACAGACCATCCCAACAAGACTTCCCTGGACCATATGGCTCAAAATATTCTAGATGAAAGTTTAATTTATACAGTGCAATAAAAGTGTGAGCAGTAAAAGAATTCGATACCTTCAATGTTGATTGCTTTGTTCTACTAACCAAACCAATGGTTGGTTTTTGCACAAGAGATACCTCTTCCAGAAGCTGTCAGAGACAGTGACCTTACCCTCAAAGCTGGGGCTCTTTTGAATTAAACACAAAGACTTCTCCAGAGCTACCATTTTTTCCCCAAAGAACAAAGATGCTCACCGGCACTATTGTTGTGAGTTCGTAAAATATGATGTCCAGGTCAGCATCGCTAGCACTTAAATCTTCACGGGCTACAATGGTTGCATTCACTTTTGTATCCTGAAACAAAGTCGCTGTCGTTATTCTCTCTGCAAAATGGGCTGAAGACTTCTCCCTGTTAACCATTCTTTAGTCCCACAGAACTGGGTGACCCAGTGCCCTCTTCACTTCCATAAAATTCTTACCTCAGGAACAACTTCGATGAGATTCGTTTGCTTAAACACTGGGCTGTTATCGTTTACGTTGAGAATGGTCACAAGAATTTCCAAAGAATCACTCTGCAGAAAGGGTAAAGCGAGAGAATCAGAGATAAAAATAAGACTGTTAGGGGCTGATCCTGATTTGCAGGCTGACCGGAGGGGATGGTGTAAGGAGCATAGCTGGATGGGGGCTGGACAGGGCTGGGGCTTGCAGCCAGCCCACGGTGTGTGTGGGGTTTGTGGGTTTGTTCCCACACCCTCCCCATTCACAGAACCTTGGGCGCTCTCTCTTCGACTGTGAGAGGAGTGTATATGTCTGCAAAGAAAAGGACATCTCTTGACCCCGGTCTGTGGACTAAAAAGAGCAGAGGGCAGTACGTGCTGCCCTGCAGTACCTTGTAGCAGGGCTGAGTGTTTGGAAAAGCACTCACCTGCCCAGCAGTGTTCTGACAAATCAGGTACACCAGCAGCAAGGTTTCTTTCTGTATGCAAAAACAAAAACCCAGCCATTGTAGAAACAAGTCAAAATATACTAACTCTTTCTGAAGTAAACAAGACAAATAAGCGCATTGCTGAATCAGAAATGCTGCTGGGCTTTATCTTGTTTTCAGGCATATCTAACTTTTCCTTTCTTTCCTTTACAGCTATCCATCAGTGCTGGGATCTTGTTTATGATAGAGTCAAAGCAGACCGATCCTCCAACTTCTCTCCCTGTGATTCCTGTAACATGTCAGCAGAGCTAATCGACCATTTTCTCGCACTTCAGGTGAATTCAAACAGAGATTTCTTTTTAAATTGAATGAAACAGAAATGTACCATGCAGCAAGTACAGTGTCACCTGCAGAGTGTTAACTCTGCTGTTCTTTGCTCAAATAAATGTGGGTTTTTACAGTAGGAGAAAGGCAGCTTAAGGGTGCCTGTGGCGGTGTACAGAATGCTCCAGGAAGGTAAAATAATTTAGCAGCAACCTAACTGAATACACTGACCTTTTATACTGCCTTTATGCTTCACACAAGATCACCTCATTGCTCAGAGCTGTATTTTCTACAGACAAACAGGGATCATTTTACATGAATCCTGGAGAGCTCTGAATACTACAGTTGTCACATTTTTTGGTTTTAAAACTTCCCCTTGCTTTAATTCAAACAGATTCATTGAAGGAAGGTGACAGCAGGCGTACCATGCATCCCCCTCCTCCCTATACTCTGCTTGTGGAAGGGCTGACCTCCCAAGCAGTGGACTCAAACCCAACTGAAATAGGTTTATTTTTTGAAGTTATTTCCTACATCCTTTAGAAACAGGTTACGAATCCCTGGAAGTCCAAGACCCCAAGATGAAACTCATTGCATCCCAGCATTATGCATCTCAGCCTTACAGCCTGCCAGCTAAAGGCTTACCTCATAGTCCACACTTTTGCTCAGCTGCAGCTCAGACCCCTGTATAGTGAAAAAACTGACATCGGGGGAAGTAGGATCAATCATTACAGTGAAGTCTGGTTCCACATGGATAGTGGTCAGCACGTAGCCAGGAGGGTTATTTTCATAAACGCTTGGTTTGCTATTAGCAACAGAACATCCTGGAAAAACACACAAATGGGACACAAAATTGCCCAGGGATTCACATTGTGACAGAGTTGGGTGAGACATGAGACCCGAGACCCCTCTGGATACCATTGGAGAAAAGATCGTTGAACAAAGCTGTCTCCGACTAAGAGTGTAAGTATTTCCCACCTACAATGGTGCAACCTGCTGCCGTGGCGGTTATTTCTCTGTGGTCATGGACCTCCTGCAAGAGCTTACCTTGTTGCTGTGTTATGAAGGGCAGTAGAAAGAGCACAAATGTGAGAAGCCAGTGAGAAACAGCCATGGTGAACTGCCAGTTGTTGAAAAAATCCCTGTTTCTGATTAAGCTGATCCTCTTCCTTCCCTGTTTCTCCCAGTGCCGTCTTCTGCATTCACTGCTTCATGAAGGCAAAAGCATTGGCTGGGTGGAGCCGATTGTTGCGGTTCAACCTTTGCCCCTTTGCCCCATTGGATGACTTACTGAAAGATATTTACCAGTCACAGAACATGATAACGCATAAATTCCTGTCTCTACTTTGTTCCTGGGTCTTTCCTATCCTAAACTCTCTGTAGCAACAAGGATATATTTGAAGCATTTCAGATTTCAGAGCTGAGCTCCCTGAGGTGAGCATGAGCCTGAAGGAGGACAAGGGCTGACACTTGGGAAGCTGTCTGTATACTCCAGCCTCTCCCAGTGGGGAGGAAGTGGGCAAGTTTATGTTTCTGATGTGCCAGAGATACAGTCTGTTTTGGTCAGATAATTTCCTGGAAAAAGGCATCATGATGCTACTATACCCCCTATATCTTATTTATTTTAGCCAGGCTTTTTCTGCAGGGCCCACATTCCCTTTTATAACAGGTTTTGCTCTCCAGCCCATGACTTATGGTTTCTCTTTTCTAGTTGCGGTCTGTCATGTTGTTCCTGAAAAACAGATTCTTTCTAAAAAAATTAAAAAGCCAGCTCTCAAATGTCTTTATGTCTGGAAAAGGCAAAGGTTTCAGTGAAGACAAAGCCATCTTGGCTGCTCTTTTGTTTGGATGGTAAAGGAAGGAGCTAGGCCCTGTGTAAGTCCTTGGGTTGAGATGATCAGTTATGTTTCTGAGACAATCTTGTTATTCCCAGCCACCCTACAGTACCCTCGCAAGGTAAGCGGAGTGGATCCAGAGACAGCGACTGGGCTCAGCTGCAGCCCAGTGATTACCCAGCAACTTTGTAGGGACAATGCATGTCCCCTTCTATCAGTTGCCAGCAGTGGCTCTTTGTAGGGATGCTCCCCAGAATCACCATCCAGGCTCCAGTTGTTTACATCTCAGCAGCTTCCTGAAGCCTCAATAGCATGCTATTCTGCTGTCTTGTCCCGTCTTTTTCTGAGCCTGTGTAAATTCTTCCAAGCCAAATATCACATGGCAAGGTGTTTGGCCACTTGTGCAAACAAACACCACTGTTTTCAACTTGCCCATTGTGTAGGAGGACAAAGGGGACAGCTGCTCTCACTGCTCCTTTTGAAATCCCAATTCATTTCAGAAAGTTCTCAGATGCTGCATTTTAGCCAGATGGCCATTAGTGGCTTAACAAAATACAGACTGTCATCACTTCTTCCAAAAGTCCTCCAAGAGGTCTCTTTCCTAGCAGAGATTTCCTATGGACCAAAATAAACAAATGCCAAGGTCCATGAGAACAGCATTTCAGCATCACACTAAGGGAATGGGTGCTTAGATGAGCATTTGAGAGGGACTAGCTTCTTTGCAGATGTCATGTACATCATAAATAGTGAAAACTGATGGTGCAGGATGGACTGAGCAGTTTTGCGGTAGGCACAAGATTGCAGCTGAAGATGCCTCATTTTAGAACTGCTCTTCAAAATCTCTTGGTTTTACAGGAAACGTAGAGTTGCTGTTCTATCAGAGAAGGGAATCTTCCAGGCAGTGTGGTGCAGGGATAACATGTAAACCTCATTAAATGGTGGGAACAAATTCCTTCTAGTGGAGCTTTGTCTTTAGTGGCTATGAGAAAGCTGGGCCAGTAAATACAGGGGCAGAATGGAATGGAAACAATATTTGCAATGTGTATCTATGTTGAGTAGCTCTCAGTACATTTCTTTGCAATAAAATCTAGCACCTGGCTAAGTTTCTGCTAAATGGAGGCCCTGATGCTGGCCTCTTTGTACAGGTGGATTGTGAGCAGTGCTGAGTCCCAGCTACGGAAGATGTGGCCAGGGACTCCAGCTAGTCCCAACACGCCTCAGGTGGGGGAAGCCTGGCAAAATACTTCTCCCTCCCACCCTGCATTCCTAATGGTCCAACACCTAGTAATGGTACCACCCTTATTACTGTTTCCCAAAGAGCAGCCAAAGCACAGGTATAGCTAACAAATCTTTATTTGACTTCAGAAGCAGGCAGGCAGATGCTAACACAAAGTGGAAGTGATGTGCTTCATTCAGGATCCATCTACTGACACCAGTTCACAGTGACATATATTTCACTCTTGATAATCTAAGAGGTTTTATTGGGTTTTGGCTGCTTTCCAGAATTTTTTTTTATTTGCTGATCTCAAGAGTTTTTCCTAAGCAAATTCATTAGCTTCCTTGTTTATTTTCAAGGCTGTATACATGCAAAGCTGTCTCCTTGGCTGCTTCTTTCCCTTCACCCTCAGTCTAAACTGTCTGTATCTTCCTTCATGTCTTCAACCAGCTGCTTAGAGATGGGGCAAACATACTGGCTGGTCATTGCAGCAGCTTCCCTGGCATCACTGTCCGAGCGGCTGTTGGGAGGGAAAAAATGAGTGATAGTTTGTTATTCCTCGGGGTACGGACTGCAGATTTGTGTTTGAATCAATAACTGAATCAAGACAGGGTAGCAAAGGCTTTCTATTTTAACTGTTAGATCAGGTTTCCGAATGGGATGAACAATTGTTTCAGTCTGGGATGACAATTCTATTATTAGAAAAAGATATTATTTCATTTCCCTGTTGTTTTTTTTTTAATAGCTGGCTTTTATATGGCACTTCTTAGCTGTAAATCAGTGCCAGCTTTGCTTTAGGTAAAGCAAAACTGAGTGCTAGGTGGGCTTGGCACATAGAAATAGAGATTACCATGAATGCAGGCACGGAAATCAATTGAGATTGCACACAGCTGCATGCCACCTTGCAGGTAGATTAAAGCATTCACTTTTCTAGCTCTGCAAACCACCCCTGGGGGTGTGGTTGCTGGCAGAGGGACAGGAGGTACAAAAATGTGTGATGGAGGGCTGCAATTCAGCAATGACAGACCCCAACACAGTGCCTCACAAGCTGATGGGGAATGAGGCAGAAGTGATTTTAAAATATGGACAATTTAATAGATCTTCCACCCTTCCCCTTTTTGAGGATATTTTTGAGGATATCAGCTGAGCCCTTCTGATCTCCTGCATTACATCAGACTTCTGTGCTTGGGGCAAAAACTGGGCATTTACAAGTTACTAGAAGTCCTCTTTCGGATTCAATACTGTGGTGCTCAGGGCCATAGAGGTGACAAATCTCTCACCTACCTGGTGTTTAGAAAGCTCTGGTACAACCACATAAAGCAAAGTTCTTCATAGCTGTTTTCTTCCTCTCTCCCCTGCACATCTGTGTTCACTGGGCCAGGAGAGCTGGTTTAGATAAAGAAAATTAGTAATAATAATAATAAAAAAACCAAATAGTGTAACCATCACAGCTGTAAAATAGCACTGCTGTCTGGAAGGCTGGTTCACCCCGCCACCGACCTGTCTCATGGTCCGTGGTCTGTTAACCTGCCAACTGTCACTATAGCTGTGCAGGAAGAAAAAGAAGTATCCTCTTCAAATCAGGCTCAGATGCTTTCTGGCTGGCAAAGGGACAGGTTTTAATATGCACTTGCACTCTGCCTCATTACCCAGTCCCGGCATGTCATTCCGTCCATGGATATATACCTTTTTCCAGCACTTGGAAATTAAAAATCTAGTGCATCTGCCAGGATTTTGTGAGTGGTGCATGCCCCAGAAAATATCAAAGCACCCCGACAGATGGGAAGGAATCAATGTGCTATGTCTCTGCCTTGAAGAAAGGACCAATCTTGAAGGAAACCTCTCCAGGCAATGTTCTCTCTTCATAACATACCAGCAGCAAGGACAGCAGCAGTTGTGAGCGATATCACAGTGCGCCACATATTGTAACTGATGATGTGCTCATACACGTGGCTTCAGTGGGAGCTAGTGGCCCCATATTTCGGCTGGATGAAAGACCCCATATTGGCCATATATATGATTATGTCTAAAGCCTGCCCAGTTTGACAGCCAGAGCCATGGGTGGGGACTATGAAACCCAGAGGTCTTTCTCATTCTGCTACAGAGCCCATTTATCTACAAACATTTTCTCAGGTGCTTTATTTGAAGTAGATAAATCACCTACAACTTTCCCTAAAAGGCTAAATCAAAATGCAAACAAAAAAATCCCAGGCTGTGATCTGATATAGTTTTGTGTCCTATGGATTAAGCTTGATATGCATATGCAATAGGTGATGTTGTTTTATGCTTAGAAATGGCCTCAGTGAGAAGGTTTGTGTCCTGCTCTGCCTGCTGTGACAGGCAGGGCAGGCTGATGGGATATCTTTGATTGCACAGCAGCTCCAGGTGCAGCATAGCGGGAGGAGACCAAGCCCCAGCCCGCTTGCCCTTGTCTCGAGTTTCCCCAACTACTGGTCATGCCATCCCCCTTTCCTTGGACCTGAGACCTGCCTCCCTACAGCCTCCATGGCCCAAGCTGCCTTCCCCTTCCCCAGGAAGCAGAGCTCTCACCTGCGCTTGCGGCCCATGAGATTTTGGATGAATTTCTGAACCTGAGCATTTCCTCTCATCTTGCTGTATTCGCTGGTAAACAGTCCATCTGAGTGCCTCTGGGACCTGCATCAGGGAAAATACAGTACAGTGGCTGCTCCTCCCAGCCACGTGATGTGGAACTTATCACAAGACACAGAAATTTCTCTCTTCCCACCATCAAGGAGCCCTGTATCCCTCCCCTTCTCCTCTTCTGTCTCCTTTCATCTTGGGCATCCTCTGGATGAGGCCAGTGCTCAGGCTGGCTCTGGAGCCGGAGACAGCTCAGCCCAATGGACATCCCCCTCATTGCTGGGATCCCATCTCCTGCTGGATACTTCCATGCCCCAGGAGGGTGGTTTCGGCTGGTCTTTACCTCTCCTTGAGGCCCACCAGGTGTTTGACTAGTTGCCGCACGTAGGCATTGCCATTCATCTTCCTCAGCTCACTGTGGAAGAGCCCATCAGCATGTCTCTCAGTCCTGGGAGGTTAGAAGATCAAAAAGGGATGAAAAGGCATGGTTTTAAGACCAGAGAAGAACAGGCATTTAAAACTGCTCCTCCAAGGAAAGAGGGTCCCAAAGAAAGATGGGCAAGAATTCGTGCCAATTTGGCAAAGTTTCACCAAAAAAGGGCAAATCTTATAGGAGTTTAAAAGAAATATCTTTATTAAGCATCACACAGAAAAACTACCCGCACTTGCTTCTTACTAATGTAATCACCTTACCATAAGGATATGGGAATGTGAGGTTAACACTGATTCAGCACAAAAGATTGGGACAAGAGACTGGAGAAATAATAAATTTAACACCCAGATACACAAACCTTGAAGAACAGGTAGATAACGGTGGCGGTACCAAAGATCAGCACTCGCAGGTGACTGATTGACAAGTCATTAAAAGAAGTGCTCAAAGCCGCAGTGAGGTTCAGCCAGCGCTATTAAACTTCAAACCAGACTAGCCAGTGGGTAGGATAAAAGGTCTGGGGTCCAGCTTCTGGAGAGACAATGTGTGTGTGTGTGGGGGTGTCTATGCCAGTAGCGTGCTAGGGAAGCCGGGCTAGGCACTGGTTGTGGCCGTGGAAGGGCTGCAAGTGAATCTCAGCTCTGTCCTCTTCCAGCCTAAGTCCTTTAGTCTCTCTGTGCTTTAATTGCCTCTGCACAAGTGGGAGGAGAAACAACCCTGCCAAAGTCTTACACGCAAGATTGTGAACTGGTGAACTTAAAAGATTGAGTATTTTTGGCTATGTTTTCATAGGACTAGGCTATATGAAACAGAAACTTCCACCTCTCTAAGCCTGTATAAGTACCCAGTGGGAAAACAGACTCAAGATTGTCTTTTTCACTGTAGTTTGATCTGTTTGGGATCCTGATTTTTCTCCTGAATTAAATCAAATCAATGTTTCCACTCTTAAACAAGAAAAGATATTTACAACATTTGCACTCATTTAACTAAATCAATTTAGGGAAGGAAAAAAATCCAACAGCCAAGCAGCTGCAAGTTCTGTAAGGAAGATAAAAGGCTGACTTTATAGCTAGCAGGCTTTTTGAATAAAAAGCCATGGAGAAAAAGGAAGCTGAGGCACAAGAAATGCTTACCTCTCCTGGGATGGAAGAGATGCTGAGAAGTGTGATAGGACAATCATGGGAATAATTAGTTGCCACAGACCAGTCATCAAGGAAACCATGGTCTCTCCTGAATTAAAGCACAAGGTTTTATGAGCAGCAGAACAAATGACCTTCATCTTTGTCTGGTACAGTTCACATGCCACACAGCAGATGTTGTATAAATAACACCACTATAACTAAATTAGGCAGGAACTCCTACCTACAGTACTTCTTTAAAATACAGAAGATGAACAATTCGAATCATTCATGTTAGCAGTCAGTTGGAGGTTGTTTGTAGTTGTTATCCCACCACCATCGCCATGCAGTCGCAGAGCATGGGTCTGAGGTTGGCTGTGCGAGATGATGTTTGTGCTGGAGTTTTGCTGTGAGTCAGTATAGTTTGTCTTGAATATGCAGAGCGGTATCATGTGAGTTAATCCATCAGCAGCACAACACCATGGAATAAACCCCATTCTACTC
Organism: Pelecanoides urinatrix; assembly: GCA_013400755.1. NCBI lineage: Eukaryota > Metazoa > Chordata > Aves > Procellariiformes > Procellariidae > Pelecanoides > Pelecanoides urinatrix. Next base: position 75,222 of record VZTQ01004726.1, read on the forward strand.
TAAGTCTCTGAGAGCTGAGCCTTCAGGGAGAGGATTTAAAGCACCCATGAAAACATCCTACATGGACAGCTATTAGTATAGCTAGAGGATGCCCAGGAGAAATCTGTTTGGGTTTTTTCAAACAAAAAAAATGGCATGTACCAAATAAAAGTTCATCTACACACAGGAGAAGGGAAGAGCTCTTGTGTGTGCCGATATCTGCCTATCCTCTAATATTTCAAGAAGGAAAAAAAACCCCACACATTTTCAGTAGCAGCAGAATCTCGTATTTTTCTGACTGGAACAAAAAGAAAAGAAAGGCATATTTTGTTTATCACAAGCCATTACATGTTTTTCCCTTTTATTTCCAGGCTCTTTTGGCAGCCCTATGCCTGCAGAGATGTGTATGTGCCTTTATGAGAGGGTCCTCGAATTTCCCCAAGGATTACAGAGGAGCCATACCTGTGATTTATAATATACCTGCCTTCCTCCTGCAAAGAAGCAAACCTTGCTTTCTTAGTCGCTGGCCTGGAAACTCTCAGATGGTACTTGCTAACCCAAAATCAAAGTCCTCCCACTTTAGTTTTATTTCAGTCTGAAACCAGACAGTACAAAGAGCATTAAAGGATTGTCAGAGTTTCCTGAACACTTTCTAGCTGCCCTTCTGAGACTGTTTGCTACTCTAGAAACACTGCAAGATGAGAAGAGGCACGAAGAGGAATGACAAGAGTGGGGGATTTATACAGAAATTTATTCGCTGTAAGCCACAGCACAAATATTTAATGGGGGTTGCAGAGCAGACAGGTGAGAGGTTTTGCACAATTAAGGAGCCATAAGATTCATCTCACACACACTTCTGATGCTTTAGTGTTGTGTTTTCCTGCCTGATTTGGCTTTGAGGGGGGTGGAATAAGTAAAACAAGAAGGGCATTTCGAAGATCAGTTTCTTATTGGAGTCCAAAATAAACAGACTCCACAGTACTGCTTTCCAGCTGAGAGATGTGAAAGAGCTGAAAACAGCCTCCAAAACCAGAGCACACCACCCTTCAGGGAAGGGAAACCTGGATCCTGAGCCTGTCCTTCAGTCTGTACAATACCTGCCACGTAATGCCTTGACCCCCAGCCAGGAATCTCACCACAGCATTTTGGCCTTCCTTGTGCCAATGCTGGGCTGGCATTTGTCTTGGAGCACCACATTTAAGAGCCCATTTTAAACCTCATCCCTAGCTTCAGAGTTTCCCCTCTCTTCATAACCTTTTTACCTGCTAATCAAGTGGATCAACTTGTCTTTTCACTTTCTGGCCATAATTTTGTCATCCCTGTGCAGATCATATTTGCTTGCTGAAGTTGCTAGGAACAGTAACGGCTGTTGGGCAACTTCTCCTGTGTATTAATAATGATGTATTGCCTTGGGTTTTTTAATCATTCAGACCCCAGGGAGGAGGTAGATCTTCAGTGTGATCACAGTAGAGCTGTTTAACCTTCTTAAGATACTTCTGAGCTTTTTATTGCCCTCCCCAGTGATGCTGGCTTTCAATAAATGCATACTTAGGTAGCTGGGACCTTTAGCTGAAAGTAGTGTGCACCGAGCCAGCCCAGGACCTGGGAGCATCTCAGACCTTTCCAGCAGACAAATCCTACTGCTGAAATGTCAGATTGCACTCAAAGGCTTTGCTGAATCAAGGCTCCCATCACCCTGCAGGACCGCTACCGCTAGGAGAGCTTCCAAAAAGGCTGGTACACAGCCAGTTTGCACACCCTTTTGCTCTTGCCCAACCATTGTGCTCTATCTGAAACTAAAGACCATGTATTTCTGGAAGCCATCTGGTCCAGCTGCTGTTTGGGCTCCATTCTTTCCTCTGGTTGCTCCAGAGGAGGAAAAGCCCACACATCACCAGCATTGCTGTTCAGGAGATGGATGGCCTCATGGCAATGGCTCAGCAAAGCATCACGGAGGCCTGAAATCCACCACCCAAAAACTGAAAGAGGGGAGAAGGCAGCCTGTCCAGCCTGACCATGTCAGCACGGCGGTACTCACCAAACCGTGGTCACCCCAGGCTCTCAGCTGTCTCACGGCTACGATGCACCACTGGCCCACTCCTCTCCATGGCCCCCTATAAATCTGCAGCCCTTATCAGAAGCAATTATTTGGGTAAAGATATGAATATGAGTAATCATGATTAACAGCAAACAATGCATCCAGGCTGGAATGTCCTTTTAATTACTCTCTAAACCTGATCAGGTCATTTGCAGAGTTTTGATGGAGTGTATTTCTGCTGATGTGTAATAATTCCTGCTTCTGTGTATAACGACAGTAATTTGTTGGACAAACATCCCTGTACCAATTGATTCATTATGATTGTCATCATTATCTCTCCTCCTGGCTTTAATTACCTCTTGATAGGAGCTTAATCTTCTGTTCTTCTTTTTTAAGCCTGGCTTGGGTTTTGTTTGCAATGCCAGGAAGAGTCAGTGAGTGTATTTGGCTAAACAGCATGGCACTTTTTAGGGCAAACATTGTCTGATCAGTAGGATGAGGGCTGACTTTTGCATGAGGGGACAATACTTTTCAAGCTGTTTTTTACAGCCAAGGAAAGGTCTGGGAAAGGTCTGCTGAGAACAGGCTGTATCACAGCTTCAAAGAAAGAAGCATACTTATACATGCACAGAAAATGTCCTGAATATACTCCCTGCCTTTGACGGGGTTTGGAGCTGGTTGCTCTCAAATATTGCTACTAAAGGTGACATGGAAATGGAGGGAGAAAGTAGGATTACGCCCTTTCTCTCATTCTTTGTATTGCATAAAGTAGCTTGGAAAGATTAATCGTTATAAATAAATCTTATCTTCCAACTGGAGCAATAGGAGCTATATTACACTTTTTCTTGTCTACTCATCTTTTTTTCTTTGGAAAAGCAGGGGGCATCTCCATGACTAGAGGGCTGGGAGGGACCTGATTTTCCCCATCATCTTTCCCTTGAAGAATAACCCACGTACTGATTAGCAGCAAGCCTCAGTGTTACTGCATGTGACTGCAGGCTGCTGCCAGACCCCTGCAAAAGGGAGGGGGAGAAACAGCAGTGAAAAGTCTCCCCATTCCAGGACAGGAGGACTGAGGGGTGCCATGGCCACCACTTGGACAGAGGAGCCCATTTGTTCCTTTGAGACACTGCAGGTCAGTCCTGCAAACGTCCAAGCATTTCCCAACCATTTTCCTCTCCTTTCTGTAATGACTGCTTTCTTCAGCTGTGTTAGTGCTGTCATTCTTCCTGCAGCCCTCCCATCATCGCTCTGATACAACTTTCTGTAGTGTGACGGCCTTATTCAGTGCATTTCCTCTCTATACAACCAGGTGCAGATGCGTCGTGAGTCACATCCTTCTCCCATGGCAGCTGAAAGCTCTTCTGAGCACCCAGCCCTGCTTTGGGAGCCCCCAATGACATCGGTGACATCTGCAATTCTTGTATTTTTGTTCTTTGCATTTAAATCTTCATATTTTCTGTATTCATATTTTATATCTACACCAGTGGTGGAGGGCTTTAGTTTGGGCTCATGGTGTTGCCAAGCATCTACAACTGAGAAAGACCATGCAGGAACAAGGCAAGGAGGAAAAGAAGTTTATTAAAAAAAGGCTAAACAACATTTAGAGAGCTAAAAATGACTGATGTGATTTCCTTTCCTTTGCAAATAACCTCAAGGGCTCTGAAATGCCCCCAAGCTCTTGAGGAAACTCAGTTTGCTGTGAGAATCTAAACAGGTCTAGGTAAGAGGCACACAGAAGAGGTTGCAATGACGAAGTGGCCCCATGATGGCAGCAGAGGGCGAGTAACAGGAGAGTAAAAGCTTCTGGGGACTGGAAGAACATGAACTAAGTAACCTGTTTTATCTACTTTGCAACAAAAAATGGGTTTTGCCTTGCAGCAACAGTGGCAGAGTGAAAAGGTGAAGGGGGAGAAAAGTGCGTGGCCATGCCCAGCACTGCTGCAACATAATGCAGGTGACAACCATGGGCTTGAACTTAAATGCCAAGGCCCCTGATGAGGAAATTCAGGACCATGCAAGGAAACTCAAAAGCTTTTGCAAGCTGCAATTTATACCTGAATAAACTGGAGGCCAAACCAAACCCCTTGTCCTGAAACAACATCTGATTTTCCTTCAATCAGAATTAATATTAATCTCTCATGAGGAGACATTATGGAAACAGGAGTGATAAACAATACTGCTTAGCAGTATCAGCTGAACGGAGCTTTGTGAATTTGCACCTTGCTTTTCCCATTCTCCATTTGTGTGAGCATTCAAAGTGAGTGTGGAGATTCGCCTTGCCTGCATCCAGCAGGCACAAAGCGTGATTAAATCATCCATTAATCACTGTAATCTAACCCATCATCTCTGGGCAGCATCATTGCAGAGAAAAGCTCCCCGTCATTGACTCTGAGAATGACAAAGGAAAAGGAAATTATTGCTCTCATCTGATCCCTGCTCCTTGCACAGCTGTCATACCCGAAGCTGCAAGAAGTCAGGGCTGAACTGATCCTTGCCACCAGCTGCCAGTGACTTACCTGTTTATGGGACATAACACATTTTTACAGGATGTATAGCAAAGTGCCACAAACAGGTGAGCACTGAGGCTGTGCATCAACACTCCTTCATAGAGTAATTCATAGAACTGAATTGAATTGCCCTTGAAGATGGCAGGGCCAGAGCAGGAGCGAGAAGGGGTCTGTGAGCCTTGGGGCCATCCCTGAGCAGGAGGTGAGCTGCCCTGAGGACGTTGCCAGGTGTAAAGCCACCATGATCTTTATGCAGTCACTTGTGTTTAGGCTTGACACCGACTGACATGCACAGCGTAGAGAGACCTGTGGTGAGCTGCATTAAGTAAATCCAGTTGCCACGGGTGCAAGGGCTCTTCACAGCAGCCGCGCGCTGTTGGCTGGGGACACCCTTGTGTGTGGCAGTGATCAAAGATTACAAAACAGAGGGGTCATCCCCACTTCGACATCAAAGCTCTGCATTAAAGGGTACCTAGTGGCTAGTGCCCACAAGCTGACCCATCCCAAAGGCATCAAAGCCAAGAGTGGCATAGAGGAAGGTCTTTTTTCTCCTCTTTACAGTGGGAGGGAGGGGTCACCAAACCTGCAGTGTGAAATGCAGCATCTTATAACTATGTTAAATGTATTAGCCCCAAATATGACAATATGTAAGGAGAGCACATGAGCCTGGCCTTTTTCTATATTGGAGGAAAAGACACAAGAAACTGCATTTTGAAAAAGAGAAGGTTTCATCATAAAGCTAGGTATCTTGACCCCACAGTGCAAGAAGGAGGCAGGCAGACTCTCAAAAATCAGCATACAAAGCTCTGGGGGGTCATTCTGAGTTTTGAAGGGCAGAAATTCCCATTCACACTCAAAGAAATTAATACAGGAGATCAGAAAACACATTCCGGCTGGAGGAGTGTGGATGCATTCAGACTCCATCTCCAGAGAGCTTTAAGAACAGGCTGGATAAATGCTGCTACAGTGTCATGTGGACATTGTTGCTCCTGCCTTGGACCAGGAAAGCCCATCCAGCCTTTGGGGTTGCTGTTTATCCAGGGCAACCCTTACAAGGTAGCATCCCTTGCCAGATTGTCCACTGTCCAGACCCCAGCTGTGTTACTGCAGCAACTAAGGCCTGCTGTGGCTGCTCTTCTTCATGGAGATGCCTTGGTTGGCCAAAATACGCATCCCAAAATGTTCCTACAGCCTCTGCACTACTCTCTTTGAGGTCCGTGGCTTTGAGATGGCTAAGTGCACAAGGGTCCAGACAGGCCAAGAAGGCTAGGGAAGGACCATCTCATCCACCACACATGTCCAGCAATGGTGTGACAAGTCCTGATGAAGCTGTCTAGGTGCAGCTGACCTTTGAGGAGCCCAGGCACAGGCTGTGACCCCATATAATGGCAGCACCCGCCAGTGGCATGGGAGTTTATTGAGGTCAGATGGTACTAGGAACTGCATGGCTAAATCCTTCCTACGTAAAAGTAAAATACCCTTTAATCAGCTTACAGGGTGTTCAGGAACTTCTACCTCCCCCATTCTTTTTTTTCGTTCTTAATATGTACGTATGTGAGTCCATGTGTGTAGTGGGGATTTTCTCTTGTACGTTTGCAGGTGAGCCTTCCCCATGCCAAGGAGCTGACCATGACGCTGCTATCTACTGAGAGCGGATTGGAGTAATTTTCTTGCACCACTCCCAGGTCTGTAAGAGAAAGGACCCTAATTGGAATAAGGGGATTGGAGGATTTAGCCTTCTAAATGCTCCTTTCTTGCACAGGGTAGTTTCAGGAGTGGTTTTAATCTTTACCACCTGATTTTGTAATTTTGGCTGCAAAAGGGAAGAGTGGGATGGGAGAAAGGGGTGAGCAGGGGCAGCTGAAGGTGAGCTTGGGAGAGGAAGGGAGAAGGAAAATCACAGTCCCATATGGCCGGGGGACCTCAGAAAAACACCTACCCCACTCCCAAGCCCCAAGATGGACTCAGTTATTATTCCCAAACCCTGAGCAGGGTAGGGAGCAATCCTTTTCTTGGAATAAACCCAGTGTCACAGAAGCATGCCAGCCCCTCATGTTCCCTTTTGGAGGTTTGCGCTTAAAGCAATGCACAAAACAGAGGGAAAAACCGTGTTTACTCCCTGTTTTGCTGGCTTCCCAGTGCCCCTGTGTGTGCAAATGGGCTATATCACTCTCTATAAGGCTCACTCTGTGAGCAGAGAGTATGCACCTCCCCATGTCCAGTAGGACAAGGTATCTGGGTTTCATTCAGGTCCCAGCCTTGGAATGGGAGAGCCCTGTCCTTGAGGCTACACATCCCTCCGTGGTAGCATGTCATTCAGCAAGGCACAAATTACTCTAAGCAAAGAAGGTGTCTAGATCTAGGATGGCTATCTCTCTATCTGCCTATACAGTGCTCAGCTCCTGAGCTGCTTTTGAGTTTGCTTAGATTGCCTATGTCTCTCCTCTGCTTTGTTCGGCTGGGCAGCAGAGTCCAACAAGGCAAGTGGGAGATGTGTTGTGTTTTGCTGCAACATATGGCACCTTTCTGGATTTGCACCAGTTTAAAAAGAAATTTAAAATGCAGGGGCCAAAAGCATAAAATGTCACATTCCTGAAAGTGTGCCCACTTGCTCTGAAGTCTGAAAGGAAGATGCTGGACATGCTAGTTATCTCCATGGTTGGCAGCACTACCCAGGGGCAAGGACAGCAATACTTTGTGTTAGGAACTCTGGGCTGTGCTAGAGCAGACTTCAGTCATTTTGATCAAAGTTGTATCTGCTCCTAGACAAATCCTTGTGCGAAATCTTTTGAAAGAAGAGATTAAGAAAAATATTAGGTGTTTGGTTCACACTGGAAAAAACAAAATGCTTGAAACATTTTGCTAAGAATCAGGAAGAGAAAGGGGAAAAGTTCTCCACCGGTGCGTGAGTGGTACCTTGGCTGCTGACAGAGTGCCTTGGCTCTCCGTGGTATGGGATGAGAGAGGCGCTTTGGAAGCAAGCCAGAACATCCCTTATCCCCCTGCTCTGGAGTAGGGATGGGTGCTAAGCCGGAGGGTGCCCTAAGGGTGTGAGTCTGCCTCCCTAGAGATGCACTGCCTGGGGATGCTGGGGCTGAGCCAGGCTCTTCCTGCAGAGGCTGCTCCCCTGCACGGGCACACCTGCGGCAAGCAGGAGACAGCCTTGAATTTGGAAGGGCTGCTATGAGGCACTTCCCTCCTGCGAGGAAATCTTCCTCCCTGCTTGGGAATAAATATGGTAGAGAGAAACAAGGGTGGTTTTACCATGGCTGGCACTGTGACCCAGAAAAGCAAAAGCCAAGCTCGGGGCACAGTCTAGTTTTCAGGGGAAGAGGGGAACTTTGTTTTCCCAACCTATGTGCATATTGTGGCTGTCTCTCTGTCACCAAGGAAGCACAAAGAGCTTTTTAAAGACCTGCAAAGACAAACTGCCACCCCCATCAATCACTTGCTGGTTTTTTACACCTTATGGGCCTTCTTCCAAATCTCCTTTGAGAACTGCCAGTGGGTGTACTCTGCCTGTCCCCAGGTAGTCTCCACAGCGTGGGATGCACGGATGGGACAACACATACCACTGCAGGGACATGATGGGACAGGACCGGGTGGCTTCCTCCCCAGGACTGCTCTGGCCATCCTTGCCCTCCCAGCCCGGCATTGCTCTCTGCCCAGCTGGAAGCTACCTTGTACCTTGACACAGAGGAGCTCCAAGTGCCGTCTCTCCACAGCAGAGCTGCATGCTAATGCTCCCCATGCGTCTGGCCTTATCACAGCTCTAATTGGCATCAGCGTCCGTAATCTCAGCCTCCAGCTGTTTGCTGTGTCTGGGGAAGAGGAGAAAGCACTTCAGGGAATTAATTTTAATTATCAGGACGACATGCTCTGTGTCCTGGCTGGCAGGCAGGCTTGGCCCAGCTGTTCCAGGTGTGCAGTGCCAGCAATGAGCACAGCAGCTCCTGACAGCTATGCAGCTGCTTGAGCTTCATTTTGGCTGCATCCCTCTCTGGACTTTGTCAGGGACCTGAAAGGACATCCCTTTCAGGTGAACAAGAACAGGATTTGTGAAGATGAGGGTGGAAGGAGGTGCAGCTTATAGGTGCTTGCTACTCACAGGCATGCCTTTCCCTGCCTGTGTTGCCTTGCACTTCTTGTCCCCAGGAGGTTTTTCGTAACAAGTGGCTCTAATAAACTCACTGATATTTTAAAACCAGTATGGGCTCTTGAAGTATATTAATTTGACTTACCCTATGACACAAACCTTTGTATTTCACCAGGTTACGCCTGCGTGAGATCAATAATGTGGCTTAGTCTGAAACCAGGCATCCACAGAACCATCTAGTTTTGACTCTAAGCTAACAGAGATAGAAAACCTAGCCATTTTGTCTGTAGTTTCATCCCCACAGCTAATCACCATTAAAAATACATAAGTTTTTACATCTTACATGGATTTATCATAAATTATAATTGCCAGAATGTTAAATGTCAAAAGATCTATTCAATGTGTACATAAATCCCTGTAGCTTACTGGAGGGGGACTCAGAGAGCCTGGAAAGCCAAGAGAGCCATGCCATCCTCGTCCCTCTCTTGCAAAGGTTAACCTGAAAGGCAGGATGCTGCCTCTGTCTTTTTTCTGGGAAATGCATTACAGGCAGATTGTAAAGCAGGACGGCTTTGCTGCAGATGATACTTTCACAGAGAATTGCTCAGCTAAATATGTCAAATAAAAGGAACAGGATTGGCCTTAAAAGCTTTTTATTTTCCTCCCTTTGTTTTGAACCTGAAGACAGCCCCAGTGATCTGTTGCCCAGCTATCAGGGTACTATTCAACAGTAGAGTTTAGGCACAACTGTGCTGAAGCTTTGGCAGATAATCTTGTTTTCCTTTTCTATTTAAAAATTCAGTGCCTCAAGTGTGAAAAACTACGGTGATAAAACTTCCATGTCTTTTGGGAGACTCTGACAGATGTCTCACTTTGCGACCTTCCTGATCCTTTGAACTGGCTCGCAATCAAATCCACCATTAACTCATCCTGGGGGGGCTTCTGGGGGACTCCTCCTGGCTCCTTGGCTGGCAGTTGGGCACCAGCTTCACCGCAGCCACTTTCAGCAAGCAGAGGCTTGCTGAAAACCAACCACATTGCTCATTTTCCTGAGTTTCTTTTAAAAACGCACTCCAAAACACACCAAAAAGGCAGATCTCCCACCGTTTTGTTTGTTCGCATAAGAAGTGGTTTCTTTGCTGGTGCTGCCATGAGCTGGTCTCTGTCAGCTGAGTTTGTAGGTGGCTGGAGGGCAGTGACAGTGACATTGAGCTTGCTAGCAAAGTCTTTGCATGCCACAGGCTGTGGTCGCAGATGCACGGCACAGAAGGAAAGACAGAGGTCCTGAGAGGTACTGGGTACCAGAGTCTTATTTCCCCATATTTGACAAGCACTGATATGGGTTTATATAAAGACTCCATCCCTGGTGTAGGGACAGACGTTTCTTTGATGGAGTGGCTGGGGGACCAGCCTGCCAGTTTATAAGGGGGAAACTGAGGCACAGTCTTATGTGAGGCTGGGGTGTCCATGCTGGCAGAAGGTGCTGCTGTTCATACCTTGTGTCCTTCATAGCACCTACTTAGAACAGAATAAAACATTTTTTTCTGACAAAAAGAGCAGCTGTGGGTGGCTTTCACAGCCTCTCCACCCCCTGCCCTGAGCCAGCAGACTGTCACAGTGTGACAGGGGAATCAGGACTCTGCAAGCTGTGCATCCAAGCAAAAAAAGGGTTGTTCAAAACCACTGGCCACATCAGACACTCTCCAAAGGTGCTCTTAAGCATTCACCGTCAATCACTTTGACATATAACTCTTCTTGCTTTCCACAAGCGTGACAAATGACTCTATGCTTTGTCATCTTTTTTTTCTTGCAGTGACAGGAGACGACTTCTTTGGATATGTTGATGTATTACAGACCTTCCTTCTCCTCTGCTAGGAGGACAGTTCCTCTTATCCAAGAAAGGGATTGTGTCTAATGCCAACAGAAAAACAGGGTGCTTTTTTGCTAGCCCTTGCTCTCCAGGATTCACTGCTCCCCTGGAGACACTGTCGCACAGCAAAGCCAAATCAGTTGGCCCATGCTAGTTGGCCAGCTAGGAGCTGGCCTAGCAGGATGCGGTTTACAACCGCTGTGTCTGCCAAGGGATGCACTACGGGCAGAGTGGCAGCAGGCAAACACAGAGGAACCGCAGGACTCAGCAACAGTGAGCAAGGATTACTGTAGCCTGTGAGTTTGCAGTGGAAGAGCTGTCCTAATTAGTGCTTTGCATGGCTGCTCTTTTTTGGAAGTCAAAAGCCTTATTTCACATTAGTTTAATCCACTCCAGGATTAAACTTGTTTAGGATTAAGGCACTGTTAGTCTGGAATAAGGGTTTCCACACTGAGAATTAAGTCATTCTGCACTAACCCACAGGGACAATCAAGATAATGAATATAAATTAACTGTTAAAGTGGATTAGGTAAATGGCATTAATCCCTGTGGGAAGGCAGAAAGATTGCAGTCACAATTCGATCCTGCTCTCTTTGCTGCTCAGGTAGTTTAAACATAAATAAATTAAGGGTATTCTGTCCACACAAGGTTTCAGTGTAGTTTCATTAATGCCCTTCAGGGCTTCTCTTGCCTAATTTGAGTTGATTTCTTGGAGTAAGAGGGCTCTAGTAAAAGTGGTTCTGCTGTACCAGCTCCTTGCTAAGTGAGGGCTGTGACAGCAGCAGGTGTGCCAGCAGTTAGGTTTTAGGGACCAACCACCAGACCAGAAAAGCTGTGACCGGGTGATAGAAACCACTAAGCAAATTCACACTCTCAAGACATATAGGTTCCATAACACTGGTGGGGTAGTTTTGTCCCAGTTTGCTGCACTGGATAACATATATCCTCCTTGTCTGAACTTCACAGCACGAGGGTATTGCCAAACCAGCCCTCCTTAACCTGATGGATGCGCAGCCACACTCATGCCCACCTGAGTCCAACCTGAACTGTTCCTGAAGGAATGTAGAAATACAGACAGAGCCGAAGGCATGTGAGTACCCACTCCAGTGCTGGTGGCTGAGAGTGCCAGATTTGGAGAAAGACTTGGCCCCATTCAGAGCAGTTGGAAGTGTCTCTCCTGTGCTATGTAGGACAGAGTTTTGTCTTTCCATAGTGATTTAAGTGCATGTAAAGCTGGGTTTGCTGGAAGAGGGAGATGATGACTAGACAAATTCATGGGTATTGGGATCAATGTGAGGATGGCAAACCTGCACTGGGGATGGGAGAAAGGGGTAATACAACTCAGTAAAAGTTGTAAAGGGATGGCATTCTTGCTGGCTTTAGAAAAGACTTGGAAGCCACACCTCTGGGGACAGTATTTGGCAAACCAGATTGCCAGCTAAGTGCTTAAACCAAGGTAATTTTCTCCTACTCATGTATGAAATTGTGGAGCCTGAGGCAGCTGGGTAAAACAGACTGTGTGGATCAACAGCTGTTAATCCACTCCAGGGAAAGGATGGTAACTAGATCTGACTACGTCCCCATGGCTGAAAACAGGGCTCTGGCTTTACCATACTGCGCATGCTGAGGATTAATCATGTCCTTTTTCAAAAAAGAGTAAGGGAACTGGGGGGAGCGGGAAGGGGAGGGGGGGCTGGAGAGAGGATTTCTTCCACCAGTCTCTTAATTAGATGAAACTCTGATATCTGGAGCCTATAAGCAGCTCTGAGAAGCTTCTCATCTTATAAAAAGCTGCCAATAATGTAGTTTTCCCCCTGCATGTTGTGTAAATGATCCTTTCTTGCTATGCCTTCTCTTCCCGCTGCCTTCCGTAAACTGGCTGATCTGAATGGTTAGCTGGCCCTTAACGTCTGTTCTGAGGTTTGACGGCATGGCTGGAAAGACGCCCACTGAGTCTGGATCATGTCCCACATCTCCCAAGCCATCTGGGCTAGAAATGGGGGGTCACAGCTCCCCTGTCCTTCCCGAGCCTCAGGCTCCATCTCTGCTAGACTGCACCGAGCTCATTTCCATCCGTGCAGGGGTGAATGCAGTGACGTGCCTTCACCATAGCAGGGGGTGCAGGGGGCACATGCAAGGGAGTCAGGTAGGGGCACCATGGTTCCCCACACCAGTCGCTCCAGTCGTTAATCAGTAAAAAAGGCACAATAAGTGGTGTCAGGGCCAAGCAGTGCAGTGTCTGCCTTGCTGCTTATAGCATTGCAGTGGGGAAGTGTTTGTCCCAGGGAATGAGAAACGCTACCCTAAACCCTACCTCTAGGAATCATAACTGAGGTCTCTTATTTTAGTTGACATAATTATGACAAATACTGCGAAAAGTGACACTGAGTGTGGTTAACAGAGTGAAGGCTGCCCGAGACTGCAGGTGCACAGGTACCTCACAAACAGCATTATCCCAGTAGAGAATTTACTTATTTTTTATTCTCTCATTTTCAACAGTAAGACATCCTAGCTCCCATGTTCAGCTTCTGACCTGCTACACCACCTTTGCTGCCACTCCTGCTGCCTATCTGGTTGCTTCCTCAGTCCTGCATTTCTGCAGTTGATTATTCCTGCTCAAGCACAGGACAGATGCAAAATTCCTTTTGCAAAGCATCTTGCAATTGCCAGACAGTTTCTCCAACTTATCAAGACCATTTTGAATTCTTACTCTGTGCTCCAAGATGCTCGCAGCCTCTCCTGTCTTGGTAGTAACTTCAAATTTAATTAGTGGACTCTCTGGACCCTCACTCTGGTCAGTTATATTCACACTAAATATTACCACATTTTGCATAGATCTTGGAACACAATATTCCAGTTATTCACCCAACCTGTAACAATTTCACCCAGTCTTTCCTCTTACATTGCTTAAGAGAATGCCATGTGAGATTGCAGCTAGAGCGAAAGTTGAGGTACGTGATATTTACTATTTTTTCCCATATCTACAAGCGCTCCTAGGTCTCGCACGGAAACAAGCAAGCTCTGTTGCTTTCTAGGGATTGAAGCAACTCAGGTTGCTCTTTAGTGCCCTGATTTTTTGTCTCTCTCAATTTAAAAATAGGCCATGTTTGCCATTTTCTGGCCTTCTGGAGACTTTACAGTCCTTCAAATGCTCTTGGAGATCAAAGATAACAGCACTGATTTCTCTAATCACTGTTCATGCTACTGCTTTGAGTCCCCTGGGAAAAATACCTTCAGGTCAGGCTGACTTAAAACAACGTTTTACTCTAAACACTTTCTTACCTGTTGGGTTTTTCCCCTCTTTGTGAGGGTCCAGCCGAGACCCAAGAGTCCTTCCATCTACCACAACATTTGCAATACAGTGCTGGTGGGGCCAGTGCCTCTGCTCTTTCTGAGTCACATACACGTAGTCAGGCTCATGCCAAGAAAGACATTATGTCCACTGTACAGAAATCTCACTGTAGGAGATCCAGTCCTTGCTTTTTATCTTCCTACTATGCCACTTTTACAATAGGTGTCACTCAATGGCACATGTGCCATACAAAAAAGTCAAGCAAATCATAAGCCCAAGTAAAAGAACAAAACGTAAAAGCAAAGGAAAAAAACCTCATCCAAGCCAACCTTAAAACATGCCACTGCAAAGTCTTTTGGTTTTATCGTCATTTTTAGCTTTGAAGGAAATGTTGTGCTGTTTCTTTACCACTCACAGAGCGACCGACAGCTGCTTTGGGGCGGGAAGCACCAAATAGGGAATACCAACCGATTGCTGCCGTACCTGGAAGAGGGTGGCTAATCAAAGAAGCGTTAGCTGGGTCAGTGCAGAGTTGTTCTTTTCCTCCTGCTGAAGAGGCAACGCGAAGCCTAACCCTGGGAGGGGGAGACTCCTCCACTGGAGGTGGAGGCTGGGCTCAGTTAGGCAGTGAAGGGCAAGGTGTTAATCCCCGGCTTTTTTCCGGTAAAGCCCCGGACTGACAGCGCTCGCCCACGGGAGGAGCTCGGTTACAAGCAGGGATCGGTCCGACGAAAAGGGACCCCAAGGGGGGGCTCCTCCAGGGCTGGACGTGCCACCACGACGCGCCCCTCTCCTCCGGGCTGGGGGTTCCCCGCGGCGGCAGCTCCCCCGGGGCTCGGCGGGGGGCAACGGGGACGGGACACCGGGAGCCTGCCCCCCCCGCCGCCGCCCCANGGGCGGCCACAACATCGCCGCCCTGGTGCTGGGCATCGTCCTCATCCTGCTCATCGTGGGCGGCAACGGGCTGGTGTGCCTCAGCGTCTGCACGGAGCGGGCGCTGAAGACCACCACCAACTACTTCATCGTCAGCCTCGCCGTCGCCGACCTGCTGCTCGCTGTCCTCGTCCTGCCCCTCTACGTCTACTCCGAGGTGAGGCTGCCCGGGGGGCTGCGGTGGGACTGGGGCTTGTGGCTTTTGTGCCCGGGGATCCCGAAAGTTACAGGGCTGCGGGGTGGGATCGGCAAGATTAAAGCCCCTCGCCGGGTTTGTTCCCCACCTCCATCCCTCCGGCTCGGGAGTGCCACCGCCGCTGCCCAGCCCCTCGGGGGCTGCCCTCCTGCTCCGTCTCCCCGCTCCGCTGCAGGGATGCTTGTGCCGCTTTCAAACCACCGCGGCTTTTCCCTCTTAGTCTCCCATGGCATCGCTGGTGCCTGCAGCGCAAAACCGCTGCGGGATCACGAGTGATGGTAGCGGCAGCCGGTTTAGTGCAAGTTCGTGGGCCCCCCCGTCGTCCTCCCGGGTGATTGCCGGGGTGCAAATGCACGGAGTGGGGATGCACCGGGGTGTGTGCCCCGAGCCGGGTCAGCAGCTCTGGGGAGCCCTTGTATTGCACACTTCCCTATCAGCAAGTGGTTAGGAAGGGATAGAGAGCTCCTGTGCTGTGCTGTCTGGTGTAAGGTGAGCAGGTTTTGGGGATAATGGAGATCTTCAGTCAGGAAACAGGTTTCCATGTTGAGTTGAGTAGGAGAAGCTGTCTTTTTAGGGAGCTAGATGGGATTTGATCACCCTACATCAAGGTGGCTTTGGTCGGCTTGCTTCCAGGCTCCTCCTGGCAGGTTCTCTGGTTAGCACAGGCCTGACCCTGCGTGCGATGGTGGTCATGGAGAGCCACCTTTGGGACTTTGGGTCAGGCTTTCTGTTCACTTCCAAAACCTGTTCACGTCCGAGACTGTGACAGCTGAGGGAAAGAAAAACAGGAGCTCCTGAGGTTGAGTGGTTTTGCATCTCTCTGCCTCTCTGTAAAAGGGAGATAAATGTTTACTGCCAGGGATTGATAATGCCTTGAGATTGCGGGGGGATTTGTTGGACTGGGGTGAGGAGGCTCACTAGAGCCTGCCCGTTAGTGCCAGCCAGTGGCTCTTTCCCTGCTCAAGTGGGTGAAAGCACCCACAGGCCAAAATAGCAGTTGTTTTGCACCTGCCCTTGTGGTAGCTGGTGGTGTGGAGGAAAGAGGAATCCTCATCTTTCCAGATGTGGGGAGAGCCAGGATACAACCTTGTGCACAGTGAGCAACCCCAGCAAGCTGTAGTCTGGGGACTGGGCGGCGTGCGTGTGTCAGACGAACCTTGCGTTTTCTGATAGCCACGTGATTTGTAAGGCGGTGGCTTAAGTGCTTCCTCAGGGAGCGAAAGGGGCTGTCCCCACGAGTGAGGCCGAGCGGTGTTCCCATCCTTGAAGGCTAACACAAGAGCATACCAACAGTGCTCAGGCCTTAGCATCTCTCCTTCTCTCCCATGCCAGGGCTGCTGCTCAGCGCCTGACTGGGATGGGCCTATATTTTCTTAAGCAAGGCAGGCTGCGGATTAGAGCTTAGGATGCTTTTAGCCTCTCTGCCTGGTCTAGGATTTTGCAGGACCTTGTGACCTCTCTGGAGACAGAGGTATTCTGGAGGGAGAGGTTCAGCTGGGGACCCATAAGAAGAACCAGAGAAGAGCAGGAGCATTAGATTCCTNCGCCCCTCTCCTCCGGGCTGGGGGTTCCCCGCGGCGGCAGCTCCCCCGGGGCTCGGCGGGGGGCAACGGGGACGGGACACCGGGGGCCTGCCCCCCCCGCCGCCGCCCCATAAGCCGCTTGGTGACCCAGTTGGAGCCGCGGGGGCCGGGTGGGGCCGCCTCACGGCGGCGGGCGGAGGCTCCTCCCCGCGCCGCGGAAAGTTTGGGGCCGGGCGGCCCAACGCCGGAGCCTCGCCGCGGGGCTGAGCACGGCTGGCGGCGGCGGGAGCTGAGCCGGGCGCCCGCGGCGAGGGGGCTCCCANTCGTCCTCCCGGGTGATTGCCGGGGTGCAAATGCACGGAGTGGGGATGCACCGGGGTGTGTGCCCCGGGCCGGGTCAGCAGCTCTGGGGAGCCCTTGTATTGCACGCTTCCCTATCAGCAAGCGGTTAGGAAGGGATAGAGAGCTCCTGTGCTGTGCTGTCTGGTGTAAGGTGAGCAGGTTTTGGGGATAATGGAGATCTTCAGTCAGGAAACAGGTTTCCATGTTGAGTTGAGTAGGAGAAGCTGTCTTTTTAGGGAGCTAGATGGGATTTGATCACCCTACATCAAGGTGGCTTTGGTCGGCTTGCTTCCAGGCTCCTCCTGGCAGGTTCTCTGGTTAGCACAGGCCTGACCCTGCGTGCGATGGTGGTCATGGAGAGCCACCTTTGGGACTTTGGGTCAGGCTTTCTGTTCACTTCCAAAACCTGTTCACGTCCGAGACTGTGACAGCTGAGGGAAAGAAAAACAGGAGCTCCTGAGGTTGAGTGGTTTTGCATCTCTCTGCCTCTCTGTAAAAGGGAGATAAATGTTTACTGCCAGGGATTGATAATGCCTTGAGATTGCGGGGGGATTTGTTGGACTGGGGTGAGGAGGCTCACTAGAGCCTGCCCGTTAGTGCCAGCCAGTGGCTCTTTCCCTGCTCAAGTGGGTGATAGCACCCACAGGCCAAAATAGCAGTTGTTTTGCACCTGCCCTTGTGGTAGCTGGTGGTGTGGAGGAAAGAGGAATCCTTGTCTTTCCAGATGTGGGGAGAGCCAGGATACAACCTTGTGCACAGTGAGCAACCCCAGCAAGCTGTAGTCTGGGGACTGGGCGGCGTGCGTGTGTCAGACGAACCTTGCGTTTTCTGATAGCCACGTGATTTGTAAGGCGGTGGCTTAAGTGCTTCCTCAGGGAGCGAAAGGGGCTGTCCCCACGAGTGAGGCCGAGCGGTGTTCCCATCCTTGAAGGCTAACACAAGAGCATACCAACAGTGCTCAGGCCTTAGCATCTCTCCTTCTCTCCCATGCCAGGGCTGCTGCTCAGCGCCTGACTGGGATGGGCCTATATTTTCTTAAGCAAGGCAGGCTGCGGATTAGAGCTTAGGATGCTTTTAGCCTCTCTGCCTGGTCTAGGATTTTGCAGGACCTTGTGACCTCTCTGGAGACAGAGGTATTCTGGAGGGAGAGGTTCAGCTGGGGACCCATAAGAAGAGCCAGAGAAGAGCAGGAGCATTAGATTCCTCTCTCTCTTTTCACGGCACTGATCAGAGCCTCCCTGTGCTGTTTGGTTGTAGTGGTTTTGCTTTTCCCTCGTTAACTCAGTTTTGGTAGTTAGAAAGCCTCTGTCTTCATGATTCTTTTCAACTACTTCTTGCTAATTGGAATTCCCTTTTTTTTCCTTGCTCTTTCTGTTGTCTCTCCATGCCTCCAGTTCTGTATTCTGTGGGCAGACACACACACCCGTGTGGTTTCCTCCAGCCTGCAGGCTTGAGATTTGCTGGCATATGTAAAATGCTAGTTAACATACCCTGGGGTACCTCTGAAAATGCTTCCAACTGGCATGAGCTTTGTGGGGCTTTCCTTGGGTACCACAGACATCCCAGAAATTCTGGATGCTCAGGCAACGGGTGTTCAGCCCTGTATAGGCTTTAAAAACCTGGGCTGTCCAGCCTTAGCTGTGGTGATCCTTTGTGTGTTCACTTCCATAGCTGTTCATAAACATCAGTTATGTGGTGTAATTCTTCCATGTCTCTGCACCCAGGATGTTAAACAACAGAGAATGAAGGTGGCATATGACAGAATTGTCTTTCCCTCTGACTTCTGCAACAAGGCAGGCTTTCAGAGGCGTGAGAGACCCTGTAAAAAGAGCATGCACCAGGATCTGCACTCCTCCTACTCAGCGGTCACGCACAGAGTGGGTGTGGAAAGTACTGTACAGGTATGGAGAGAAAGGCAGCACCACGCAGCAATCCCAGCCTCCTCGAGCAGGCAATGGGGTTTTGAAATGTAAGGCAGCTTAGGCTGCGGTCTGTGTTGAAGCAGTACCCATTCCATGCCTGCTCAGAGCCCATAGTGCCCATGTTCATTTTTAATAATCTCCTGTTTGTTGGTGCAGGATCTGCAGCTCATTTTGTTCTGAAATACGCTAAGGAGACGTGAGAGTAGCCATTGAGTCAGTGCCAGGGGACAGAATTTTTGTGTTTGGTTTTTTGGGGTTTTTTTTGTTTGTTTTCTTGGAGGCAAAAGCGAAAACTGTAGATCAGAATCAGACGCTCAGACAGGAGGTGCAGAGTATAGTGATTGCCACTGTTTAAAATGAGCTTGATTTATTCTTGCATTCTGTACCATTGCATTTAGCCACTGAAAATGTGGCATGGACAGTCCTGAATGTTCAATCCAACTTTTATTCTTGGTGTGGGGTTTTTTGTGTGGTTTTTTTTAACTTTAGTACAGCTCCTGACAGACCAAAGGTGGACTTTGAGGCCTTATTGGAAAACTTCAAAACTGGCTGAGAGGGTGGGTTTTTGCTTCTTGTTTAGCAGGAACAGAACAATAAACTCTGACCGCTTCCTTAATTCAGCCGGAGAAGCTTGGTCATCCTATGCTTTTTCCTGTGAGATCACTTCTTGTGTTAGGTTTTTGGAAACATCCCTCCCAGTCAGGGTTTTAGAAGACAGCTGGAGGGATTTAACTTTTGAGGTGACATCTGACATCCCCACAGAACAACAGACCTCCCACAAGCTTCAGTGGGGACGGGATTCCTTCCTGAGATGTGGATTATCCTTTGCTGCTGTTCACAGAAGCCTGAGCACAGTGGGAGAGGCCTCGATCTTGACTGTTATTTCTAGTTGTTAAGAAAGATTATTCCGATGTGTTAGCAGCACTTTTTGACACATACTTTCCTTTTGTACTTCTGAAAGAGCCAGCATAACTTTTTGTCACAGCTAAACTCTTAGTCTGTGGTGAGGGCTCAGAGGTCTTGGCTGTAGGAAGCCAAATTGTGTGTTAGTTCTCTCTGGATGTCCCTTGTTTGTATCTGCAGCGTTGGAGGATTGCTGAAAGCAGATGCTAGACAAGGGGAAATTGATGTGTGCAGTCACAACTCTTTCTATTCTGTACCATTTCACAATCACTGCAGTCTTGACTGGAGCCGGAGCTTGGCAGAAGGGCAGGGAAATGGGGCCATCTAATGCAAACCTCCTCCAGTCCTGCCCTCACACATGCAGCTTGGGAGAAGCACCACGGTGGTGCAATGGCTTTCTGATGGTGAGTAGGAGATGGTGTCTGTTACTCCTGGCCAGTTGTGGTCCTGTTGCAGTCAGGCTCCCTCAGTGCATATAAAAATGGACAGTCCTTGGCTGAGAGAACTTTCTTTGGAAATAGGCCAGTGGTGTAGGAAACCAGTATCTCCCACTGAACTGGAGCCGTGTGGCTCTCTCCAGGCATGCAGGAAAGCCCATAGATCTCTTCTCCCCACAGACCAGCCTTCTCTGTGTGAGATGAACATTTTCCCCTGAGTCCTTCCCTGTCCTAAAACTCTCTCTAGTGTTCACTGTGCATTGTTGGGAGTTCTTCAGGCTGTATTTCTTTGCTCATTAATTTGTCCTGTCAAATTTATCTACCTTAGCAGCTCGAGTTAATGCCTGGGGCCTTAATGAGAAAGAGTGTTAAAACAGATGGGATGAAGCTGGTCTTCCATAAATCCAAATGTTGCTGTAATTTGTCAGTTCCGATCCTCCACAGCCTGACGTAATCAAGAAGCACCCTATGGATGGGAAGGGAAGAAACATCAGCTTTCCACTGGCTTAAAGCATCCATTTCCAAACCGAACAGCTCCTGAGACTGTGGATGTGAAGTGAATTCTTGACAGGACAGTGTTTACAGCCAGTTTCTCTTTTGCAGAAATACACCATCTTTAAAGAAAACCAGATGAACTTCCGTACCCTGATCATTCCTCATTCTGTTTGGAGTGCTGGTTTGGATGCAGGTGGATTAGTGCTGTTTGCCATTTGTCTTGCTAGCTACCACACAGGGGTGACTGAGCCCGCGTGCAGGTATCAGTATGTACACAGGCAATCATATGCCAAATCACGGTGTGGTGATGCAGATGTGCCCAGCGCTTTCCACTGAACTTATTCAAACACGAACAAAGACATGTTCTAGTGTTTGCCAGTTGTTAATTACCACACAGCAGGCTGCCCTGATATGCAGAAGGCACTTATCTTCCAACTTGCTTGGGAATCTCAGCTCTTGGCAGTATGACAGGGAGAGGTAAAAATCCATGAGGAAGGTAAACCACTCTTCTGCAGCGGCCTTGTCTTTCTGAGGAGAGTGTGAAGTGCTCTCCTAGCAATCCAGTGCCAGTAAGGCAAGGATGATGGGAAGCAAGGGGGAAGGAGGTGGCCTGGGGCACTCCCAGTCCCAGGTCCGAGATAATTCCCCAGGGGCAAAGCCCTGCTTTTGTGTGAAGAGAGGCTAGGAGAAGGTACCGGAGTCTGCCTGGAGCATTGATGGCACTGAAAATGGGGGTTATCGCTCCTCTGAGGCAGTGAAGACACGTGAGAAAGCAGAGCTACAAGGTGCTGTGGAGGTACTGCAGAATATCATCAGGCTCTGAGTGGCTTTGCCCACTAGAAATCTGCAGGGAGGGAGCTGCGTGGCTACAAAGGCTTGTCTTTGTGTTTAACTGCTTCCTCTGCCCAGGCTCTGTGACATCGGCAGGAGCCACACCAGCAGTTTATATAGTCCTTATTAACTGGAGGCATTCCCAACTTCCACTCGTACCCTGCTGTAGAGCATACCTCCTACCTGCCTCGCTCTGCAAACCTTCCTCTGATCAGCGCTCTCCTTAATCCACGCTGAGTGCCTGAGCTGTGGAAGGGGTCTGATCCAGGAGGCTGCTGGCAGGAGCCGCGTAAGGCATGGTTACGTAAACTTCTTTGCCACTAAGATCTGTGTAATTAGTTATGAAAAAGAGGAAACAGTTTTAGCAGATCTGTGTGTTTACCTGGCTCCTTCCACAGGTCAGGGAGGATGAGTCTTTCCAAGCAGACACTCTGCCTCGCAGATCCTCAGAGTGATAGAGCAGCTAGTACTAATTATACAAGCTCTTTTCTTGGTGAGGGTGATGCTGTTCTGCATAAAACTTTCAGGGCGTCAGTGTACCACTGGTGTAGAAAGATCTCTTTTTTTTGCAGCATGTCATATGCTTGTGATGCAGCTCTTCTGATGAGAGACCAGACCTCTACCCTCCAAATTTTCTGTGGCTCTCTGTGAATGCGTGTCATCCTTTTGCAGAAGTATTCAAGATTATTCTTTCCTGGAATCTTACAGCTTTAGTGGAAATAGATGTTTTAGTGGAAATAGATGTTTAGATGGAAAACAGATGTTTAGTGGAAATAGACATCAGCCTGACTGATGTCTGAGCCACAGTCTCTGCACAAAATACTGGGGAGGTGATAACAGGCCGGCAATTATAAACCACTGCTAAAGATTTTATTTTCAGTGACCAATAACGGGGAGGAGGTGTCTTTGAATTTTGGGCCCTCATAATGTTTCAGGTGGATGACCAGACTTGCTTGTCATTTCTGAAAAACCTTGACCTCAATGATTTAAGTCAAGAAAGGGCGTTAGAGCAGACGTGAGGCCACCTTTGTCTTGTGTCCCACTCCCTCTCCTTCCTCCCCCCTTGCAGATTGCATTGTGTCTTCTGGAGAATGTAGCAGTCGTCAAGGCTCATAAAAAAAGGCCCAGAGTCAGCTTCTTGTGGGCATTTGGACAATTGGACTCTGATGCTGGACTTCGCCCACTTGCAAGGATTATTACTCCTCTGATTGGTGTCATAGCCTTCTCGGCAGGCCTGGGCTCTTAGGATTAGCACTTGAGCCACGGCCTCGCTGAGGGCAGGCGGGTGCTTGTTCAGAAATTCAGCTGGGCGTCTCTTAATTCAGTTGTAGGCTGCTGTTGCCTGGGTATCTTATTTCAGATGCCATCACCACCAAAGACCGACGGATTGCTGTGCACTCTGCTTCTTCGTGAGCCTCTTTGCAGGGCTGGCAAGAGAGCCAGGTATGAAGCTGTCGCGTGGTGCTGTGCAGAAGCGTGTGGCAGGACTGTGACAACAGCTGTTACCATAGGAAATAAGACTAAAACCTTTGGCCTGTCCTGGCTCATGCCCTCAGGAGCACTGGCAGCGTAAGAGCTCTTCTGGCACCAGGCTTGTTTGCAAGAAGGCAGATTTTTTCTTACAAATTGGCTGTGCTTAGGAATAGGGACGTTGAAATGACCCAAGCTAGGAAGACAGCCTGCAAGGGTGTTTGAGAAGTCAAATCTGTCTCTCACCATCCACCATCCTATAAAATCTTTTTCATAACCTGCTTGTATTCTTTGTAAGAAGCAGCTGGATTTGTTCCTCCACTGCACATAGTGGTTGATCCAGAACCTAAGCGCCGTTCGTAGTGAGATATTGGTATCAATGATATTGATATCATTGTAAGAGACCACAGTGGCTGCATGTGAATTTACTGGCGTTGCCAACCTTGGTCAGCTAAACAAGCAGCCAGTCTGCACCTGGAATACTGCTTTGAAAGGGGTTTGGCTTGCGCCCAAGGAGTCGATCGTTATCACCTGCCTATATAGCCTCCTTGTCTGCCACGAGTGCTGAGTTAAGGGCAGAGCGTGACCCTCCCTGCCCATACAGTTTTCCATCTTCCAAGAAGTGATGCCTGGATTTCGAGTGTGGTGGTTAATATGCCTAACCTCACCTATTTAAGGCTCAGGCTATATTCTTGCCAGAGCTGTGCAGAGCATGCCATCAGCCTTAGAAAAGTTATAGCAGGTAGGCTGGCTTGTGGGGTATATTTGCAGCTTTGTTTTATTTTAAGGGAGACAACTTGCCTGTAGAGCATCTGTTTTGCTGTGCAATTAGCTGTCTGTGTCTTCTCAGCAGCAGCACTACTGATCGTGCGTGGCTGGGGAAAAACTAGGGGCCTGCCACTGAAAAAGCAGAGAATGCAAAAAAGCCGATGGAAGTGGAGTTGCTCTGGAGCACTTCTTAAAGGCGGCTTGAGCTGTTTATGATCCGTAAAGCTTTACACTGTGTACCTGGATGGGCTAATCTTCTGCAACCTCCTGTAATTAGGTACCACTTAATCACATGACTGAGCAAAGCCAGCTATGCCTCTAATCCAAAGTCATTCACCCACCAGAGAGGTTCTTGGCACATTTTGCTAAGGTGGGCAGGCGAGAAACATGGTATAATGGGAAGTCCTCTCCCAGCACTTTCCCCAAAGTCAGCGTCTTGAGGGTTGGTGGGGAAAGGGAATGGTTTGTAGCATTTCCTGAGTGCCCAACTTGAATCTCACGGCAAAGGCTGTGTCCTCTGAAGGTGCTGCAGCCTGAGAGCTCTTGCTCTTTTCAGAATCAATTAGTCCCCCAAAATCACAAACAGGTTTTGAAAACTGTGGCCCAGAATCAAATTCTCTCTCTCATAATCTGAACTGAACTTGTCAGGATGCCAGTGAGCTTGGCAAAAATCTGAGGGTTGTTTTTTTCTGATTCAGCTCCCAAATTCAGTTTGGTGTGGCTGATCTGTGCTAGAGAAAAGGCTGAATGAAGCATTCAGGTCTAAATCCAGCCTTCCCCTGGAGGTTTGAGGTAGGCATCTCTCAAGGAGATGGCTATATAAAAATAGCCAAACAGTTTCTTCAGAGTCTACTTTGGCTTTACAGCTCCACTAATCATAATCCTGTGCGCGACGTCATTACTGCCTGATACTAATCCTGGCAGAGCTGCCTGCCCCCTGTTCCGGGCAGGGCCAGGGGTTTCTGCACCTGCCCAGCGTTACGTGGAGAGCGTTACCCACATCGCTCCGTTTTGTGTGCTGGGATGCATAAAACCAGAACCTATTGTTTAGCATCTATACGTGAACACATCTATACCCACTTCCTGAAGCGTGCACAAGGCCCGCAAAGTTAGACTATAGGAGCACTGGCTGGCTGTTACTATAGGTTTGCTTTGGAGAGAGACTGGAGCGCAGCTGTGGGGTAGAAGTGGCGATGGCAGGTTCCCCTGAAGTCCCCCGGCTGCCTGCCCTGGTGAGCGGGCAGGGCTGCACCGCTCCCGCTGCACAGGCGAATCCCGAGAAGACGTGCCTCCAGCCTGCTCTTCAGCCTCGTATTGCCCGCGTGTAAGTGCTCGGGAGGTGACACCCGCTTCTCTGGGTGGCTTTCTTTTGGGTTACTTAGGCTAAACAGAAGCCCTTGTCCCTACTTCTCCTGTTTAAAACCAAATACAGCAACAGTCTAATTATTTCTTTTCTTGGCTTCATCCCTTCGCTCCTCACTTTGCACCGACACATGGGTTGAACTCCTCTCCCCACCCTTGGCACCTCCTGCGCTGTCCCCACGCCGGGTGCCAGGCATTTCGCTCGCTCTCCTAAGATGCCGAATTGCTTTTTCTGGCTCCTCACTCACGTTTCCTAACAACTGCCTCCCCACTTGGTCAGTATTTTTCTGGTACCAAAGTGCTTATCACGGCGCTAATGCAGGCAGCGGTGGCGGGGGTCGTGCTCCTGGGCTGGGCTGTGGGTCTGCCCCCCCGCAGGCTGGGCGCTTCCAGGCTGGGCAGGGCGGCTCTGCTTGTGAGCAGCTTCATATAGACGTGTATAATATCTGTGTCGTAAATACGAATACAGAGTATATCATAATAGATTATGTATGGTTTATGTATTTTATGACATATTACCATAATATAGAATATATAATATAGACATTATTTATATATATTGTTCTATATTGTTATATATTAATGCACTGTATAATACATAATACATTGATAAATTATGTGGATAAAAATATATTATGTATGTATATAAAATAAAGTCCCCGGGACTTATATATAGTGTTATATATATAAATAATTTTTATATAGCACATTATATATAGATAAAAAAATAGTAAATTATCTATATCGCATGTAGTGATATATATGGTATAGTAATATTTATTATATATAATATATATTTTTATAATAGTAAGAGTATATAGAGAGTATATATACTGTTTGATGTTTTGCAAAGTCCCAGGGGCATTTTATTTTTATATTTATTTGTATACAGTCTAATTTTTAATAATAAATATAATAACTTTAAATCGAATTTAGAAAATACATATATAGCATATATTATATAGAAATATATGGATAAATTATATATAATGTATAGAATGTTATTTATTGCATTGATATATAATATATATTATAGAAAAACATTTCAAAGCCCCTATATGTGCACAATATGTATAAATGTTTACTATATTATATATATTACAGCAATATCTAATATATAGCTTATTAGTATAATATATGTGTACTATATATATGATTTTATACATGTGTGTATTCTGTATAATGTACAAAGAATACATACAGATATATATATTCTGTATATATGGGACTTTGCAAAGGGGCTGAACTATGCGGATGCGCTCTGCCCCTCCCCGGCAGTAACGAGGTCCCAGCAGCATGGGGTGAATCTCCAGAAAGCAGCGCTGGGGTGTCGGGGCGAGCCTTGTGCAAACGGAGCTGCGGGGGGCAGAGCACAGGGCAGCGCTGCTGCCCGACACGGCGGCCGGGGGCTGAGGGGCTTCTGGCCGCAGGCAGAGGCGTTCCCGGGAGCTGGTGGTGCTTTTTGCAACAGCTCGGCTCCTTAAATTCTGCAGTAGGCCTGCTTAGAGGGTGGCCGCAAGCTTCTGTGTTAATATGACTGTGAAGGAGCATGAGCTAAAGAAAAAAAACCACATGTATGTGTATATAATATATATAAAATAGCTGAATGGCTAAGCATTAGTGTGAGAGAGATCAGATCTGCAAGTGCTAGTAAAAGACCTGTGTTTGAGTCAGACATGACAAAGGGCCATTGCTACTGAACACTTTGTTTTCAAGCTAAAATCATACCTATTTGTCTGGCACGTTGAGTACAGGGTTTGGGTTCTTAACCTAACCTCTCGGATGGTGGAGTTTGTCTGGCAATCACAAACTGGGAGGAAAAAATTCTCTGTGGCCGTAGCAGGCGCAGCCCGTTGAGCCCTCCTGGTTTGCCTGTGCGGGCGTGAGTGCATTGACGGGTCTCTGCCTGCACTGAACAAGCTCATGGGAATAACAGCACGTTATTTTCTGCACCAGCCTAAAACGTGCTTTAATGGTAAAGCAACAGGCCGGTTTTACAACTGGGCGAGACCAGCGCTTGGTTGGAACAAACTTCTGCGAGTAGTTTTTGGTGGCTGTGCTAGCTTAAGCCATTGCTGTCCTTCTTTCTGTCCTCAGCCACAGGCTGTGCAAAGAGTCTGTGCCGCTGGCTGGGAAATGACCCGGATGAAAACCAGAAAGTCTCGCGGTGCCTGTAGTGAAGGTGTAAGTAGCCCCTTGCGAGTTCCTGACTCCCAGCCCCTGCTCTAAGGTTCTCCACCGCTCTGGGAGCGGACGTGCCAGTCGCGATGCGAGGACAGCTTTAGATAATGAAAGTACCTTTAGCTCCTGTTTCAGCCATAGCGGGGCTGAAACAGGGTGATGCTTAGGAGGAACAGCACCGTCTCAAAATACGATTTGTCTGAACCTCCAGGGAGGAGGATTCTTTCCCTGGCAAGTGAAATATATGCTCCGTTCCAAAAAAAAGACCCTCAGACAGCTCAGACCTGTCCCTCAGGGGAGCTCGTGTACTCCATGCTGAGCTCACCTTATTTCTTGCCAGCTGACCTCTCCCAGTTTCCTGCCAGCACTACCGCTTTGTGCCCTGCTCCTTACAGAAATAGCACGCAGGCCTAAGACCTCGTTACAGCAGATACAAGAGGCTCAGTTTGTTGTGCCTGGAACTGAGTGGTTTTTAGAATAATTTAATTTGGAGTCAGCGCTTGCAGACCACACACAGTGGTGTGGCTTCTGAGTGGTGTGGAGTGACAGAACTTTATATGAGTTTGACACAGGGGAACGAGGGAGCCTTTCTTCCTCTCAACTGCTGAACTAGGATGGAGGGGTTCAGCTTGAGCTGAGCGGGGTTTTGAGCCCCTCTTTTACTGTCAGGGAAAACCAAAAAGGCACCCTCTCTTGTACTGGAATTAGAATTTTTATAAAAATTCTGTTTATGGTCTTGTCCTAGAGGCAGTTGTCCTGGTGTGAAGAAAGGAAGCTGACATTCAGTGCATCAGCTTTGGATGCAAGAGGGTCTGGGCAAGCGTTTGGTGCCATGTGCTGAAGAAGGTTTTAACGAATCCTGACTTATTTCTGTGCTCCTTGAGCTTTTCCTTCCGCTCCCATTTTCCAACAGCCAGGTTTACAGCACACTGCTGAGCAAACGTTCCTGCTCTACAAGCTGGTATTGATAAACCGCAAACCCTTGGGCATTTTCTGGCTTTGTTGTTTTTTTTCTGAGGATTATTTGGGATGCAGTAGCGTAGATTTTTAACTGATACCTTTTGTATAGCAGAGTCAACGCTTCCAAGTAATACGGACCAATGACACGCATCTGGTCACGTCCTCTCGCTGGCAGCATTTCTGCTTTGCCCTGGGTGCCTGCAGTTGTAGAGAGAGCGAACAGGAGATTACATCTGCCCAGCTTGAACAGAGTCTCGAGAGGCTGGCCTTGTGCTTAGCGTGACAGAATGAAACAGTTGTGTAACAGGCAGAAACTGTTCACATCGTCTGCAAACAGGACGTTGGAGCAGTTTGGACATGAAAAATGGAAGAGGAGCTTTGTGCTCTGTCATTTGTTGAAGAGCCTCTCCCTGCTTCCTCAGTGACCGGCAGCTAGTGATGCTGCGCGGCGAATCTTAGCCCTGCATTACTGGGGAGATTTTGGGGTGGTGAGTTTGAGTTTGGGGGTTTTGTTTTGAGCCTGCTGGCTGTCACTCTGCACTAACCCAAGGCAGCGTCCATTATTCTGCCCAGCACAACTTGCTTGGCAACGCTGATGGTCTGTGGACTGAATTCTCCGACCAGCCCAGAACCACGAAGCCCTAAGCAAACCGTGAGCTCTCGCGTGGGGCTAATTCCCGCGTGCCACCGCTTTGCTGGAAGGGGAGTATCGTGCCATGGGCAGGACTGCTTGACTTCTGGCTCCTTGTTTGGAGGAAAACGTGAGTGGCTGAGGTGTCCAGGCACGGAGTTATTTCATGCCATTTTCAAGGCAGTGGGACATGGCATCTGCTGACCCCAGGGATCTTTTCAGTTCCAGGGAGGCGTGTGGTCCCTCAGCACGGTGCTGTGCGATGCCCTGATGACCATGGACGTGATGCTGTGCACGGCCTCCATCTTCAACCTCTGTGCTATCAGCGTGGATCGGTAAGTGCCTTCCTCCTCCTCGTGCCAGAGGAGGGAGCGCTGTGTCCTGGCATCAAGCTGCTTCCATACGCGCCCTTGCAGGGGTCCCGTCCTCCCCTAAGGAGGGTGTTCTGCCCTACCATCCTCCCCCCCACCAGCTCTGTGTCCCATCAGTGCCCTTGTGGTGGCCAAGCTGAAGGCACAGTTGTGTGAGGAGGCCAGAGCTGTCCCTTTGGGTGCTCTTCTGAGGGGGGAGACTGGTTGTAGCCCAGGCCTTGGCTGTGAAAGTAAATTAATAGGGGGGAAGGACAGGGGCAAGCAGCTTTGGGACCACTCGCTTATGTTACCCGTGGTGACTGACTCACCTGGGGCCTGTATTGGCAGGTTTATCGCTGTTTCAATCCCACTGAACTACAACCGGCGACAAATCGACCTGCGGCAGTTGATCCTTATATCCACCACCTGGATATTTGCCTTTGCTGTAGCATCCCCGGTCATATTTGGCCTCAACAACGTCCCAAACCGGAACCCCAGCTTGTGTCAGCTGGAGGATGACAACTACATCGTGTACTCCTCCATCTGCTCCTTCTTCATCCCTTGCCCCGTCATGCTGGTGCTCTACTGCGCCATGTTCCAAGGACTCAAGCGTTGGGAAGAAGCCAGGAAAGCCAAGCTAAGGGGCAGCATCTACGGGGCCAACAGGAAACTGTATCACCCCTCAACCTTCATTGAGAGAGAGCAGACCGGCCTGGAGCCAGAGGAGTGCAGCCCTCACGCCCACTCTGACCACCCTGGGGACTATGTGATGAACAATGGCATCCAGACTGTCTCCTACCCACACCTCAAGCACCCACACCCAGGACACAGTCGGAAGCGGGCCAAGATCAACGGCCGGGAGCGGAAGGCGATGCGGGTGCTGCCTGTCGTCGTCGGTGAGTAGCAGTCGGTGGTGGTTGGGGAAGGGTGGGAAAGGTGCTGCGTTGTCCTACAGGCAGGACTTGTTTGGACCTGGCGACGTGAACACGCGCCTTGCGGACTCCCCTACCAGGAGCCAGACTGCCCCTGCACGGGGGCTTGGGCAGCGATGGGAGGTGTCACGCTGAGAACCATGCTTCATGCTCGCTGGAGGAGGTGAGGGCGAGAGAAAAGCCACCTCCCTCTTGTTCCACCTCCCCCGTGCCCTGTCTTTGGTCCTCCTCCCTCTCCGTCATGTGTGGACTCATTTTAACGCCCGCCCTCCCCTTGTTCCTGTGGAACAGCCTGGCTGCCGTGCCCATCTCTCGTTGTGAGAGAAAGTCTATCCAGTGAACATCTCAGTATCCCTTTGAGCCAGAGTAGTGCCAACAAACACCACCCTTGGGAAAGGACATATGTACAGACGTGTGCTCTTCCGATCTCAGAGTAGTGCCAACAAACACCACCCTTGGGAAAGGACATATGTACAGTGTTTATAATCCAACCTTTTCCTCAAGGTAAACCTGTGACTCCTGAAATCTTAAATGGGAATCCAAAACGATACATAACTTACACTTTTCATCGACGTTTAGGACGAGAAAGACATCCTGAATTTTTTGTCTGGGCATAAGCCCAGCTCTGCATGTCAGCACATCTGCTGCTTTTTCCCTAAGCACTCTGAGCTGTCGCCATTCTTGTTTGGCCCACGCTGCGTTTGTTAAATTAAACCCTTTTTAACATTCACATCACTTTCTCTCTCTAATGTCCTTCTGGCAGGTGCTTTCCTCTTCTGCTGGACACCTTTTTTTGTGGTCCACATTACCAGGGCTCTCTGCAAGTCCTGCACCATTCCCACTCAAGTCACCAGCACTGTCACTTGGCTGGGTTACGTCAACAGTGCCCTCAACCCCATCATTTATACCGTTTTCAACACGGAGTTCAGGAACTTCTTCCGCAAAGTCTTGCACCTCTTCTGCTGAGCCCACTGGAACTGGCGGGGTGAAGGAATGACCAGGCTATTTTTTGTATAGTTCATTAAAGATCTATTTCTGCCTAAGGTCTGCTGTCTTTGTTGGGGACGAGGGAAGGAGAGATGGCAGCTAAAGGATGCTGGTTCCCAGCCCCGTGTAATAAGGAGTTAAGGTGAGTACCAGTGGATACGGCTCCGATACTCTCCCCACTGGAAACTGCAGGCGTAGCCACTTTTTTAACATTTGGCGCTTGACATAAGCGGCAAGAGATGCCACAAGACAGTAGGGATGGTTCTCGGAACAGCTCTTGCTTTGGATTTAGGTGTTTGGTCTGGTTTGGGCTTCTCTTAGCTGTCACTAAACAAAGTAGAACACCCCCCATCCCTGCGATGATCCGGGGAGGCAGGAGAGCCCTGAAGCTTGCAGCTGCTCTGGCCCTAAGAGACAAATTCCTCGCTCTCACCCCTGCACGGAGGGAATCCTCCCAGCTCCATCTCAAGAAGCGTTACGGAAGGAGCCCTCCCTTACTGCAGCCCAGCCTGGCAACGGCCCATCTCCACCAGTTCCACGTGATTTAAACCAGGAGGACAGACCAAGCTTGTGAGTGCAGAGCAAAATCGAGCCCTGCTGATGCACGCTAGGACACAGGGGGTGCCTTTGCCCTGGCAAAGAAGCCCCCTGGGGTGCAGGAAAGGGCAAGTGCAGTAATTCATCCCTCTTCAGCCCACCTTAGTTCAGAAGTGGCTCGGGGCAGAGCGTTAGCCTGGCACAGGCTGATAAGGACCATAAATTATATTTTTTTTGTTTGCATTATTTTACTCACAAACCTGGCTGTCCTGGAGCAGGGCCCCACGTGCTGGTTGAGCTGCTTTCAGCTGGCTCTGGGCCTGCCATGGACTCTTCTGGCTGCTGGGGTGGAATTAACAGGGCTGTGAGGTAACATGGACAGCAGTCTGGGGGGAAAAAGGCTGTTAAGCTCATTTCCCAGATGTTCACATCCCAGGTTAGGGTGTATCTACCTCTGCAACCTCTTTTCTCCTTACCCTTGATAATTTTAAATCCAAAGACACATGCTTTGAGAGATGACAAACCAGCTTCCAGCTCCTTGTAACACAAGGACTGTAAAGAAACAAGACCTTTGACTTTCACAGAGGAAGGAATGGACTTGTCGGAAACCGCTAGCGTAAGACTTCAGTATTTTCCATCGTGTTTTTCTCTATTGTTACTTTCCTGCAACTCTGGATAGAATTTTCTCCTTTTGACAGTGTGTACGATGCCGGGTTGGGTCACCGTGCTTGCGAGGTGACCCCTCTTGGAGTGTAAGCTACACAACAACCCTCCTTGCCTACCAACACTCAATTGGGGTGAATAACCAGGCAGGGCAAGTAACCCCCCACAGTTGTTATGCCCAAGGCTAAAAAACCCACCAGAGAGGCGTGCGTGTCTACTGAGACTCCTCCAGCATGGGGCATTAATCTTCAAACACAAATAAAGACGTCTGATTAGCCTAAATTATTAAAAAAGTACACTAATAATTAAATGATTTTGTTGCATTGAACGAAGCAAATAACTTCCTAATGCTCACCACTTCTTTAATTAGCAGCTACTAAGTGGCAATGACAGGCCAGGACTCTGTTAATGTACTCTTACTTTGGGTTTGATCAGATCTGATTGTGGCCAGACGGCCGCTACGAGCTGCAGCCGAGGCACGCCACAGGACGAGACCGCACCTCCCCGCTGAGCAAACCGCGTCCCCGGCGGAGAGTAAAGACACGCGCGTGCAACCGCAGCTGCGTTGCCGCTGCACCAACTCCCGACAGCCACTTGCTGCCTTCATCAGCACGTTAAAGCGCTGCCGTGGGAATTAAACGGTACCGCCAGGCACGCTCATGCTTTCACCGCATTTTATTTAACAACATGTTATTTTTCACTTACATTCAAGTGCAGAAGCTCCCATGTGTTCCAAATTTGCCCAGCACAGAGGGAACACAGGGAAAAAAAAAGTCCTTCCAATGGTAAACTAAGAACTTGTACTGACTTTTTCAAGGCAATTAAATAAACCAAATGAAGGTTCGTTTCTTTTTTCAAACAAGAGGTAGGGAGGCACAGGGAGAGGGAAACACTGGCAAATCTCATTGCAGCACCTACTTCAGATCCATCTCAAGAGAGATGATGAGATTGCGGTAATCCACATGGTGGAGGTTCCAGTCTGGCAAAGTCGAAGCTTCCTTAAGCCGAAGGTGGCTCCCAGCTGCTAGGCTGCAGTTAGGTGGGGTTTGTTTCTTCCAGATGAGGCTTTCACAGTCTCTGTATTATTCAAAGTTTTGGAAGACAACAGGGAGTAGGGAAATGCTGTCACAGTATCAAAAAGTCTTTCAAAAATGAGTTTGCTAGAGAGAAGAGTGCGGTTTGTAAAGGACAGACCGTTCACGCCGGGTTGCCGATCCAGCCGGCCGCACCACGTTGTTCATGAACGGTTGAAGAGGTAGGAGTGCTCAGACGGTGACTTTCTCCATTACGCTGTCCGTGACGTGCACCTCGTCGGCTTGCACCGTCACCGTGGCCGACTGGCCGCAGATATGCTGGTGGTCCTTCCAGTCCTGCGAGGGAAGAGCAGACGGGAAGGCCATGAAGAGAAGGGGCCCTTGGAAAGTGCAAAAGCGCACCGGGCCCCAAGAGAAGCCCTCTTTGAGAAGCGCTTTCTCCAGCACAGATGGGCTACAGCAGGTCTCTAGTGCTCGGCCAAACGAGACTAACGATGGACAGGAAAGGAACCAGACACTGGGTCAATGCTAGAGGTGGACACAAACTAAGCAGAATGCTGGCTTCCCAACCCAGAAACCAATCCAGGACATCAACGTCAGTTAGGTCATGGAAAATTTTACTAAAACAGAGTCAGAACCTTGACTTAAACCCTCTCCTGAAAGATAGCTCACTACGAGCTAGCACTCCTGAAGGACAGCGCCGTACAAGGGGTCTTCGTTCAGTAATGGCAAAGGAGAGGAATACAATTCCTCCCAAGACCGACTGACTTCAACTTCTAGTCTGAACTAACAAAATACTCCTCTAACTCGCTCAACTCAGAGGCACATCACAGATCACAAATACCGGGGGAATCTCAAGGATTCTGTTACCGACAAGCACTTCAAACTCTCCCGCCCTATTACAGTGCAGAGCACCAGCTGCAGGCAAGGGCTGATGTCCCCTTAGAAGTGACAAGCTGTCTAGGAGGGGAACAAAAGGTGACCACTCGGTGCCATTTCCCAGGGCACTTTGTACTGAGAGGACAACAGGGTGGCATTACTGTGCGTGAGATGCCTGGGCAGGCGGCAGGTAGACTGTGTGAGTTTGCTGCAAGCAGCATTCGTTCATTCTTTGGAATTTTTAATCTTTCTGCTATGCAGACAGGGAACTTGGCCACCATTACGCTTTGTTACAGGCAAAAGGGAAGAGTCAAAATTCTTCAGCTACTCAATACACCTGGCCTCAGCTGATGACAACTGAAGCTTGGACAGCCTGCAGAACTGTAACCCCGGCCAAACTAAATTATCCTTTCCTCTAACGCAGGGTGCCAAGGGTCTTTGTAAGGAACCTGTGCAAAATATGAAACACAGCGGTTTCCTCCACCGTACTTCCTCATACCTGTTTCTACTTCCCATCTTCAAAACCTTATGGTTTGTCCCACTGTATCATCTGTAGCATCACAAATAATGTAAAGAATAAGAGAACTATGTCCTCAGTGACACAGCAGGAGCACAGACACGGAGGAGTGTTCGGCTTAGCAGGAAGCAGCAGGGAAGGGTTGTAGAAGTGCTCCCGGCTAACTGGTCCCCACAGCTCACACGGTGAGGTGCCCACACCCTCCTTTCTGGTGTCACTCTGATTTTTAGGTCACCTTCGAGATGGCGTGTGCAAATCTTGGGACCTTCCCTACCCACCTGACCCTGACCCGCAGAGCTGCCCCGTCACTGCAGGAGGTCCCGCCGGAGGGTGGGTCGGGGATGCTGGGGCTGCTGCCCGGGCAAGGCTTGTGCTCTGGCCGCCTGTATGACACGGCAAGTTCTGCTGCCCGTTCCTCTCGCCCTGCTTACGCCCGTCAGGCAGCAGGCGGAGCCCTCTGGCTCTCCCCAGGGTCACACAGCCCTCTCTAGCAGCTCACAAACAAGCTCATACCTTCCGCTGGCAGAAAGTGGAGCAGTAGTTGACTTTATGGCATCCCGTGCACTCATTCGTTGCCTCACGACCGCAGTTGACACAGGACTGCTGTGAAAATGGACAGCAAAGTGACCATGTCAGAGATAACGACAACAGGGAGCTCACCAAAGTGTTATACAGGTGCTGTAATACGACGTGATGCAGAAGCAGTGGTAAAGCCCCCGTTTCCCAATATATCCCCAACACACGAACACAAAACAAACAGGCCCAGTGGCTTCTGGAAACACTTTCAGAGCCCCACTCTCCTCACCATGTTAGCAGGGATCACTTCGGAAAATTAAATGCACCTCTGTTTTCCTTCCTGGTGGGCAGGAAGCCCTTCAAAACCATAGGTGAGATACTGAGAGGTGACGGAAATCTGTCCACAACACCACAGAGATGCCTCCCTCCACGCAGGTCGTGTCTCTTATCAACCACAGCCAGGTTACTGCAGGCTTCAGCAGGAGTCAGTCTTAACCAAGGGCAGGTGTGTTCCAGACAGCACAGGCCATCGATGCCCAAGCTCTGAATTTATCTCAAATTTAAAGTTTTAAAGGCAGATTTGGTTGGTCGTTTTGTTTGGTTTATAATCCTGCGTATGTCTGAGAGAGGGTCTGAGAAAGGACAACGAGAGCAGGCATAAGGATGGGACCCTTCAGTTTAATCTTTCCCTGTTTTTTGAGAGGAAAAAGGGATCTGCTCCTAGGGGCGGAGCAGGCTTGTTCCTTTGCCAGCCAGCAGCGCGACTACGTAAGCAGTGTCCCCACAGGGAAACAGAAGACGGAGGAGTAAAATCAAGAGGGCTATAACAGGAGCAAGGACTTAAACCTAGAAGTAAGGTGAGCCAGGATACATGGATGAAAAATCGCACCTCGTTTTTAAAGGATGTTTTTGTGTCTATCACTTTAATCTTGTATCAGTGACATCAATTAACATAACCTGCATATTTAGGTGGAAATATCATTGAACTACCACAAAAATAAGCACTTCACAGAGCATTCTGTTTCCAACTCATTAAATTACTGACAAATCATTAGCACGTCAGAGCAGCAGTGTGAGGCCGTGACAGGAAGCGTTTCTGGGCTGTGAAAGTATCGCAGGCGTCTTTAGTTCCACCAAATCCTTCTCTCTTTTGAGCACAACCAACCTAACAACCAGTGCCCTGATTAACACCGAGTTCATCACACCATCTGCTCACGTCTTATCCATGTACCTACAATTCATAGTTGGTGTGACCGAACTATATTTGTATTCCTGATGTACAGCCGGGGATTCAGGCCCCCAAAAAAGGGGTATCTTTAAACGGAACATGACAAAGAACAAAAGACTCTTCATAAAATACAAGACATCCCCAACTTACCTTGATGATGATTTCTGTTTTCCCATCCACATCTTCTGTTTGTTGAAATAACTGGTTCTGATATTGCTGCAAGGAAAAATACACCAGACTTGTCATTTCACAGCCGGAGCATGCTGTGAGGGGTTGAGAAGGGCGCTCTGTGTGGAGGGCCCTGACGCTGAGCTTGCTTCTGGCAAGCCCAGAATTGCAGCTGCAAGAGGCCAGAAGGGGACCTCGCTCCTCCCTTCTAAGAGAGGGGCACTGTGACCTTATGTGGAGACAGAGGAAGAAGCCTGTGAGGAAGCGGCCTGAGGTTAAGTACAGCATTTACTCAAACCCCACTCTCCCCACTCCATCCAGCCAAGCACTCCTTAAAACAGGTGGCTTAATTGCCACAAGGGAACTGCACCCCACACACAAGAGCCTAAGAAGTTAGCAAAGGAAACACGAGGAAAATGCCAAGGTAATAGGGCCAAGTGCCGTCTTCTTGGGCCAAATTTTGGGTCAAGTCCAGTGATCCTAATCCACTAACAGGCAAAAGAGTCTGAAGGGATGGCACAGCCCGACAGAATGGATTAGGGAAAAAAACCAGACAAAATTAACACACTCAAGACTTCAGAAACAGCATCAACCACCACCATTATTCCTCCTTTTAATAAAAGCATAAAAGGGCTTTCAAACAGTTTCGGAATTAAGCAGTCCCCTGGAGGTGACTTTTACAGCACACTCGGGTGTGTTGCAGATTCACTCCAAACCAGTCCAAGTCCAGCCAGGTGCTGCACCACCTACTGCCTTGCCCTGCTCGGCAGCCAACGCTGCTGAGAGACCGGAGTCCTAAAGCAAAGGAATTAAAAACTGATCCCGATTTGATTATGTGCTAACTCTGATTTAAATTTATTTGGAACAGTTAAAAAGTAAGAAAAAACCCGAACCCCCACCTTCAGGCAAAGCAGGTTTATCCAGGAGTGACTATGACCCAACATATAAGAAGATTAAAGGCTTAGTTTACAACTTCTCTATGACCTGACATCACAGCATTTATTCTCCTGTGAAATCACAACCTTTAAAACCTTTATATTACCATGACACAAATTCAAATTAAAAAACTCTAGGGAGATGGAGGAGGCGGCAGGGAAACCTCTTGCTGTACCCTGCAAGGGGTGTGATTGGGTTCTGCCATTATTTGACAATTAGGCAAGACCAGGCTAATTAGCAAGACAGGACACATGCACAGCATCCCCAATGCTTCCAGTACTGTGTAGGCAAAGTGTGTATCACGTGTACGGAAATTTCAAAATTACTATTTTGAAAACCAAAATCGTGTCCAAGCCATAAGCATTCTTGTGAAGACAGGGAATACACCGGCAAGCTTGAGATGTGGCCTCTCAACCCTCCTACGTCTCAGGAAGCAAATGACCTTGATCTTGAGAGAATCATTAATGTCAGTGAGCGCCGGCCGTGGAGAAGCTGGGACTCAAGGCTTCGTGCCGCAGCCACTGCCCTCTGCCACCCTGCACACGGGCAGAGACTGGGCTGGCAGGAAACTGCATTCTTCAGGAAAGGTTAAAACGAGTTTCCCACCGTTAAGTGAAGACAAATGACCCACGTTAAGAGTGCTGGCCTAGGAAAACTGCGTAATGTTTCTAACCTTCTTTTTAGGGAAGAAAGTGGAAATACAGATACCAAAGCATGCGGTGAGCTGGCATTGCAACCCAGCCTGACAACCTTTGCACACACAATCCCAGCCAGTACCGTCCCCTCTGCAACAGCCCATGCAGAGACAGTGCCAGGGCTGAACAAGCTGAATTCCAGTTCTGCGAGAGTGCCGCAGCTCCAGAATTAAAACCCTTCCCACCACCAGCCCCCACTCCATCCCCTACAAGCGTGGCTAATCCCGTTCTCCAGGGAGACTGCCAGTGAGAAAGACGTCAAGAGGAAGTCCAGCCACCTCAGTCCTCGTCCGAGCCACAGCGGCTCCTCCACCTCTGCTCTCAGCCCCTGAGACCTGCTGACAGAAACCACACGTTTAACCCCTTCTGTCTCCTTTTTACCTATCCGCATAGCGAGTCCTCTGGTTCTGCACAGCCCATGGCGTGAAGAATTCGAGCCATTCAGAAACTATGGAGGAGGAAAAAGTGTGACAAGAGGAAGGATCCAGCCAGACACATCCAGACCTCTCACAAAACCAGCTCCAGAAAAACGATAACCTACAATTCTCAACTGTTTTCACTGCCTTGGAGTACACAAACCATTATTTGCTTACTAGAGCTACATTTCTTAAATGCCCAACCCTTTTTAGGTTAATTTCATACTCTCTAGCCCTGAATTGTTTTAATCTTTCTAAAAAAGAATTCAGATGATCCAGCTGTTGTTAGCTGATATAATCTTCCACCTTGTTTTCAAATGGGCTGGGCTCCAAAGGCATCACTGCATTAGAAGAAAAGGGCTATTTCACTGTTTAACAATTTCCTGAATATCTTTATTATCTTCCAGCAATGTCTTCTGGCACAGAATTCGGTGCGTTCATGTATTCTCCCCCTCCTAAAGTTTATCCAATATAAACGATGGCTTAATGCACACTCAAAAAAATTACATTGCCAAAAACTACACAGACCTGTGTAAAGGACTGTCTTTAATCCATTCCTTTGGGCCAGTCCTGCAAGTTGTCAAATATCTCTTGTAAGAGACACTGAGTCTTTGCTGCCACACTCACTCTCTTCCTAAATGTTCCTCCCTAAATCAAGAAATGCAGTAAACCCAACATTCAGATAGTAACCAAAGGATCAGATACACTGTCACAAGCTAATTAATAATGACAGTGGAGAACTTTCTCTTAACAGCTGCATGAAGTTCTGACAGAGCAGTTGTATTTAATGAATCCCACGCAAAATGCTGCAATTCAGAAAAAGCTTATAAATATTTTGATGTTTTCGTAATTTGCAATAAGCATGACGCATTCTGTAAACACTGAGCTGGGGAGTTTATGGGTTGCTTTTCTTTCAGAATGTCATTCCCCAGCACTTCTAGGCAACATAAAGGCAACTTATATTTGGTGTCTGCCAACACAAGGCCATGCACAGGCCGAGCACCAGCTGCGTATGCGCCTCTTGTTTATACCGGCAAAGCACAAGGCTTATGGCCATTAGTGTTTTTTAAACAGTCAGCTCCATGTCTGGAACGAACTCTGTGAGGGCTCTGCTTATTAATTAAGGAGTTCTCATCATCAGCAGGCACATGAGATTCTGCGACAGCATTCGCAACAGGAAAGGTATTTTGAACCACTTAGGTTCTAGAACAATTTTGTTTCAAAATAAATATCTTTGCAAAGATATTTTTCATAAATGTGGGAATTGTAGATTTTGGGTTTACAAATTGTCCTTATCTCTAGGACTTATGAGGTTGAGGCTTTTTTACACAGCCTTTTACCCAGAGATCCTACCACTTTGCAAACTGGTATGCAAGCCCCCTGCGAAGGAAGTGTTATCCTTATTTTAAAGAGCAGGCTCTGAGGCCCAGAGAGGCCAAGGACTTACCCAGGGGCATCTAAAAAACTTGTGGCAAAGATGGAAACAAAATTTGGAAGAGATCCTCAGTCTTGAAATTTGCCCAGCAAACCACGATCCTTAAACAAATTTAGAGAAATTTAAAAGGACAGACAGCAACAGAGTGCATGCAAGGACCTCCAAATTACAAAATTATGTGCAAGGGAAACTCTGTTGGTGAAGCCTTTAGCTCCAGCACTTGGAATGTGACCGACAGTTTCTTCAGAACAGCTAAGGACATCACCAGACCCTGACACAGGGCATTACATGGCTGTAATCGTATCGTAGGGAGGCAGAGTGAAAAAACCCTCCTGTCACACACAAGTGTATTTTTCCATATTTTCTATAGTTGCCTATGAAAACAGGCATTTATATTCCACTGCTGTACAGCCTGATGCCTAAACGCTCAGCACTTCCCAATTCAGCCCCCCTTTGCTTTTGAGGACTCTGTATCCAGGTATCGCCATGTGTTTGGAACCGCAATTAGGGATCCAATCTTCCTGCAAAACACAGGTTACACATGCCGTCTTAAGGAAGAAGCGTGACTGTAGATGCTTCTAATTTATACTGCACTTACAATTTTTTATGGTTTTCCCCTGCTACATTTAGCAATCCCCTTCCTGCCACAGTTCCTCTCTGATGTTGGCATTTCCACCTTCAAAACGATATAAACGAGGGGAATAATGTACTCCTAAGACTGCTTTGAATAGTCCTGGATAATGTCATTCGCAAGCGTGACCAGAATGAAACAGTGATGTCCGCTCTTTGACTTCACAGATGAGAACATCAGCGTACAGGCAGCACAGTTACCGCCCCTGCTCAAAGAAAACTCAGAGCAAAAACCTGCCTTTCCCAGTTCAGAGCTCTGCAAGTCCCACAAGCACTTACCACTGCTCAGTATAGAGTACAACTGGTATTTAAAGCCAAGTCAACCAAACTGCTGCTATATGGGAGCAGACTGGCTCATTTGTGATATTTAATGAACTCCAAAGCTCATTAAATAATAAGTATTATAAGTGAAACACAATATAGTAAATGATTTACAATATACAACAAAGCATAGAAGCTGTGATTAAAAATTCTTAATGCTTAATTTATTGCTCTCTAGGAAGACTGAAACAAAACTAGCACACAAGTAAGTTTTCCTACGTGTTTGCTGTTCTTGCCACTTCTCTACTCTGCTTAAACCTGGGGCCACTTCAGACTCCCTCAAGGGCAGGTGAAGACAGGGCTGCCCCAAGCACTGACTTGCTCTGCGGTCGGAAGGCAGAGGCCATCTCCCTCTTTCCCAGGGAAGACAGAGGGATACGGTCAGGGATAGGGACAGTTACGAGATCAAAAGTGCTTGAACTCAACATCCTCTGGAGCTGAGACACTGACCTGGGAGAACAGCTCTGCACCGCTGTGAAAACGAAAGATACGTGTTATTTACAGTCATGGCAATGAAGTTTGCGTGTCCAGTAGGGAACCAGCCTGCTCCTAACAGATTTCTTTAATCCTGCTACGTATTAAGTCACTCTTCCAGGAAGAGCTGAGTCTACAGCTCTATTACACTTTAATCTCTTGTGCCTTTGCCCTGCAGCTCTGACATAATGTCACCATCTTTCACTTCTGAATACCGAGGAACGTACTGCTGCACAGAAATCCTGCAAACTAGTGGCTCTGCTACAGAGAAGCACCCACACCGCTGCGTTCACCGTCTCCGCTCCTGCAAGCGGAGGAGGTGGCAAGAAAGTTCCCCCCATTTGTTAGCCCTTGGAAGTTCTGTCAGTGTAACAGGAGTAGTGATAAAGCACCTATCTCCTTTGTATTAAATTGGTCCAGAAGAAATCAACAACCACCAAGGTAGGAAGACACCTCTTTCTCCCTCTCATATACCTTAACTATCAAAAAAAGCAGTTTGACCACACACATAGTCAGGTTGGGAGAGACTCGCGTTACAAATCAGGGAAACATTCATGAAATCAGAAAAGCACCTTTGACCAACACAAAAGCAGACAGCCCATTATTTGACATTTATTGTAATTACTTCCAATGCCAGCCCTGTACCCAGAAATCCAGAGTTTTTTCCAAATATGGAATTCACCAGAAGGAATTCAGAAATAGCTACTTGCAATATCCTCCAGATGGTTCCAGAAGCTGGCACACAGCTGCAAGCTTGAGAATTGTTATTTGGATATTAAAAAAATACCACCATGAGCAAATGCCTTTATCAAAATACAAAACTGTCGGGGTACCCATGACACAATGGAATGGTAAGACACACAGGTTGTATAATCGGGCATTCAATAGTTACTGGGAAAGGGACTTCCTCCGGAAACAAACACGGGCTCATCCTTGCCTTGTAAAGTCAGCACTTTAATCAATACACAGGAGTGATTTTAACTCCCATTCCCGGGACAAGAAGAAACTAGAAATACACTGAAATGAGTTGGATTTGGATCAGAGGGTGAGGGGAATGGACTCTGAACAACCGTTCCAGAAACCACTGTAAGGATAAACAGAAGGGAAGGCAGCACATAAACTGGAGAAAGAGCAGAGGGTGAAATTAAACAGTCAGATGTTCATCTCTAAACTGTGTCAAAGTTTCCAGTTTTTCGGTATCCCACGCTCTACACAGCTTTTTAGCAGTAGACGGCCCAAGCCTGGACAGCAGCACAAATACCCACTCTGCCCAGGCGGAAGGCAGGGGAGAATTAGACTCTCAACATATCACACACCTGCACATCAAGGATGCAGCGTACAGAAGAGTTTAGCAGAGACAACGTGGCAAAGAATATCAAAGACGCTGCAAGGACTGTCATAGGGGTTCTCAGTTCTCAGCAAAGTCTTCCCACACACATTTCTTCAAGGTCTCTTGCTGCACACTCGTGCCTATGAATTCAGTGGAAAGCTGACGTTAGCAATAACGCCGACGGCAACAGCAGACAGGGTGGTGTTCAGGAAGGGAGTTCATCAGCTACCGACAATGACACCATTTCACAGCACGTTGCCCCCACCCCTCTCCCTCAGGTCCACACCTGTGGATCTGGGGAAGAAGGGGAACGCATTCAGCAGTGCATGGAGCCAGATTCAGGGTGCACGCATGAGCTGGCGTTAAGAAGAATCCAGGGTCCCTACCATGCATCAGTTAAAGAGAAGAAAAGCAGGGAGAACAGGGCAGTCCTTGTAGATAATTCCTTACAGAGGAGAGAAGGGCCACTGGGTACGAGCCAATACGCCTGTAATGCCAGCCGGCCTTGCAGTCCTGCCACAGGACTCATGCGAGATCAGCTTTGCTTGCACAATGCTCAGCAAGACACCTTAAATTTTACTGCTTATCTTCCCCATGAACTCTACAGCTTGCTGTTCTTTTTATCCCTCTGCCTCTTCGGGCCATTGAAAGCCTCTTTGATAGCCCCGCTCGCCTGACACCGCATGGCTGAACACTCGCCATCTTTCCTATACCAGGGTTCAGCGCCCACGTCTCATAAATTTATGGATGGCTGATGGGGCAGCTCAGACTCGTAACACCGAACAGTTTGTATTACTAGCCTGCTACACACAGCTCTTGGAATCTCAGAGCGCTCTATTCCTTTCCCCATGATACAAATAACTTAGAAAGATTTCTCTTGATCATGCTGCTCTCAAGACATTGAGAAACAATTTCTAAGGGCTACCACTGTTACAGTCAGTGAGGTACAACTCTGTTCATCACTCAGCCAAAAAGATGCCCTTGGCTGAGTCTTCTCACCTCCTCTGGCATAATTACCTCTTTCCTCTCCACATCAGCTTGAATTTTTGCTTGCGTGACAGCAGCCTCGCGGAAGGAGGAGCTGGCCTGTTTGGCCTGTTCAATCAGAGTCTTCAGCTGCTGGGCGGTGTTGAGCAATGAATTGACCATCTCTTCCAAGTACAGCCAGCTCCGCTGCTCCGTCACTTCCAGCCCATTCACCACCGAAGGGGATATGGCTTTGGTGGGGGTCGTGGGGGGCACCGCCAGGGCAGGGAGTGAGGTTAACACTGAACATAAAGAAAGAAAAAGAAAATATATAGAATTAGGGCATTTCATTTCCATAAATTGGGGGGGGGGGGTGTGTTGTGTTGTTTGGTTGCTTTTTTCAAAAATATGGTCTACAAAAATTTCCAATCCAGCCAAGTTTTTGCTGAACAGACCTGCCTTCTGTGACCCGAAGTGCACAGAGTCGCTCTGTGCAGAACAAGCCCTTGGGCACTCTCAAACCCAGAGGACAGAAGAAGATGTACTCCCAATCCCATTGTTTACTCTGGGAAGGAATTAACACCTTCCAGCACATCCACGGGACTCCTCCACCACTATCATCACAATCTTCCACCTAATGTTTTCCTTAACTATCACTAAGTAAGGTTATAATAAGTCATTCAGTGACCCAAAACATCAAGCTTTCTGAAATAT
Organism: Pelecanoides urinatrix; assembly: GCA_013400755.1. Classification (NCBI taxonomy): domain Eukaryota; kingdom Metazoa; phylum Chordata; class Aves; order Procellariiformes; family Procellariidae; genus Pelecanoides; species Pelecanoides urinatrix. The sequence continues at coordinate 119,689 of VZTQ01004726.1, forward strand.
TCTGATGTCACTATAGAGATGTCAATTCTCAGGTTGCAACACTACAAAAATAGGCACCGATCCACACCACACTCCCCTACGCTTCCTGAATTCTGCTCTTAACCATAACCCTGGCCCAAGACTGGAATGAAAGCGAGACAGTTATCATCGCCTCAAAGTCACATGTATTACAAACACGCACTTTCCAAAACCACTGGTTGGGAAGCCCTTTTAAAAAAACCTCAGCTATTGTAATTTCTTTGGACCCCTTCATCCTGCATCCTACCCATAAAACAAACTATGGGCATAAAAATACACATACCGCACCAAAACACTAAAAATTTTAATAAAAGGTATTCACAGCTATATGTATCTGTTGCAAATATCCTGGGTATTCTGAACAGCAACGCCCATGGCAGCTCTGAAACCTCTCCTTGCCTAATCCCAAAGGTGAGAGTGAACGTGTACAGTCCAGAGGGAAGTTTTAGCTTCAGACACTAACATCTCCTAACATGTGCTTTTTGTATAAACTGGAATGCCACAGGTATGAAACTAAATACAAAAGCACAGAAGCCCAGCAATACTTCTAAACATAGTGCAAGGGACATTAAAAGAAGAAAAAAACCCCAAACCAAACAATTATTGAGGTGTTGCAGCCTTTACTTTTTCATATCCTAACCATAACCTTAACAGTAACTGCCGTTTGTAGGAAGCCACCAGAACGCAGCTCAACTCCTATCCTGGTAACCGAATCAGACTTGCCTGGAATTACCTCCAACCCCTCAATCACCAGGGCTCTGCAGTCCTCCCTTTCCCAAAGCCTCTGTTAGAAAATTGGAGTCCTAGAAGACCAACAATGTCTGTCTTAGCCTCACCTTTGCAAATGTTTCAAAAATACAGCAGTTATTGGGTCACTAAAACATCTACTTTTTCACAACCCTAGGTTTGCGCTGGGAGACCACAGTGTGAGGAAATTAAATCTAGGTCCAGGAACCCAACAATACACAGTGTAAGCTCACCTCAAGGCAACATTTCCAGGACAAATGTCATCTGGCTTTATTGGCCTTACTTTTCCAAAACTTAACTCTAACTCCAGCAATAAATACTCGCCATCTGCCATAAAATTAAGTCCAGGATATTCACATCTACCAACAGCTGACCTCTAAATTCCTCACTAAGTTGTTTACTAGAAAAAAGAGGGCACCACCAACTTCGGGGCTGGGCAGTCTTATCACCCCAAAATCTACTAATAGTCTATTTCAGGATTTTCCCTCACATCTTTAGGCAGGAGTTTCAGAACGATTCAGGACGCAGAAAAAGCAGTAAGTACTGCAAGCTGAGAAACCACATTCCTTCCTGGATAGTTCCTCATTCTCAAGGGAAGAGCTGTTAGTATTCCAGGCACCAAAAGCCAATTAGCTTCCTTGATTTTTAAACAGTGAGTGACAAGTTCATGTAACGCAGGACTGGTCCAACTGATGGATGCTATGGCCCTCGGAGAAATGTCGAACACAGCCGGGAATACAACTTCAGAAGCGCTGAGCCATTTAAATCCTGTTCGCGTCCCGCCAGTGTCTGCTTTTCTTTTAGAGGCATTACTTGTAACTCCTCCGCCGCCTCTGCCAGGCAGCGTGTCTCCCAGCTCCCGCACTGCTGGCGCTGCCGCAGGTAACGCACTGACAATGTCCTTGAGCACCCGCAGCATGACAAGGGAGTGCCCCGCAGACAGCGTAGGTGCCACTGCCGGGTGCTGACCACTGCTTTCATTAAAACGCGTCATTATTGGAGCCAGATTCTCTGCCTTGAAACCAGAGTTAAGAAATTTACTAAGCCGGAAATTTGTGAACAAAACATAGAGGCTGAAGTGTCTGAAAGGCACTTTATTCTCATACACTTTATTGTCAGTCTCCCAGTGCAATCCTTTTTGGATGTCATTTCAGATATTGGCACGCTGGTCTGTCTAAGGTGGCTCAAAAAGAAAGGCAGAAAGAAGCCTCCGACCTCTCTGACTGAAGGATAGGGACACAGAATAGCAAACGGCACAACCTAGTTAGAAACACAGAACAGCAGACCCCCCCGATTCAGGAAAAAATCTTCTTGACTACACTTCAAATGGTACTTAAAATTAAACCGTGAATACTGTCCTGAAAAAATTCAGCTGTAAATACTGTCCTGAACAGCCACAGGCCAACACACCTTCCTGTACCAGGCTGAAACTCCAGCAGTTCCACTCACAGCGAACCTCCCCTTAGCGAAGCATCTGCAGACAAACAAGACTTCTTGTAAGACTGCACTGAACACTGAATATCTTCCAAGACAGCAACTAATTTAAGTGTATTAACACTTTAACCCTTTTCAAGTCATGGCTGGTAGTTTTTCATGCAAGCAGCAAAAGCTGAAAGAATCCTGCACAAATATGGAGAGAGAGAACAAGTCTCAAACCCCACAGTACGGCAGGTCACTGTGCGTTAGATGTGCGGCCTTTTCTGGCAGACAGCATTGCAAGCTCACCATACAGGTAAATGGCCATTTTACACTCAACGGCCCTTAATTAAAATAGTAATTTCAATCAATTTGCACACGACTATTTGCACTTAGATATGAGTAAGAGAGAAACCAGTCTTTTATCAGCAGCTGTTTGCAGAAGAGCCTTTCCCACTGCTACATTTCCAGCACAATATTTATCCCAGCATGGCATTTGATAACTTATCTAACAGGAATTGCTTCCAATTCCTCATTTTGGCATAGGTTTATCAGTCCAGAGAAAGTATTCACTAGTGAAAAAAAATCAATGTTTAATTAATAAGATCAAGATCTGACTAAGACTTAAAACCAACAACAAAATTTCGTTCTGGACAGAGAAGGAACACACTGTGCTGCTCCGAATAAGTAAATAAAAGGTCACACAGAGGGGAGAACACAGGCTTTGAAAAAGAAAGACTTCAGACTGCACAAAGGAATACTACACGTTTACATGATCTGTTCTTGACGTCTGAGAGAACAGTAAGAGGCATCAAAACCTGCCTGTCTTACAGTTCCTTTGCATCGGTGAGATCAGTAAGTATCAGAGTAACTTCACAGAATCATAAAAATTAGAGAAGTAAAAGGCCTATAAATTGCCTAATCCATCAGCCAGCCAGTGCAGATATTCCCTGCTGCATCTCTTGTCCCGGCTCGATAAAAACATATAAAGCAAGAACAACACTCCAAGTTGCAATTCCAGTTTCTTCAACACTTCCAGTTTCTATCAGTACAGGCAACACTCCAATAGCATTGTAGTTCACTTAATTTATCAGTCAGCTCTACACAGGAAAGGTCATTAAGTTTACCTAATATAATTACATTTGAAAAGATATTTGATAATCGGTTTAACCCATCCTAGCAAACACTAAAGGGCTGATTTGCATTTGTCATTTTTCATACTGTCTTTTTCTTTTTTCACTCCAGAGTCTATTCGACCACAGCAGGGCAGGCTCCCGCTGCACTTGTTAACCAGCACCCAGCATTCCAGCACAAACTGACACTGGATGCGAGAGCGGCACACAAACCTGCCCAAAACTGCCTCCAGCGGGTATCAGTGGATTCATAAAGAGATGTGAGAATTTCTAGAAAAGCTTCTGTGACATAATTTTAAAGGGCATCGTCTCCTCAGATCAAACACTAAATAAATGTTTAGCCACCGTGCCCAAGTGGTGACAAAAGCCTTGAACCAAAAGCCTTAGGCAAGGCAGGGGACTGCAAGATGATTTAGGAAGCAGGATCACAACAGCCTCCTCTGGTAGAAACCAACAAATCAAAGCTCTCAATAACGGAGTGAAAAACTTTCCACAGAGGGGAAAATCTGCTTGTCCAAATCTTAATAACTGCAAAACTCATAAGCAAAACAGGCAAAGTTTATTTTCCTCCCTCAGTCTTTACCTTTGCTGAGAAAGAAGACTAGAGAGTACACTCAAACACTGCTAACTGTCTCTCCCATGACGGACATAAAACATACCGATTTTGGGATGAGATGTTGGCAGTGCAGCTTCAGGGAAAGGCGAAATCTGACAGTTGTCCTGGTAACTTGGATAGTGAGGTTCTGGGTGATTGACCCGGCAAGGCTGCTGGACGTTGCTATCTTGGACTGCAGAAGAACAACGGCATTATGAATCGCTGCGTAACACAGCTGTCACGCATTTCTTATGCTTCTTTCACCCATATTTTTTTTACATTCTATACAAATTCCTATACTCTATGATAATTTCAAGGGCTGCAAACGAGAAACAGTAGCGTGATTTTACACAGTTAACAAGCAAGGCAACTTTGTACTGATTTCATCTCTTTCTGCTTTCACTTTTAAATGCAAAGGTTACGCTGGCTTCCCTCCCGCACACCTATGTATTTACAATAACCACAGGACTCCAAACTGTGGTTCTCAGAGCAGGATAGTTCCCTCAGCAGAGCTCACAAGCCCGTGTATGAATCAAACTGAAAGAACTGAAATATATGTCATGTATTATATTTTTTTTGATTTATTCAGGCGTTTTTCAGCATTTATTCAGTATTTTTCACTTAATTTCAACACTCAGCTAGTTTTCTTTTTTTTTGGTAGTATTTTAGGACAAAGGAGGAGTAAAAAAAAAGGACAGAGATGACCATAAACCCCTAGAAATCAGCAGAGGCGTACATTAACAGCTGCAACATCTGGACAAAACTTTTAAGTTCTTTTGTGCAACTGGTAAGATTTCAAGCTGCTGAAATAACTTCAAAGGAAGGACAGCAGGTTATGTATAGTCTCTCTGTAAGCTCTTGAGAAATAAACCCTTTGTGCAGCATTCGAAATGCTTCTTCCTTTTTTCTCCGTCTCACGATGTCTAGCAGACATACACCTGAACTCTTACCAGCGGCTCCAGTGAAAACGTCACCCTGGGACGGACTTTCCGAGATAATTGCTGTGGCTTCCACTGTCGACGCACGGTCAAATGTCAGGGCACCGGAGGTAGTGATCTGTCCAGAAGGAGTCACGGTGACTGGAAATATTAGAAGTACTTTCATAATTAACACTCAGCGCGGAGGCCTCGGTTGTTTAGCTGTTGATATCCCTGTTATGAATCATCCACGGTCAGAGAACTCACAGATCAGTAAATGGCCTGTGATAACCCGTTTGGATCACACCTGTGACCAACAGAATTGGAAACGGGACTAAAAGCCCCATTTGGCTTCTGAGGCACTGCAGGCCTCCCGCAGGCCTCTGTTTATTCTCTGGGTGCATGAGGCCGGAATGTTCACTTACAGCATGCTGCCTCCCAAATCACCGCCTCTTCAATTATTGTATGAGCAAAAACTTAACACCTACCGGAAAGATCCAGTGGGGCCACAAAACCCATCAGCTTCTGGCTGATTCTGATTTATTACAACTTTAGCAAGAGTGGATCTTACCACTTAAAGTGACATAAAAAACCTGTGGATTACAACTAATTCTATGACAGTTTGGTTAGCTGGACAATTTTAGCTGTCTGTCTACACAGAGTGATATAATATGCTTGGCCAATGCAAGGAACAAGTCAAAGAATCCTTTTGGATGAATATAGCTGAGTGGCTCCAAAATGTTTAAAACCCTTTTTAAACAGGATTAGTTAATCTGGCACCATTACTGGGTAATGGGCTGATCCTGTGGCACACTGCTCAGCCAGAAGCCTCTTTTCCCAAATAATTCAATTTTAAGACATTGAGGCTACAGATTCATGCCTGGTGAAATATTTGGCTACTGTCAAAACAAGCAGTCCTCCTCTCTCCGAATGCCAGCATGAGCAACCTCACAGCACCTCACAGTAATGAACCAATACAGATTAAACCTCTTTGGGCGATTAAAAAAACCCCAAAACTCTATAGAATCCTCGCGTATTTCTCTTCCTGCTGCTGCTGCTAATCTAATCTTACTTTTGGCTGTTCTTTTTTGGATTTCTGTTCCTTCCTCCTCAATTCACTTTGTAATGTTACCATCCAGATGATGCTCGTGTGATGAGAGCAGGACACATGAATGTGACTGGGAATGTGTGAGCTGGATGAGCCTGCAAATTAATTTCTGTTCTCACACAGATGGCTTGACAATCAAAAACAGTAAGTAACAAAGCGTGTCCTGAATGTTAGAGAGGAATTTGCAGATGAAAGCGTCACCTTCTGCCTCTTCCGTTAATGACTTTCAGGCTATGGAATTCATTCCAGCTGCTTAGAGCCTGTTTTTCTATGTATTTCAAGAAATAGCACAAATCTTACTCCATAACCCCCACCAGCTTCTAAAGGACAAAAACGAAGCTCAGGGGATGGAATGGAGATTTCTGGCCAGCCTTCCCCTCAACCTAATTTTAACAGGAGGAAATTTCTCACTTGCCACTTGTGAAAACCTACCTGAAACCCACCACGGATCAAGGCCAGGACCCCACAACTCCCCCTGCACTGCCAGGCTGAGAGAGCAGGTGGAGGGGGGAAATACAATCCCGACCTCTCTCACAACAAAATGTGAAACCTACTGCTCACTGCAAAAGGATGTTAAGATGCTTAAAACCGAGTCTCCCGGAGGTCTAGAGTTGCACTTTTTCCTATTCCACTTGCAGTCCCAATGTGGCAACACTGTGCTAGTTTCTACAAAATAGGAAGTGAAATTAGCTAAAGACACCGAGCCAATAAAACTATCCAATGAAAAAGAAATGGCAAAAAATAAGACATTTTTCTCAGTTGGCTAGTTCCAAGGGGCTGCTGATAGACATAAAATATCTAGTGTGGCAATTCTTCATCAAAAAAGGGAAGCAATTTTTACCAAAGAACCTACATGTAGTAGCAGCTGTGGCAGGAAGCAGAGTGATGTTTTTGGGGCAATCCTTCTTCGCTGGAGTTGCAGGCATTTCATTTTCTTTTTTCCGCCTTTTATATGGTACAAAGAGTCGTACGGGGCCACTCTAGGCAAAACACAAAAAAAAAGAAAAAGAAAAAAGGAAAAGGCATTAGCTGAGGCACTTCTTTGGGGACTTTGGGTTTACTTCTCATCTTCCCAGATGCAGCTACGGTCAAGCAGCACATATTCCCAGGGAAGATGCGTGGCTTGCAACAATTGACCGAAAAACTCCCACTTCTCCAAGCCAAAAGAACTCTGTGAAAAAAGTTACACCCAGCTCCCTCTAGCTGAAGAGGCACAGATTCAGCCTCTTCCCGCTATTATTTAAGGAGCAGAACTGGGCAAATAATTGCCTGCTGGCCAAGGTGGTGGAAGAAAAGAGAACAAGTGTGAGGATCAGACAGGAAGCAGTTAGTTTCAGGTCTAGGAAATAAGCAAATCATCCAGTTCATAGCAGAAAAGAAATGCAAATCACTACTTCAAGTCAAGCTAAAGACTTCTGCTTTCAGGACTTTAACCTAATTTTTGCAACAAACAAACAAACAAACCCAAAACAAACCCAAACCCAACCAACTAACCAACCAAAAAACCCAGTTTAATATGAGAATATAGATCCAACATTACATTAATTCCTTATAAAAACATTTTTCCAACTCAAAAAGTTGTGAAATTTGAGTCAAAAATCACAAATAGTTTTGTGATCCCCAAAATAGTTTTGACATCGCCAAAAGGGGAGATGTATTTATTTACATAAATACATTATTTAGAAAAGAAAAAAAGAAAAGAAGAAAAAAGCAATAACTATTATCCAGTTTTACTGAGGCTGCCACGCAACAGCGCTAGCCGTTCCTTATCTCCTTATCTCCTTCCTTTATGAAGCACGGACAAAGCACGCTGCAACCACAGGACTTGTGAACGTTTCTAGGACGCTCATGACCTGCTCGCTGTGGCAGCTTGACTGATTAATTGTTTTTAAACTAATGGATGTAAAACCAACAACTCACCAGAGTCATGTCGTCGCAGCAAGCAGCACAAGTGCAAGAGGCAGCGTGAGGATTCAAAATCCCATCCTGAAATCAGAAGATCGCTAGTTCAGCATTAGCGTCACCAAAACCACGAGAGCATGACTGAATTCTGCTAAAAGATTCAGAGAGCCCCCAGAGAGACGTACCCATCCCCTCCTAGGGACCCTATACAGCGACAGAGGGGCCAGCCCTACCTCACAGCGATGGGGTGAGTGGACAGGAGGAGAGCTAAGGAAGAACAAACAATTTTCAAATCAAAAGGCAAGGATATGCAAATTTGAGACTTTATAAAGTTTCTGCCCAAGCAGAAATCAACTGTCAACCTAATGGCAATGCCAAATTCTCCATGAGACTCCTGGACACTGCAGGAAATAAAGGACCAAAGTAATACTCAATAAATGGTGCAAGTGAAGAACATGTTTGTCAGGCGAACAGAATTAAGCAGATCAGGTTACTGAATTACAGCATCATGGGTGAGAGCTGACTTCTCAATTTCTGCAATACAGCTCGAGGCTGGACTTCACCCTGCATAAACTGTAACGCCTTTTCCAGTACAAGCAAGATTTGTATTGCGCTATTTGAAAATTAGAAAAATGCCTCTCACATCACTGATTCTCAACCAAATCAATATGTTGCTTCCGAGGTGCCCCACGGCACCATCACACGTAACTCTGCAGAGGCAGCGCACACGGCTTGGACTGCAGCGCCGGGCAGACTCTGCCCAGACTCCACCTGCCCCTTCCAGCAGAGAGGAGGAAGCAAACTTAACCTTACGTGAATAAGGCACTGCAGTGGCCTCCCAGCATAGCGGATGCTCCTCTTCCAGTCTTTGCTGCTGGCTCGTCCTGCCATAGCTTCAAATTCAGTGGGGCTGTACCAGTTGTCCCCTTGCTTAATGCACCTCCCACGGCCTCCTGAAATAAACAGAAGAAAGAAATTGTTAGTAAAGGTTAAGAATCATTTTGCCACTTTCCTAAAGAAGTAAATACTGAAATGGCTGGACAAAATAGCAGTTAATCTATAGCAATCGCCAAATATGCCCATCTGCTGCTTCTCATCACTCCAGGATAACCATGCCCATTTATTATTTTGGCTGTGACAGTGACTGTGCATCTTTAGAGAGCTCCAACTTTAGGCCTCACCAATGCATCAAAAAGCTAGAAAAAATCACTCATCCACAAGAAGGATAAGTCTTTCTTGGATAAACACCATGAATTTGAGCCCTTCCTTAATTTGCACTTAAATTTCTAATCCTTCTGGTTGTGAAGAAAACTCTTTATCCATGAAGCAAGCGCTGTGCTGTGCAGTCAGGCTTGCCAACAATTTCTGCTGCTGGTTCTTCAGCTTTCCCACAGAGATAAAAGAGAAGAGGAGGGGCTAAGGCAGCTAAGAGTCCCGTTAGGAGACAAGCTCTCTATTTTCTGTTCCAGCAGGGATTCTGTAGAGCTTTGTAGAAACATGGGTCTACTTCTGAGACAAAAAGAACGTTAGAGGAGTCAACTATTACCAGAGAGGATCACTGCACAGCAGCCTGTATCTTCACAGATTTAAGAAAAAAGTTTAAAAGCCTCTGAAGAAAAAGCAAAGCAGAAGAGAACAATATTATCGAAAGGGACTAGGCTGGCTAGGAAACTGTTTTTTTTTTTTCCTCACGATCGTCCCTTAAAAGTAGCCTGATTAAAAGAAGAGTGCACCGACTGAAGAAGGAGCCGTCACACTTCCTCACCCAGAAGGTCATTGTTACCTGAGCCGAGTCTGTTTTTATACAGAATGCCACTGATATTCCGGCACCTCACCGGGAGCTCGTTCTCATACACAGACGGGTCCCAGTTATACTTGGTTCCAGTTTTCTCCTGGACAGATCTTAAAGGGGTAGGAGGAGATTGCGGTCCTTTGAAAAAAAGAAAAGAAAGGTGACAGCAACCAAAAAGCACACTGGCTATACCTTCACACTCTCAGCTTGGCTGGGGCAACAGTGGCAAGCGGTTAACTGAAGCAGCTGACACCTCTCCACAGCAACGTGAGTTACATGGTGCACCACAAAAAATTCAGCTTGAACGTTCTGAAAATGACTGAAAATAAACCAAACTGCATCTTAGGAAAGACGCTCTAACAGCGCATTAAACGCTGAGGTTGTAACCTGGAGTGGTGTAAGCAGCCGGCTGGATCTTCCCCTTCCCGGAGGCCGATCCTGTGGCGGTTTCAGAGCGCTGAAGGTTTGCCTTGCCATCTTGCGGGCAGAAAGGAAACTGCCAAGCAGCCGTCAACAAAAACCTCAGCAATAAAGACATCAGCTATTGCAACACTTAAATATTAGCAAGCGGCCTGAATGGAGACAAAACTGTATTCAAGGGCCCTTTAAAAACGTGCAGAACTAGGAGACTCATATTTTTATTATTGATATTAGAATGATCCATCTGCTTTTGGGGGTGGGATGGGTGTAGAAAGGCATGAGACAGCCCACCAGCAGGGCAAGATTTTTCAAGAAGCTTATTTGCAAGGGTTAGGGCAAAGAATAAGAAAATAAAATATATTTCTGAAAGGAAAAAAACCAAAAAAGTAAGCATTCTTCTACTCCCAAGAAATATAGGTACCACACAAAGAGGGGACAAATGATCCTTATAAGGCAACTGCATAATATTATGCACATCATGTTTTTTAATCCTAGCAACACAATTCAAGTGGAGAAAAAGCAACCCCTCCGGGAGAATGACACTTCAAAAACAGATTGCCTTATACCTGGTGTGAGAGGTGCTGATGGCCCCTTCAACCCTGTGGTTTCTACAATGCTGCCGTCTGTGTGAACCACTATGAGAGTGGCTTTTTCAGTATTCAAGCTGTCCCCAATTTGGAGGGCCGTTCTCCCAGACTATAGAAGAAATAAAGAGTTTAAATTGAGTTAAAATACCGATGTATTTCAGTATTCCCTCAAATCTTCTCAAAGGTACCCTAAAACACCAATCAGTATGGTAGTTATTAGGTTAGTTTTTGAGATTTCAGCCAACCAAATTCAAAGGTTACATCTTCCACGTCATCGGTTCCATTACAGAATGAGTATATGGAGGTGGAAAGGTAAAAAAACCTCTCCGAGTAATAAAGAAAAAACTGTATGTCCCCCAGCTAATGGTTTTGTGGCTTAAAGCCTGTATACGGCAATGAAACCATATCTTTGACCTTACTACAGCTCAAACACAAACCAACCTCTTCGTCTACATTAAGAAAGTACGTGGGACTTTGCTAAGGCCCTCAAACAAGAGGATGGACTTACCAACACATGTCCTGAAATTGAAGCTGCATTTGCCACAGATGTAGTGAAAACATTGTCTGCAGAGGCACCAACGTTGGCTACTGTCACTGTGGTGACTTCTGAAATGTAAAACAGACACGAAGTTAATATTCTGTGGCATCCAGAGAGCCTGATAAAAAGCTAAACATCAAAAAATATAATTGCATCTCCTCCTTCCTTCCTATTCAAAACTAATTTTATTTTTCATGACACCTTTAAGTTGTTATAAACACAATAATTCTGGTTTTTATTAAGCTTTGGGTTGAACATGCTTAAATCTCCCTGAGACCATAAAGGTAGTTATCAGCGTGTGATGAACTACGGGAAAAATGAATATTGCATCTGTACTAAAAAAAAACCAAACTGTGATACTTTTTATTGAAAGAGGGGTGACTGGCAAACATGAAGATAAAGAGAGAACTGACTCTCCCTCTGCCATATATTATTTTCTAGGGTGCCGTTACCTGTACGCTTGGTCCAGTTAAAAAGTGTCCAAACTTGGAGCCAAACGTTTCTATGATGTATAGCGTATTTGACTGCCTAGCTAAAATCAGTTTTTCAGTACCACACAGGGTGAAAAAGCACTGAAGCTCACATGGAGATACCGATCTAGGTATGACGGGCTCTGAAATTTTCTGCCTATCAGACCTTGCCTTCAAAATTCTGCACGTTTCAGGGCACTTTGTTAATGGGACACAGGGTCAAAGTAATTTTAGATGCACACAGGCAGCTCTCTGCTCATTTTACTTTACGTTATGTAGTGTGAAAGCGAGGAGCGTGTCATTTTGTAGGAGTGTGGGAGTGACTCAAGCCCTTTCTCCACGGCACCCCCTGAGGTAAACGACTGCATATGTGCGCCGGACAGGCGGGAGCGCTGCAGGGAGAGGGCCCGGGGGCCAACGGCCGGGGCTGCCGGCTCCAGCCCGGCAGACCGGAGGGGCCGAGGCGGCTGCGGGGGCCGAGGCGGCTGCGGGGGCCGAGGCGGCGGGCGCCAGGCGCTCCGGGCAGAGCGGCCGGGGCGGGAGCGCGCCGCTGCCGGGGCTGAGGAGACGGGGCTGAGGGGAGCTGCGCATGCGCACTCCGCCCGCCCTGACCTGCGAAGGCGGCGGAGGCCTCGTCGGCGCTCGGCAGGGGCTCGGCTCCCATCTCGATGTGCTCGGCATCTGCCGCCATCACCGTCACCGCCGTCACCTGCGCCGCCGCCTCCTCCTCCTCCTCCTCCTCGGGCTCCGCCTCCGACTCCGAGGCCGCCGCTTGCGGCGGCTGCTGCTGCTCGGGTCCTTCCGTGGCCGCCGCAGCTGCCGCCGCCGCCACCGCGGCCGCCGCCGCCACTGCCGCCGCCTCCGCTAAGCCCAGCTGCTTCGCCGCCGAGTCGGCGTCCTCCATCCGAGGCGGCCGGAGGGCGGGGGGAGCCGAGCCCGCCCNCACACAGGCAGCTCTCTGCTCATTTTACTTTACGTTATGTAGTGTGAAAGCGAGCAGGGTCAAAGTAATTTTAGATGCACACAGGCAGCTCTCTGCTCATTTTACTTTACGTTATGTAGTGTGAAAGCGAGGAGCGTGTCATTTTGTAGGAGTGTGGGAGTGACTCAAGCCCTTTCTCCACGGCACCCCCTGAGGTAAACGACTGCATATGTGCGCCGGACAGGCGGGAGCGCTGCAGGGAGAGGGCCCGGGGGCCAACGGCCGGGGCTGCCGGCTCCAGCCCGGCAGACCGGAGGGGCCGAGGCGGCTGCGGGGGCCGAGGCGGCTGCGGGGGCCGAGGCGGCGGGCGCCAGGCGCTCCGGGCAGAGCGGCCGGGGCGGGAGCGCGCCGCTGCCGGGGCTGAGGAGACGGGGCTGAGGGGAGCTGCGCATGCGCACTCCGCCCGCCCTGACCTGCGAAGGCGGCGGAGGCCTCGTCGGCGCTCGGCAGGGGCTCGGCTCCCATCTCGATGTGCTCGGCATCTGCCGCCATCACCGTCACCGCCGTCACCTGCGCCGCCGCCTCCTCCTCCTCCTCCTCCTCGGGCTCCGCCTCCGACTCCGAGGCCGCCGCTTGCGGCGGCTGCTGCTGCTCGGGTCCTTCCGTGGCCGCCGCAGCTGCCGCCGCCGCCACCGCGGCCGCCGCCGCCACTGCCGCCGCCTCCGCTAAGCCCAGCTGCTTCGCCGCCGAGTCGGCGTCCTCCATCCGAGGCGGCCGGAGGGCGGGGGGAGCCGAGCCCGCCCGAGCGGGCCCCAACGCCCGCCGCTCCCCCCCGAAGGCCGCTGAGGAGGGTCCCGCGGGGGGGAGGGGGCCGCGAGGTGGGGGGGCCCGGTCTTCCGAGGTCACTCGAGCGCTCTTCGGCGGGCTGCCGAGCGGTGCCGAGCTCGCCCGAGCGCTTCCGAACGTGTTCCCCGGGCGGAATCGAGCGGTTCCGAACCGCTTCCGATGGTGCCCGAAGTGTCCCGAGTCTTTCCAGGCCTCGTCCGAAGGCGATCGATGGTTCCCGACGAGCAGGGCCCGCGTTTCCTGCCGGCTGGCCAATCCCAAGGCAGGACGCAATCCCGAGCCCGGCCGAGTCCGTAGAAGCCCGGCCCGAAGCGATACCTGACAGATCGGGTGGGGGAAGCCGAGTCCGCCCGAACAGGGCCGAGTCCCCGAGCGGTCCGGCCCAGAGGGTCGAAGAATCCCGAGCTCGCTCGAGTCTTTTCCGATCCCGCCCGAAGGCGGGTGAGGCGAACGCGAGGAAAGCCGAGCTGTGCCGAGTCCTCTCCGATCGCGCCCGAATTCCCCTTCGCCGGCCCGAACGGAGACGCCCGAACGGGCAGTGCCCGAATGCGCCCGAAAGCGACCGAACCGGGCCGAGCGCTCCGATCGCACCCGAAGGCAGGGGGGGCGGGGGGAGGGCAGCGAGCTCCTCCCAGGCGGGCGCGGACGAACGGTCGCGGCGCACAGGCTGCCGGGACGCTGGAGGACTAGCGGGCGGCGGGGGCGGGGCGCCAAGATGGCCGTTGTGAGGCGAGGTGAGCGGCGCGTTGCCATCGACACCGACAGCCCTTTTCCCCCGTGTCCCGGCGGGGCGGAGGGTGACCGGGGGTGTGTGTGTGTGTGTGTGTTTCCCACCGTGTTAGAGGGTACCTCTCGCCGCCCCGGGCGGGGGGACACGACGAGAGCGAGGCCGGGGCCGAGGTCGAGCTAGGCCTCGGCGCCGAGCCCAGCCCGATAGCCATATCGCGACAGCCCCGACACGCTGAGGTAAATCCCGGCAGCTGCGGGCTCTGTGTTAGTGTGAGCAGGGGCTTGGCGCTTGTGCGGGCTGAGGAGCACCTTTGTCCACAGGCAAATCGCTTTCCTGAGGCCCCTTGAAAATTCAAGACTTTGCTTCAAATTATGAACCACTGGGATTCAGAGGAAAACAAAAAAGTTCTTCATCAGTGTGGTCAAAATGATTAATCACCACTTCTTTCAAAGAGGTCAAAGGTTTCCCCCCAAAATGGACATGTCATCTGGTTTTGAAAACTTTGGCATGGACAATTAACACTTGCCGAAGTCCTAAAACCAAGTTTGTGTAATGAGGTGCACTGGGTAACGTTAAGTATAGCTGCTGCATGCTTTTAATATGGTGTTGGCATTAAAATAAAATTAAACCAGTTTTTTAGAAAATAGGCCATGTTCTCCCTCAAGTAAGCATGCACGCTCACAATCCATACTTATCCCAAGTGCAAATACGTTGCTGCCTGGGAGTCACCCTCCTGCATTAAAGAATCTACACAACTGGAAACAAGCGGTGTTACACTTTGTTTTCTTCTGGACCATACAAGCTTTCCAATCCGCAGAAATCAGGTGCCAACATGGAAAATCACTGCGCCAGGTCTCATGAATGCAAATGTCCCCCTTAGCAGAACGCTGTTCTTGCTGCTGCGAGTTGTGCGCTTCATATAAATGCTTTAAAAATGTGTGCTGTTTTTTTTCCTGTGCCAGAATGCTCACTTTCAGTTTAAAACCCCGCAGCAGCAACGCAGGCTTCATTAATCCTAGCGGTGAGGCGATCTCGGGGTGTTGGGATTAGCAGCCTGCTATTATACCTGAAATTATATATTCCACTGGCATAATAATTACTACTTAACTGCAGTACTTCTTTCACAGGTGTGTTGTGGGGTTTAAATGTTTAACCCATGTGAAATGTCCCCTGTTGCTCAGGGGGAGGCAGCATGTTCTAAATAATAGTGGCTATCAAACCCCTCCCTGGAAGAGATGCAGGAATGTGTTCAGTGCCCTCTTGTGGAAAATGATTTAAAAAATTAAAAGTTTAAAAATAAAGTTGGGGAACTGCCATTAGGGAATTCACTAGGGGTTGCCCGTACGGTAAATTGTACCACTAATCATACCACTGGCATCATGGCAGCGTAGGTGCCCAGCATGGATGAGGCTACGCCAGTATAGCTTAGTGTTTGGTTATACAGAACAAGTTCCATATCTGGTCACTTTTTGTGGAATAATAACATGTCTGCACATGCAGCTGTGGTATTTCAAATTAACATCCTACTTCACAGTTTAAAGTAACCTTAAAATGGAGACATCTCCTTGTTGCTCTGCAAGAAAGCAAGCACATCATCTTGACACAAGGCGTTACTTTCTCATGAGGGTTTACACCGGGGTATAAACACAAACACATCTTTAACCATTAGTCACTGCAGAACAAGATGTGTAATGAAACCTTCAATTCTGAAAAAAGAAATAAAGCATTCCTCAAAACACATTTTGGCTAAGTGAAGGGACGAGTCTGTTAGAAGCCTATAGTCCTTTTACAGAAAGTGGAGAGAAGCACGTCCAGGAGGCATTTCAGATCATAGACAGTAAGAATCGCCTTCTAAAATTGCTTGCCTATTTCCACTGCGTTCCCAAATTGGATACCTTAATGAGGTGCCTAAAGTTAGTGGGGATTAATTTGGGCCCAACTGCATAAAACTACTAGGTGATGAGGACATTAACCTCAAGAAGCCCAGGGATGGAGATGGTGAGGTGCGCATGTCCCACTGATAAGGAGTTGTCTCCGAGAAGATGGATGAAATGGCCTTTCTCAGGCAGTTTTACTCTCTGTGAAACAGAGATCGCAACTTTTCAATTCCTCATGTGTCTAAAAGAGGCTAAGGATATTAATGAGTTACTTAAGAGGTACTTTAGTAGGTCAGTACCATCATGTTGCAAGGGGATTTTATCTGTGTTTTTGCGGAAAAACAAAAGTATTGGTTAGCTTATAGAAAATATTTGGTATGATTTCTGTGGGTGATCAGAATATATTAAGGTTTTACATAGAATGACTTTGCTTTTGAAGGGAACCGGTTTGGAAGGATGTTAGTTAGAGGAACCGGGGAGCCCTGTGTTCTACGTGAATGCCTTCTCACAATTTAAAAACAAGTGGTACACTCTGGTTCCCTTGCATGTTTCCCTTGTTCCTGCATGGTTAGAGGGGATGAAGTGTCATTGCTCTGAAAGGACAGGATAAACAAGTTCTAGGTAATGCCTGTGTACTTCTTCATGTTTTGAAAGAGATGGGTTCCTCAGTGAAAGTGACTTTTCACAACAGGGATTTCCCCCGAATTATTTTAGAATTCATGTGTTTGAAAAAGTTATTTTTGGAGCCTGAACTGCATGATCTGAGAAAATAGTAAGTCTTCCACTGAACTGAAAAAAAAATTTCTGCAAGCATGCTTGACCTCTGTAGTTACATCAGTTGTTTGAATGTTTCTGCAGCACTTTTGGTAAATGTTTAGACTTATTTTCTTCTCTTTATTTTTCCCTTCTCAACGGAAAGGAAGAACTTCATCAGTTGTATCCTTTTTGTACCTTTCATCCCTCGCATGCGGAAATCTTCAGGAAGACTGCCTGAAATGCATTCACATCTTTCTGCCTAATAAATCTGCACAATGCTATTTTTGTGTAATTCTTTGAGTTTTCCATCATCAGCACCATCCATAGGAAGCAAAACCGGTAAAACATTTCTTCCAAGGAAGATGTTTTTCACAGCATTAGCTGGGGTTTTGCTGAGATTTTGCCCTGATCGGCTCCCACTCATGCAGAAACCCCTTTAGCCCACCCTGCAGTCTTGGCAGAGGGCTGGCAGCCTCGTTTTATGATTTAGAATCATTTCATAGAATCATTGGAAAAGACCTCTAAGATCATCGAGTCCATTTCCTTGGGAAGCAAGGCTAAAAATGGGATGTGTGGACTGATGGGACACAAACGCCATGCAGCACACTCACAGACGGCTGACACAGCCGAGAAGGTAGTAAAAGCAGCTTCCAGTAGTACTTCCTCTTCTCTCATGTTAATTCACCCTACCTTTACTCCTGCCAAGATCTAAGTAACCTCCCAAGAGGAGACACCCTTGGCTTCAGAGATTTCCATGCTTAGAACCCAGCTAGTAATTTTTTGCTCCACCTTCCTTCAACTGGAAAAACACAAAAACCTGGTTCTGTTTTAATAAAATGAGCTTCTCTGGGAACTGGAATACATCTACCATGTGTGGGTGGGTGCTCCATTTGGAATCTGGATGGGCAGTTCCTGCAAAAGATGCCTGGGATGAAGTCCCTGCTTGGAGATACTCAGAGGATTTGAGAAGGGCTGGAGGAGAGAGGGGAGGATAAAGAATACTTTGAGTATAGAAAGACAGATGTGAAAATAATGAAATCTGCACTGATAACTTCCTTATATAAACTACATTGTATTTAAGGCTAAGAAGGGCATTTTGTATAACTTGGTTATCAAAAATACATATGAATGGCCAAGCTTTCTGGATTCTTGGGGCCACATTCCAGCTTCTCCATGTGGTGGTGAGCCCCAGGACGTCCTACGCGTGTCTCCTATGTTGCATTAACAACATGCTGCTGTCCCTCAAGAGAAAATTATTCCTTCCGTACGTACTGCTATATAGGGATCGGACCTGTCCGTGGGGGTGGGTGGGCTCTTGAAGACCTCCAGCTGTTAGGTACCTCCTATAAACTAGTCATTGCAACTCCTGTTGCAGGCAGAGAGGGAGCCGGCAGGGTTTAACACCAGACAGTTGTTCATCCCACCCTGCTCGGGAGCTGCTTGGTTAGGGAGGTTCCCATCTCCGCTGACTCGAGGGGGAGCACGGACGACTCGTTCAGACTCGATGTGTCACTTTAGGATGGCTGTCATCTTGGGATGGCTACAGGGGAGGTGAATCTGTCCTGGGCCTGCAAGTCATCTCTCCCTATTGTATGACTGTGCTATATATAAACTTCAGGGGCATTTTGAGGATCTATTGAGGATTGTGAAGCTCTCCAACACCTCGGCAGTGGATCCACATAGCAGACAAATAACTAGAGCTAAATATTATCTCACAGTATACAACAGTTAGTTTTGTGAGCAGTGAATTAAGGAAGTGTGTTTCTTCAGAATTTACATCTCAAACTTGAGCTCATGGCCTTTCTCAGGCACGTAACAAAGAGCACAGCTTTCAGACTTTCCATCATGTGGGCAGTAATAGGGCCTGTCTGCTTCTCAGAGCCACCTATTTTCAAAAACTTACAGGAATTTGATGTATTGGAGTCTGCCAACCCTCTGTCAACTTGCATAAGGCTGACTAACAGGGAGAGAAGTTGTTTGGGGAAACGTACACATGCACACACCCCCTATTTCCTTAAGTTAACGAATACCCAACTACATACCAAATAATTTTTAAAAAAGGAACTAAAGCCAAAGCTGAAACAGCAAGCTTTTATCCTAACTGTTGGTATTTGCAATCTCAAGTTACTTTCTGAACTGTACCCAGTAAGCCAGTCATAGTTGAACCACTTAGTATAAAAAGGCACAGCAGTATATTTTGAGGTTACTGGGAAATGGGGATTTTATGAAATGGATCCCACCTCATTGCTATGAGAAATCCTTAACAACAGTTATCAGCTGTCATCTGTTCCTTTACAGATTCTATTTTACGTAAATGGCATTTATTACATCTTTTACTTCTTGGCAACTCTTGCAATGATTGTTTATAAAAGTAAGTTGCACGTATTCTAACACAGAATTAGGCTGTGTGCTCATGACACCATCATGGTTTGTCGGTATGCCTACTGTATTTTCCTGGCTTATTTACACTGTGTTATTCTACAGGTCAAGTTTTCAGTTATCCAGATGATTTTTTGGCTCCTGATCTCACCTTGCTTTTCATTATGGCCATTCTTGAAGTGCTCCGATTATACTTGGGTATGTCATGTTATCACTGTGCCTTTTAGTGGAATATAATCTTTAAACATTAATCATTCTGAGCAGATATTTGAAGACTGTTGTTCATTTACATCATTAAACTTTATCTGACTGATCAATATATTTGGCCAGAGGGTCAAACAGAATTTGCTCTCATATGAAATATAATCTATAACGCCATTAAAAAACAATAGCTGGGTTGTCAGAAAGCAATATAACTGGGACAGCTAGAATGCTGTTACGCTGTTTATAATTGAGCATGACTTGTAAGAATGAACATGCTGAAACACAGAGATTTCCATTCACTGGGGCGATACAGCTCCTTTCAACTGCTCCAGCAACATGCGTGAGTAACCAAATGGCCGGACTCTTGTGGAACAGGTAATGCTAAGGATGTCCCTGAGCAGCGTACGGCTGCCACCGCAACTACGCCTTTTCCTTTCACTCCTGCTGAAGACACATACCAGTTCCAACATCTTCATCTCACTAAGCCAGAACAGCGTAAAGGGCCTCCTGACCCCTGTCCAGAGCTTGCTAAAACTTCATAAAGTCCTTTTTTTTAAAAAAACAAGTTACTGTTAAAATCTGTGCTCGATATTCCTAAGACATTTATGCAAGGCGGGTGTCTGTTGAATTCAGCTGACTTGCTGTAGGGGTGAGTTTAGCCTGCTGCCTTAAAGCTCTCTGCATATGTTTGCTTGGAGCCTGGCGGATGAATAAAGAAGTGAGTTTCAAGTCTAAGGTAGTTAAACAGCAAAATCTACTGAGACTAGCTTGGAAATAAGATGCAAGGAAAAGATAAGTGCAGCTTCTCTAGAATGATAGTAATTTGAAATAGGAATAGATTAGCAGGGAATATAGAAGATTCTGTATTGCGTTAAGATTTTAAAATCAGCATTGGATGCCCTTCGATGTGCATCGCAGTCACCCAGTTGCCACGCGAAGTGCAGAGCTGGGGGGGCGACTTGGGGAAAGTTTGATGGTCGACTAAGAGGGTCAGGCTGAGTGATCAGAATGGTTGCAGCTTCAGAACTGATTAGTAAGAAAAGGTAGGTGTCATGACTTTGAGCATCAACTGATGGCTATTTAGATTAACTCCAGTCAGCAAGAAACGGGTCGTCCATTGGTGTTTGGGTTTGTTCTTACATTTACTGTCAGAGCCTTGATTCAGGCCAATATTTCAATGTACTCTGAGCTTTGAGAACTAGAGCCTTTTTTGAACAGGAATACTTGTGGCTTGTGCTATTGTCAGAAGAAATCAAAGACTCATGTCAGCTTTTTGTTTCCTTCAAGGTTCAAAGGGTAACCTGACAGAAGAAGAGGCTCCATTAGGGCTCAGTCTTGTGATCACGGTCGGAAGTGTGATTCTGTCTGTGTATTTCCTGGTGTGGCAAACTTACGTGCTGAAAGCAGACGTCATTATAAATGCTGTTCTCCTCTTTACCTACGGGCTTGAGTCAGTACTACAGGTCATAGCCATTGCTGCTTTTGTCAGCTAAACCCTAGCAGTTTTCAACATGTTTTCAACACATTTCTTCTATAAAAGAGTGGGTTTATATTTCAAATATTTAATTCTTTTGCATATAAAAATCCTGTAAAACTTTCTTTAAAGTACAAATTTTTGAGGGGCAGAGATCTCCCTGAATGGTAGGTAAAATATCCTGCCTAGCAGCTGTGTTACATATCTCATCAGTTAGCTTATTTATGGGCAAAGGCAAGAGGTGATTCAGCAAAAACACTTACTGCTCTGTATTCATCAGGGATCAATGCTAAATGTTCATTCCCAACACAGAACAGCAGCCAGGGCATCAGCTACTACATGCTGTTGAGATGTGAGTTTTCATGGCATAGCAGCGACGTACAACCAAAGCGACACAGAAATGAATCAGGCCAATACAGCATGGACTCATTTCTGCCTTACCACATACACTTTTGTGTTTGAGGGCACAGTTTGTCTTCTGCTCTCATTTGTGTGTTCAGACCCCAGTGGTAATTTCCCTGACGTTAGTAGGGCAGTACCTGATTTATCCCAGTGGGAGAGAGTTGATCTGAGTTTTGCACACACCCGGAGAGCCAAGCTAGAGGGTTTGGGCAGCTGGTTCTTACTGACGCAGAGGCCAAAGGCAGTAGTGTGAGGTATGTTTGTTTAATTAGGATGGCCTTAAGATAAGCATAAACATTCACCATTCACTCACCCTTCTGTCCTATTTAAAAGTCCAACAGAATGTTGTCAGGTGTATTTCCATTTGGTGTTACATGTGTTTATTTCCATGATTCTGCAAAAATTACTACATTCAAGCCTTGTCTTTTAAATGAAGAATTGTGTGCAATTTCAGATTTTTTTACTGTATCAAAAATATGTAAGTATTAATGTAAAGCTTGGGGAGTTTGTGAGGTTTTTGTACAAGCAGGTTTTATATTCAGAATTTCCTATTTTTGTATTTATTTATTCAAATAAATAATGTTTTAGATCTAAGAAGTGTTTGAAGTGCAGAGTATCTTGTTCAGATCCTAGGCTACAGCTAAGCTACGCAAAGGAAGACTTGGGCGAGACTGGATGTGTGCAAGACCCTTCTGACCCTGCTGCTGCTGCTAGAGGTGGGCCTGAGGTCCACCTCTGGGGAAGAGAGCCGGAGGTCTGTGCTCATTTGCACTAGCCAGGGGCCGAAAATACACTGGTGCAGGCCCCGTATCGCCTCAGCCACGCTGCTGTTTTCTTTCCAGCGGTGGTAGAAGGGAACAAAAGATGCAGAAGTTCCTGTGGAAGGGCCCAGGGGAGCCAAGGTAACACCAGCTTCCAAGGCCAGGTAACACCAGCTTCTGTCCACGTTACACCGCCCGGCAGTCACAATCAAAACATATGCGTTGGCAGGAATCCCCTTGGGCCAGATCCTGTTAAGTCAGTGGCACAACCAACCCTTTGTTGATCAGCAGGAGCAAGGCTGCACCCGTGAAGACAACGTGAAAGCAGCAGAACTGGGTGCTGAGGAGCAGCCAGGAAATGGAATGACCAAATGTTTCTGTGCTTAATCTGCGTGAATCAAACACCCACCTATTTGTCCTTCCAGATTTGCTTGGCATAATGGAATGTACTCATCAGATACTTGTTACAAGGAGCGACGAACATACCGAGCTGTATCTACCCCATTAATGATGAATGCATACCGAGCAAACCCCCTTTCTGTATGCGTACAAATAAAAGCACAATTTTTTCCTGGTATTTACACCTGCCTTATACAAAGGTCGGGCGACAGAACATCTGACAGGTTTTAAAGGAAAGATTGCAAAGTGGAATTTTTTTTTACCTGAACGTAGGTGGTACGGCAGACGGGGCCACACATGTTAACTTCAAGCTGCAGCCTCTGCGCTTCACCTTCCTTCCTTCTCGTGGTGCTCACTACAGACAAAATAAATGCAAAATATTAGCACAACTGGAGGTAGGGTGTAGATTCAGGAGACACTAGTAAAGCTAGCGGAAGGTGTCCCTACCCCGAGGTGTTTGACCCCACCGCAGATCACCGCCCCCTCAGCTACGGCCCAACAACCCTTCGTGATGCTGCGCCATAAAACTGGATCCCTGGCCTGACGCATGCAGAAAATAGCCCTCAAAAATGGTTCTGATGAAGCTGTTAATTAGGTGACGGCTGCCATGTTTCTGCCTATCCCCACAGCACAGTAAGAGTTTGGGACAGTCTGCTGGGCCACAGAGGGTAAAGCAGCCTCCTCTTCAAGCTTTATAAACCAGTATAGTTTTTTATATATGTATATATATATGTATATGTTACAAAACACGGTGAATCCTTTGCTCCCTAACCATCACCTAGATGAAAAACAAGAATCAGCAGAGAGTGACAACGCTTGCTGATAGTGAGCAATGGGGTAAATATACACATATGATAATAAACATAGATTTTTGAGCTCATTTCAGAGCACCGCCTGATGGCTTGCAGACCAGTCACGGAGTCCGGCACGGCTGTCAGTGCTTGCTGGGTGTCAGCTGGCAGCAGCCTCAAAAGGGCAGGACAGCTCTGTTTCAGTTTTCCAGCTTAAGATAAAATTGTCCATCAACATTTTTCTGATTAAATGAGCAGATACTGGGGTACTTCTGCTGCTGACAGCGTTTCACGCTATGATGAAGGTAGAAGGATGAAGAAGTCTGTAAGCTTCAGACAACTCCTTCATCTCAGGTATTTCCAGGCTTTGAATGGGAACTGTCATTTATGCTGGTGACCCTGATTTCATGACAGCTTCTCTCCATGCCGAGCTGGTACGAAGACCCAAAGTGAATCGAGACCTGACCTCAGAGAGTTTCTCTAATCAGGAGCTCCCTTCCAAACCATTCCCACTGTTCAGAGAAGCAGGGCACGGTATAGTGAAGCCATCGATGACATTTGCCAGACATAAGATTGCTGGAGCTTTTAATTATGAGGCCCAGCCCTTCTGAAACAGGACGAGCAAGTTGGATGAAAACGGCATTAAAAATTTAGAGGAACACATATTTTGAGGAGCTCGGTTTGGGTGTTGTTTACTCTGCATGGAAGAAGTCTTTGTTCTCAAGCCATCATAGGGGTGTCTGCCGCCAACCTGATTTAAAAGGCTGATCCCGAGGGGCAAGTTAGCCTCCTGGGATTTCAAACTCGGAGATACTCTAAGGGATGGGGCTTCATTGATCCTTTTTGTGTTCCTCAGCAGGCAGAAACAATGTACAGACCAAAACCCAGTGCTACAGTCCCCAAGTGACCGCCGTCTTTGTCACAGCGCTGAAGGGCTTCGAGCCGTGGCCGAAGGAGCAAGGCTGAGGACGCGCACTCGTTTGGTTCCACGCCTGGGAGCCAAGTCAGCGGAGCTGGCGTGCAGGAACTGCCCCCGCGCAGCAGGGTAATTCCCGTCTGGCTGGCCGCCTCTGCCCCGCTTCGACCAGCGTCGGCTGTTGCAGGGAAGGTGTAATAAGCTCCGTCGCGGTTTTCTTCCCTGCCCAGAGGAAAAGCTCCCTCCTCTGCTCAGCGGTTACGAGGTTTCCTACAGGGTGCAACACCTCCCGGCAGCCCCCTGTGTCTATCTTCATCATGAACGTGGAGCCGAGGCTGCCAGACAGCAAGCAGAGTGTGCCTGAAACATTAAATGGCTTCTCCAACAGAATCCTTCCAAATCCCAGTTTGCATCCCAGGAAAGCCAGCCCAGCCCAGCAGTCCCACTGAAATGCTGCAGTGGCAGATGATGCATTTCAGGGGGTAGGGATCTCCTGCACAAAACCTTTCAGCTGGCAAAGCTCGCCGGGCTCCGGCACAGCTGAGGTTCCCACTGCGTGTCCCTTCTGTGGAACCGATATCCCTTCCCCTGCCTGGCGGTGTGGCTGGCATTCTCTAAACGCTGCTTCTCCCAGGGCTGGCCGTGTTTTCACGGTGCATCCTGCGCCGAGATCCCCCTGGGATCCTACTGACATCGCGGCGAGGAGGATGACGGGGCGGCGGGCGGGTGCGTCACACCGAGTATCGGTTCACGTTCTCCCGCGGCAGAAGAGGTCGTTCTCATGTCAAAACGGAGCTGCCAAAATCGTAACTGTCGCGCGGGGAACTGGCTCTCCCCCTGCCCGTCCAGCTCACCCAGCGGCATTCCTCCTGCGATAACTCACCCGGGGCGGTTCCCCTGCCCAGCGCCTGGACGCGGGCCAGGCAGCAAGCTGAGCGCTAGCCCCCACAGCACGGCAGGCACCGAGGAAAACAACGGTGGCAGGGAACTCGACAAGCGCCGAGTTAAGGAAGCCGGGCTTCCTCCAGACCTGTGTCCCGTGGTGGAAGCGTTTTCTTATTTCTTTCTCTAGTGTCAGAGTTGCAGCTATTTCTTCCCCAGGGCCGGTGACAAGGGGTCTCTCTAGCACGTACGTGCCATGGGTTCAACATTCATCGTGGGGATGGTGAGGAGGCCAGTGATACACATGCACGTTAATAAAATGCTCTCAAAAGCCTCATTTTTTCGAGAGGACTAGCTAACCAGGTGGGTCCCATGCTGCCACGGACACGTCTATAAGACCCATGCATTCAGCTAATATTTTCCAGCTTAATGATCAGCTCATGAGCTGATCGCATCATTTCAAAAAATATTAAATCTTGAGACAAATGAAACTAGGTGTTCTTTGAAAGTAGTGAGTCTGCCCACACAAGAGACCGTTTCCCAGAGTGCAGGGTCCCTCTAGGCCCCCAAAGACACGGTCTGCAGGGCTGAGCTGGCAGCATGGCAGATCGCAAGCAGAACTCAAACATCCTCTCCGCAGTCCGGCAACAGAAACTCAGGAGCGGCCTTGCCATCTTTTAAAATTTCCTTCTGGTTTTTGAAGAGCAAGAGAGGAGCAACAAGAGGTTAAGT
This sequence comes from Pelecanoides urinatrix, assembly GCA_013400755.1. NCBI lineage: Eukaryota > Metazoa > Chordata > Aves > Procellariiformes > Procellariidae > Pelecanoides > Pelecanoides urinatrix. Next base: position 145,403 of record VZTQ01004726.1, read on the forward strand.
GATGAGATTGGGGCTTCTAAAGAAATCCTTCCCAGAGAGGATGGGAACAACACTGGCCACAAGGCAAGGGCTGAAGCTCAAGTCCTACCTCTGCGACTCCAGCAAGAAGCAGCTCTTGCTTTCTCTGTGCCCCACCTGGGGCCCTGGTGAAAAGGGGACGGTGGTCTCACTCCTGACAACACCGATCACAGAGCTCGGACATCCGCGGGGGAGGACTGACGCGGTACTGCAGTGGCACGGGAACGCTCCCTGCGATGGCCAGAAGGGTCATGTACAGTTTCTCTCTGGCACACAGGCGCACGGACACACACACCTGAATAACAACGGGGTCCTGCATGCGGTGGTCGCCTGAGCAGAGCCGACAACGAGCATCTCCTGCCGAGGAGCAACCCCTACTGATGCCACAACCTTTGCTGATGCCCAAAGCCAGTGAGCCTTTTACTCCCCTCCCGTGCCACGGCAATTGCTTCTCCTCGGTTCCTCCCAGAGGTGGGTTTAGCAATCACTCCCCTCTCCCCGCCGTAACCCCGGCACAGGTCTGCCAAAGCTATGTTTTGCCTTTGCCCACTGCCAGGGGCTGAAGCATGGGGCCGAGACGTGCGGCACGGCCAGGCCCCACTACCTCCTGCCACCTCATGGTAGAGCTGGGGCAAGACGAGGGGCTTTATGACTGTGTAACCCTAAGGAGCACAGTGCCACGGTGTGGGGTACCCCGAAAGGGGCTCTGCTTCTCACCCCCAACTGCTTTGGGGACCCGGAGAGAGAGGAGTTTTGTCCTCTCCCTCCATCTCGCAGCACCTTTCCCCGCTGCAGATGTCAGGGCAGAGAGAGCAGGCAGGAGCGAAGCTGGAGGAAAACAACCCGCGAGCCAGTGCGGAGCTGTGGGGGAAAGCACCGGGCTGCACAAAAGGTGCCTTGTTCCCCCCACGAGGCGGTCGGGCAGTGCGTCCCCTCCCTCACCAGCGATGGAAAACCCAGCTCCAAGCACTCCTCTGCCACCCCTCACCGCCTTCAACCTCCTCCTTGGGTACGAAATGTTCTCAGGCGAAAGAAACCTGAAGTTTAACACGTCTCTCCCGGCTCAGCTTTTGGTCCCCTGGCACCGGGAGTGGGCGAAGGCCCCAGCTGCCCCCGGTGCCTTGCGGGGATGCAGCCGGCTCGCCGGGGCCACCGGCTCCTAGTTATACAGTAACCTGTTGCTCCGGGTCCCAGCTCCACCTCTTGCTGCCTCCACATCCCTCCCTCCTCTCTCCTCTGCCAAGAAACCTCTGTCACCTGCTCTCAGACAACCGGGGCGAGCGGCACCGGGACGAAAGGGCAGAGGGAAGCCAGCGGCACGGGGACCCCCAGGCTGGGGCGCCGGGTGGGCTCTGCCTCGCTCCCTCCTCATCGTTTTTGGGCTGGGGCAGTAGTCTCGCAGGCAAAGTGCTGCGCAGGGAGGCAGAGGGAGCTTGGCTGCCGGAGAATGGCAGCAGGATTTAACTAGGAGGGCACGGCTAACTGGGAGAGGACACACGGGAGCCGAGGGAACTGCGGGAGACAAGAGCGGCTTCTCAGCACCGGTAAGTCCCTCCTTGCAAACCCTAAAACTTCACACCCCCCCCAACATTTGTCTACTTCAAAAGCCTGGTTGATTCAGCTGCAGAGGGAGCGTGACTGGAGAGGGGGCTGCGGCTGGGATGACTGTCAGTGCATAGTTTTATGGGTTTTTTTAAAAAGGCTGAAAAAAGGTATTTTTTCCATCGTTATGTTTTCTGAGTTTGTTTCCCGTTTGTTTCCCCGCCGGGCCAAATCCAGTAGGTGGCACTTTCTTGGCAGCAAAATGTCTGTCTGGCACAGAACGGGGCTTTTTTTTTGTTCTTCATGAAGTCTGGAGACGGTAGTTTTCAGCAGCTGTTTGTTCATAAACCTCGGGGTTTCCTCCGTTCAGGACACGCGCGGAAAGAATTTTTGCTGTTCCCCACCGGGCACCTCGGCGAGCTGCTGCTCTCGGTGGGTGAGCTCTCCCTGCCTGTGACCTTGGCAAGATTCGTCACCCCATTTCAAAACGGAGGGAAGGCTCGCTCAGAGCTGCCCCGTTGCCTCATGCGACAGCTCTGGCTCCCCGTGAGCTTTCGTCTGCATTAACGAGTTGGAGCGCAGCTCTCCTGTCCCCTTTCACTTATTTGCCTGGAAAATGCCAGTGCAAACTCTACCGAGGACAAGGCTCAGGGACGAACAATTTGACTGACGTTATTTTTAAATACTGGAAGTAATTGTGAGACAACACAGTAGTAAAATATGATGATTGCCCTGCTGTAATTAGGGCAGCGGGGAGTAACACTTGCGTTGCTGGGCTGCTCCGAAACGCTGCGTGAAGCGAGTGCTGTACCAGGGATCAGATCCGTCCGTGGTGGCTCATCTGAGAGCTCCAGCGTTGGGCTGCTTTGGTGGGATCTGCTCCTAAAAAGGACTTTTTCTGAGTTAAATAAATGACGGCAACAGGCTCAGCCCCCAGCTTACACACAACAGCCCGGCTGGCTGAAGCAGAGACCCACGCAGGGTTTCACCCGCGACTGCTGCACGCAGTAGCACATTCCTGGCTCCGTTTAGTTAAGTGATCGAGTTTTCAGTTGATCAGGGAGAAAAATTAGTCCTTCAACACACAGAAAGGGCAGGTAGCGGTACTGAATTAAGGAGCCCTTTAAAACGGGACTGCGAAGAGGTACTTGGGATCCAATGTGGGAACGTGACTGCGAGTGGCAAAGGTCATTGCTTCGCCCTGTTTAAAACCAAGGCTTAAATTAGCATTTGGTATAACACTAACAGCTCAATCCCCGCTGCGGTCGGGCCTGGGTGGTACCTGCTGCTAGTTTCCGCCGCTGAAGCATAAGGAAGCCAGGCTGGCCGAGGACCCGGTGCTCTTTCGGCTGGCTCCCAGCCCTCTGGCACACGCAGGCGTCTGCAGGTGGTCCAGTGCAGGACTCGCTCGCTGTACTCTGCAGGGCAGGGTGGGTTTGTCATATAATGATAGAGCTTAGGGGGACTGGGGGTGGTTTTGGGCACCTGAGAAAAAGTTGAGCGCTGGCATCATTGAACTGAAGTCCCAGGGAAGGGAACAGCTGCGAAAGACGGTGAAGCGTGGCTGCTGTGTGCGCACACGCACGCACACCCGTTTGCTTGGTGTGATAAAGCAGTTTGCCAAGACAAGCTTTCAGTCCTTGGCTTTCTGCCCCTCTGCCAGTCACCACCCAACATGAGGGTGGGCAAAGACACCAAGATGGAGGCGAGCAGCCCGGCCGCTGCACGACACAAGGAGGAAATGTCTTCTGAGCCACGGGCTCCGTATCACGGAGGCAGACAGACTCTCTCCTTCAGTGCCCACCTTCATTGACTGCAAACAACTCACCATCAGTCGGAGTGACAAAACCTGGCCCTGCACCCAGTGAAATAGGTCCTGCAGATCGTTGCTTCTGGGGCTCCGTCTGCCTGACTCCCATGGATGCAGGCACCCGGTCTGTACGGACCAGCTCGCCAAGTCGGGTGGCAGCTCGCTTGGGTGCACGCAGCTGCATCGCAAAGACGCTGTCTGCGGTAACGTTAACAGCAGCCACCATTTTGTCGGGCTGTCCCGCTGTGGCTGCCTGCCCGGCTTCACCAAGGGCATCAAGAGCCCGGGAGGGGTTGCGCAGGAGGAACCCAGGCCAGCTAGCTCCGCTCCGGCAGGGTAACTGGGCTGTACGTCCAGGGGAGGAGACCCTGCTGAGGGATGGCCTTGGGGCCAAACCTGCCAGATGTTTGTTAGCATCTGACCCTTGACGAGATGGCTTTGAATGTGCTGGAAAACAGAGTGCTTTTCGTAGGGTCACGGGATAATTCAGGCTGGAAGTAAAAGAGATTCAGAAGAGAACATAACGTGCTAAAGGACTTAGGAGGTTTCGGTCCTTCTTGTAGACAAAGAAAGGAGTGAAACAGGGAGAATATACGCGTTGGCTTGTGTGGGCTTGAGAAACATCCATACAAAATAAGTCCGGGTGCAAAGCCTGAGTGCGTGGGGGAGCCTTGTAGTATTATTCCCAGAGGGCTGGATCCCAGGGTGCTGCTTTGGAGCCGTGTCTCCATCACACTCTCTGCTTCTTTCTCTCTCCCATGCCATGGTCTCCCTCGAAGTGCAAGGTCAGGGCAGATTTGTGGTTTTGATGAAGACTCAGCATTTTTCTCCTTGTGCGGGGCTGAAGTCTGGTCTCACATCTACTTTATGTAACAGCAGTCAGCAGTACTGCTCTTAACTCCAGGGCAGATGTTAGTGCACGACCCTTAGCCTATGAGTTTGATGTGACTGGCAATAGAATAATCACGCTCTAAAAATACTCAAACCTTACAAGCCTTCCCTAAGCAGAAGTGTTCCCCAAGCAGAAGTGGCAGGGAAAGTCCACAGACTTCCCAGGGTGACAGAGATGGTTTCCCGCATGCGGTAAAGCTTTATCAGCAGCAGGGTGTCCGCCTGGAATAGCAGCACGCATGCAGCACCGGGCAGAACTAGCAGCACGTGACTGTGCCAGCGCAGCCTCCTGAACCACCTGCTTTGGCCAAGGTTCAGCAGGTGCCCAGAAAAATACCCACCTGCCTGCCCAGGAGGTATTCAAGCCTCCCACTCGAAGGGAGGGGAAGGGTGGTACCTTCAGAAACCCTGCCTGCTCATCCAACTGTGTATGGAAGAGTCCATGCACCATCAGAAATGGTGCCCGGCCCTGTACACCGCCCGAGTGACGCAGGAGACGAGATCCAAGGAGGCCCGAGATCACAATTTGGCTCCCACATCTCCACCTGCCCACAAGACCACAAAGCTTTTCATCTGTCAGGGTTACAGCAGAGAGGAGCGTTAAGGATTTTCATGTAGTGGGGAGGTTGTGAGCAGCAACTCTATCTGCTTGCAGCGGGTTTGAAATGGCAAGCTCGGGGGAAAAGTATGCTGTCACCCATCCCCAAAATATTTAGTTCCCCTGCATCAAATCACTGTCAAGAGGGAGTCAAGGGGGATCCTGGAGAGAACTGATCCCACGCATTGGTGTTATTGCACTGCTCCCACATGAACAAGGCCACCTCTGCGCACAAGGCGAGAGCTCGTTCTTTCCCAAGGCAGCGAGAGAATTCCTTTCTCCTGGGCTGGGGACAGTGCCGCCTGCAAACTTGAAACACACAATACTGGGGGGTTTAACCAAAAAAGCCCTGGTATTTTATTTCCTGGTAATCCAGATAAATCAGGAGGAATTGCAATTAAGAAGGGAGGGAAGGGTGTGTAGCTGAGCGCTGGACCGGTTTGGAGATCTTCTCCATTCACCTGCACTGCAATTCCCCAGGAGAGCCCAGCCCTTGTTCCCATTCCCCAAATACTCCCAAGGGCATTACTGCAACGTGCTCACTGGCACTGAGGTTCCGTGGAGAGAGAAGACCAAAAGCTTCCCAACCCATGGGAAGAGGAAGCCAAAGGTGGGGAGTCACAGGCTCTGCCTGCTCAGCTGCCCTGGAACAGTGGCTGAAGTGGCCAGACAAGCTACTTTGGCCCTGATTTGGTTTGAAGCACCAAGCGAAGCCTGGAGGTGACTGTTCCTGCAGGCACGGTTACATCAGGGGGACCTTTACACCTGCACAAGGCAGGAGGCTGATGGCAGAGGCTGGGCTGCTCCCTGTCAGATCAGGGGGCGAGGTGCAGCCCCCGCCGGCACGGCAGCTAGGGCCTGCTCAGGATACCCCGTGCCCTTTCAGTCCATCGCTGCCTACAGAGGAGGGTCACACATCAACCCCGCTCGCAAGCATCTCCCACAAAGGTTTTCTTTACCCTGCTGAGATGGGCAAACGCATCTCGTGTGCCAGAAATCCTCATCTCGGGTGCCAGGGGCACATTCCCACATCCAGACCACGGTTGGGTCTTCACCTGCTGAAGCATTAGCCCACCTATTTACCCCTCCTTTCCCACTCCCCAACACACTGCCACGGCTTCTCTCAGGCACTTCAGCTGGGATGGAGGATCTGAGCAGCGCCAGGGCAGCGGGCACCAAGACCCAGGGCAGGAAGGGGCAGCGGACAGGATTTTGCAACAGCCCTGGCTGTCGTGACGGGCAAGTGTGGCACAAATGAGCCCGTGGCTCACAGGCCTCCAACCCAGCCTCACCCTAGGTGAGGGCAGCTCTTTCGATGGCTGGTGGAGGAGTAACACTCCACATTTGGTGGGCTGAGGTCTTTCAAAACCACCTTAGAAAGGGTCAGCAAAGGCTTTCCTTTTTTTTATTTCCAGTTGGGGTACTGGCCCCCAAAAGCTTTTCATAATTTGAACTTGTTTGAATTTTGTTCTTCCTGCTTCCTTTTTCTTTTTTTTTCCCCCCTCTGTCTTATCAGTCTCAACCTGTCCAGATTTATATCCTACAAAGGTAAAGTGCAGACCATTAATGGCAATAAACCAAAGTTCAGCCACCCAGCAGTAATGCTCACCATTGCTGAGTAATTCAGAAAGTGAAATACTGGTGGGACGGCGATTAAGATCAAGAACACGCACAGTCCGAGTTAACACCACCCTCCCCCAGACTGTTTACACATAACTTCCCTCTTACTGAGGATGACCGAGAAGCGGGAACTATCTGAGACGTCAGTTCTATAGTTCTAATCTCTTCTTGCATTAGAGGTGTTGGCTGCCAGGAGAACGAGAGCTGCCACCCACAGCTGTGGGCTCCCCCAGATTCCTGCACCAGCAAATACAAAGCAAAACCCGAATCCTGACCCACCTCATTGCTGTGGGCAACACAAGGGGCTTGTCCTGCGGCTCACTCCTCATTACCACCAACAGGACTCCCTCGGGGTCACTCCTCATCCCACCACTGCTGGCAGGAGATGGGTGGCAATAAGGAGGGCGCTGGTGGGTGCTGCCCTGGTCCAGGTGTTGCTCACAGGCGGTCACAGAGGGTTGGGGCTTAGGCCAGAACTGTGACTTGTGGAAATGAAATCGTCCAAGTCAGGTTTGAGGCTTTCAGTGGTAACTGTATGGAGGGAAAAGCAGTGACTCTGCTTGTGCTCTGTCTGTGCTGTAGATAAACACAGAGGCGTCCATTTGCCTGAGACACTCCTTTCATCAGTAAATTCACTTTATAAAAACACTGGGGAGAGGAGAAGAGAGAAAGGTAATTGCACCCACGACATCCCTTAATAAATCACAGGCTGGAGCCTGCTCTCATTCCTGACACTGCTGCCTCTTAATTATAGCTGTGTTCATCTGAGGAGACAGAGTAGGAGAGCCAGGCTTTATGCAGAAGGGAGCGCTAATTAAAGCCTCTCTGTTCCCTAGAAGGATATTCATGCTTTCCTCTGGGGCAGAAGTGAATGGACTTGTCTCTGGCCATTCCCGCAGGTTAATCTGTAACACTGACTTTCACACAGCAAGGCAGTTCGTCTTGTTTTCAGTACCTGATGCTCTCGGCATTGCTTCTAGGTTGAGATATGGGGCTTTCAAAACTCCTTGAAGAAGGAAGAGCAGTAACAGGTACCCAGCTAGCCTATGCAGGTGTGGATGTTGCACGCCTGGTGTAAGGTTAGGTGGTAGGGGATGGTCCTCAGACGATGTACACTGACCACAACAGAGTTTTGCAAATTGTCCCTTGCTGAGACTCCAGCCATTAATATCTGACACAGGCAGGAATTCTGTGAAAGAGAGCGTGTCCCAGACTGCACCCAAGCAAATCCTTTGATTGGAATTAGATGGACTTCCACAGGCTTGATCCATGCTCAGATCCACATGAGAAGAGTCAGGTCCCTCGGGCTGGCAGGGGAAGGAGTCCTGTACCCCCAGGCACTTGCACACCAGCATCTCTAGATGATCTCCAGATGGGCTTGGTACCTGACCACGCAGGCAGGTGCATTGCTGATTCATCTCTATTTTTCCAACACCTGACAACACAAACCCTTCTAAATTGTAGTACATCTGAGTTACAGAAACAGCAATTTGCCCGCTGAAGTCAAAGGGCTGATTCCCAAACAGTGTAAATCAGCATTCTCCAGCTGGCCCTGCAGAGTTACAATAGCAGAGAAGGTTGAAGGGAGGGTCCAGTCCAGCATCCAGGCACATGCTCACTCCAACCAGGCACTCAAATGCAGCCGGAGGAGGCTGGATGTGAATAATATGGGGAAAATGTTGGGTTGGATTTTTCCTCTGCTTTTTTGCAATAGAAGGGGCAGGGCGGGAGAGTAAATGTGACATGAAGGGCTCTCAGAGTTAACTGTAGATCCGTAGGACTGTCAGGTTTGTTGCTGTGAGTTGCTACTGCTTGAAAAAAAAGTTGATAAAGTTTCACCAGCTGAAAAAAAAAAATGCCAGAGAAGCTGCAGCTCAGTCAGATGAGCTGCTGCACTAAACTAGGCAGGAGCAGGTTCAACAGGATAAATTGAGAGTAAATGTACCAGAGCTATGCTCATTGCCGGTCTTTGCCAGTATGAGCAGGTAACACCCTAGGTGTGGTCGAGCCATCAGATGCCTGAGCAATCCTCTTGACATGGAAGCACCCTTTTCCCACTGCTTCTCTGTGCTGCTGCGTCTGCTCCGAGCTTAAAAATAAAGACGGAAGGGCCCCCGTATACGTGACCTGAGTTACGAAACTTCCAATACTCTTCAGCTTGGAAGAGAGACAGCTGAGGTGCTGCTCTCCTCAAGACCTGCGATACTGCCCGTGGCGTGGAGACAGTGGATAAGGGAACAGTTGTTTACTGATAACAGAGCTGGGGGGCATCCCCTGAAACCGGCAGCTGGCAAGTGCGGCGTAAACAAAAGGAGGTGGCTGAGCACACCATGCAGAGCCGAGCTGCGGAGCATATTGCCACAGGCCATTCAGGATGTCAAAAGTTTACACACGTTAGCCAAATGCAGTTTGACAAATTCAGGGATGAAAAAGGGTACCGAGAGCTCTTAGATCCCACTGCTGGAGGCTGGGAAACTTTGCAGAGAGGCTCCCTGTGCACCCGTCCTGTTCTTGTCCTCTCCTCTGGACATCCACGTGTGCTATAGCCGTGTGTGTGCTCCCAACCTGCCACCCGAGCAGGAACTGAGCACGGGTGACGGGAGAGGTGACGGACTGACCACCCCACGTCCAGGCAGCTGTCTCTGGCTCCTCTGAGCCAAAAGAGAGGATGGGAGGGAGGAGAGGAGCTCCAGCCCCAGCGACTGCTCAGTGGAAGGAAATGTCGTGCAAGTTTAATCTCAGCCTAGGAAGTGAGGACTGAGGGTGGCTGGAAGAAACAAGCTGAGTGGTCAAAGCCCGCCTGCCACAGCCACACGCAAACTAGACCAGACAGGTCCGCAGACATCTGCTCCACAGCTGGCACAAGCCCAGAGACACTCCTGCTCTCTGCTCCCTGCCTGCCAAGACCTTGTGAGCAAACGGTCAAAGGTTAGAAGAACGATCTAAAGCAGTGGAGAAGACTTGAGGGAGAGATCTGGGCTGTCACCATCCTCAGCAGTCCCTGGTATTTTCCCTAGAGCGCAGTGTGTGACGCTGACTCCAACGTGATCGGTCCTTGCCAAGACAAGTGCCTGTAGCTGCCAAGATGCTGCTCGCAGAGGCCAGCGCCGCTCCAGCGCCGCATGCGTGACTGGCACTCAGGTCCTCTTGTCTCAGAATCCTGTCCCCCGACAACTCGAGCTAAAAGAGGACTTGGTTAGCTCATGACATCCAGCTTAGCAGTAAGCCCACGCTAATCTCTTGCCAACAGTTAGTCCCACAGGACAGGATTGAGGAGCGCCTGGCTGGGCAGCACCAGGAATAGCACTTTGTTGTAGCCCAAGTGAGCCCCACCAGCCGAGACGCACCAGGGCTCCACACGCTGAAAGAGCATCTTCACGAAAGGTTGGCAACATCCTCGTGCAGACAGCTGTGGGCAGGAGGGCTGCGTCCCCGCCAAAGCCAGGCCAGGAAGGGCAATTACTGAAAGGGCTAAAAATGACATGTACATATATTTATCTACAGTCGAAGGAGAACTGCGCAGGAGGGCTGGCTACCAGGCTTGCATCTCTGCTGTCAGGAAAGCTGGTATTTGCTGAGGTGGAGGATAAATGACTTTGGTTTCTCCATTCAGTTAGAGGCTCCCTGTTCCTCTCAAAACCATCTGTATTCCTGTGCTCTCGGGGCCACCTGCCCCGTCCTTCAAAATGACCTTCCCAGAATATGCCAGGTTCTTCAATTGCGTGTTTAGACACAACCCTGCTTCTGCAAACCTTTCCTTGCTCCAGAGGTGACCCATAAACCTGTGGCTCATTTGAAGATCAGCATACTCTAAAGACAGTCAGTCCAGTGAGAAGAGCTCACTGGTTTTAAACCACAGGTTGTGGTAAACACCACCCCTGCCTCCTCCTTTGGCTGCAGGAGAATCCACGTGGCTTGTGTTGGCATGACTGTGTGCCATCCTCCAACAGCCCCAGCTGGCATAAAGGTGCTTTCTTGCTCCTTCCCCCTCTCCTCTTTGAGGATCACAGGGTCATTCAGGCCAGAAGGGACATCAGGAGGTCTCCAGTCCAACCCAAAGGAGGGTCAGCTCTGAAATCAGAACAGGTTGCACAGGGCTTCACTCAGTCTGTTCTTGAAAATCTCCAAGAACGGAGACAGCACAACCTCTCTGGGCAACCTGCTCCACAGTGCTGAGGTTCCCACAGCAGAAAACGTGTCCTTCGTGTCCCCCTGCAGAGCTTTAGCATTTCAGGACTGGAAATCCCTGTGCCAAGGCCCTGTGGGCATGCAGGAGTGGCTAGTGAAACCTTTCCTCTTTAAGACATTGCAGGAAACTCTTCTCTCCCTGTAATCACTCCCAGTTTCTCCTAGCCCAGATAACAGACTGCCCTCACAGACTCTCATCCCAGGCCTCTGCGGCAGGGACCAATTGTGCTTTTTCCTCCTTGCCCTCGCAGGAGATTAATTTTTTTGCGGAAAGATTGTTAAAATGTTTCTGCACCGTAAGATTAGAAACTGCCATTTAAATTCTTTTGATAAACCCAGCCTCACACATCCTTCTATTCTAAATGAAACAAAGGGCAAAGGGAACATATTTTTTTGTTTTTGGAACGATCTCTCATGGGACTGTTCTGGTTACTGTGTAACTGGCTGTTCATGCTGCAAAAACCCCTCCTGCCGGCCTCATCCACAGAGCTTGGTAGCTTTACTGAAAGCCCAAACATTCAAATCAACCCAGATGACAGATGATCACCCTGTAAAAGCCCAGGGTTTACCTGCACGCATGCAGGGGGAGGCTCCACAGCTGGCAGCGATGCCGGCTTCAGCCATTCCCAGATGCTTGCACTCCTGTGACGCTCCTTCATTGGGCCAGCACAAGGGTTTGTGGGGTCAGCTGCGAGTCAGATTCTGAAGCTGATCTGGCTGGAAAATAAACTAGCGAGTTTAAAAAATGTACATGTGGGGGGAATGGGGTTCCATCGGTGCCTGCTCTGGGTTGGAGTGGTCCCGCTCACAGTTGCCGGGGGTGAGTGGTGGCCCAGGACGGCAGGAGGGTGGGAAGTGCTGAAGCTGCTCCTGGAACCAAGATTAACTTGTCACGGTACGGTGCAAGTTGCTAGGAGAGAATCAGGACCATTCGCTTGTCTTCAGCCCAAGTTTCAGAGTGAAAATCAAGCAGGAGTTTAAAAGCAGGAGAGAGGAACTACCAGAGTAAGATTGCTGTATCTAACAGCATCCCCAAGGGTTAATACAAGGAATCTCTCTAGCAGACTTTGCTCCCATAAGGCTCCAAATGCTACAGCTCGGTCAAGAGTCACACACAGGACAGCAAGATGAGTTGCTTAAAAAGAGGTTGAAGCGAGTAGGCAATGAATGAGCCCGTTTGGATCAGCTGCACTTGTGTCCAGCCCCGGTGGGAATGCCAGGCACTGACTGCAGCTCTTCCCCTGACAGACCGCCCGCTGCTCCTTCCAGCCTAGGCACCTGCATTGCAGCTCTCCTCCGAGCCACGGTAGCTCATCCCCTTGTAACCGTTTGTGTACTCCTCTTTGTGAGGCTGTAAATTTTTCCAGTGCCCTTTCACTGATGGGTGTCTAAAGGATGGGTTGAAGGAGACAGAGGAGACCTCTGTCAGACCAGTGAGCTGAAATCTCATCTCTGATGTGCAGTTTGTGTCCTAAGAAAGGAGCGAGTTTCCTGCATAGGGTTTTTGAGAATAATGCCTGGTTCTCTTCCCCTCACTATTTTCTGTGACAGTGCATCGTGCCTTCTGAATCCAAAGACAGAGCAGGGCTATCCTCAGCTGGGCATGAAAGTTTGGTTAAATATTTTGCAACAGAACATGTTTTGCATCAACATTACACGTTTGCAATCAACATCATGGTTCCTATGGGGACGCTCTGTGGGAATCCAAAAATCTCAGCATTTTGCAAGTAAAACAAATAAATGACTGAGAGCAAAAGCACATTTTGATGCACTCCCATTTCTGCCTTTCAGAGATGACTGGGAAGTGATAAATCACAAATTTCCTTATAGAATTTTATCTACCATGACATACATATGAAAATACCAACAACAGAAAGAAAAAAGCTAGATTAGACTACTGCTAAAAAGTGCCCAAGTGCTGCTGTGTGGACTTTTTTTCCTTATTGCCACCCTCGGCAGCACAGCCCGCTCCCCGGAGCCAGGTGGGTGATATACCCTTGCTGATCCAAGCTGCACCCACAGCCTGAGACAGGAGCTCAGCGGTACGTCAGCAAAGTCTCCCCAGTGGCGAGCCGAGGTCTGCCAGCGCGGACATTTATTTCTGTGACGTGGGCTGGGCCCAGCTCTGGCCGCCTGTGCTCCTGCTCTGGCTCCCACCACGCGAGCTGGAATCCCAGGGCAACCGGGGGTGAGAGGGTTGAGGAAACCAGCAGCAGCCCCCGAGCAAGACCCCGCTCACCCTCTGCGCTCGCAGCGCTTGGGAGACGTGGCTGTCGCCTGCACCGAAGGAAAGATACCTGGTCAGAGCCCCAGGTGCATTTCGAGGGGCTGAATATACCCCGGGAGAAACAACCCTATCCTCTGCCGCACCAAAAGCTGACCTGAACCCTGCCAGGTCACTGAGCTGGTTAAACTGATGTCAACTTGTTTTCCTGCAGTGACACTCGGAGCCGAGCTCCCATGTGCCAAGTTTGAGCTCAAATGAATTGTTAGCAAGTGGCCAAAAATACACAGGCAGGATATGAGTAGGAAGCACAAAATGGGGTGGGAAGAGATGGCAACGAATGTTGTCGTGATTAGCCTAAGAAGGCTGGAAAAGCCTTAAACATCGAATGTGATTTTCAAGACATGAATCTCCTCTCTCAAATCTTCTGCCTCACCCTCCCAGCAAAAACCCCAGGGTGAGTTTTACAGCAGGAAATGAAAATTATTGATGCATTAGCTCCCCCAAGCCCCAACAGCTGTAGGCAGACATTTGGAAAGGGAGTAGGGAGCAAAGCGAAATAGCTACTCACTGGTATAGGCAGAGGGAGACAGGCTGCACCCTCTCCCTTTCTTTGGGGAAAGATACCATGGTGTGACCTTCCTACGCAGGGAGATAAATATTTCTTGATTTACCAACCATGTTCTACATCTCACTGCAATCCCAGAGACTTCAAGATGACCATGCTGAGACAAACTGAAGCTAAACATGGCCCCCAAAGTGGCTCTCAGCTTAATAACAAGCTTTTCTCTGATGGAGAAAAAGCTCTTGGCACACTGACTGTCCTGCGACATGCTTGAATTTCTGCCAGGCAAGTGAATCAGCATTTCAGGGAGTGACCAAAAATGCCCTTCCTTTAGGAGGAGGTGGTGGAAACGTCCCATTGATCTCAACACCTCTGTCTTGCTCGTGAACCAGTCGGCATGGAGGAGTCCATTTACAAACAAAACTCCTTCTGCCCCTCCTGAGGGTTGCTGAGGGACCAGCCATACCAGCCAGTCATCTTGCCTTGAAGCATTACAGGTTTAAGTATCACGGTCCTCCTGGGGCTAAAGACCTTTGCTGGGAAGTAATGTGGAAAATTAATCAGCGTGCCAAATTTATCTGTTAGGCTTACAGGTCTCCTGTAAAAGCAGGAACAAACTAGGACTGCTGAGGCTAGCTTGTAAGGATTGCACAGTATTCATGTGAGGTGGGGTCACAGTGTACTTACACATTAAAGCAATCACTTAACAAACAATTAGTGCACCTGAGTGATTAGCTCAACACAGTCGTGACAGCAAAGGCCACAGATGGCAAGAAATGACTGATACCCATCGGGGACTAACAAGGACCACCCAGGTATTATTAGTGTGCTGTCAGTGTAGCTGTGGCAGCTGATGGTTGGACCGGATAGCTTTAAAGCTGCTGGAAGAAGCAGTTTTGCTACTGGTGCTATGCATAAACACGCCACCACCACCTTTCAAGCATGGATGTGACAGCCCTGAGCAAATCAGCTTTTTTTTCTTAAAGTCCGACCATAAAGAAGAATACTTTGCTGTGCCCTCAACCAGAGCCTTAACAGCACTGCGTGAAGCAGCAGGGACACAACCCTTACACCTTCTCCATCCCCGGCCACTAGCACCCACTGGTGCCAGCCTTTTGCCGAGTCTCCCAGCTGTTTGACAAATGCCTTCCAGCCTGGAAAAGCCATACGAGAAATGAGAGATAGTCTCACTATACGGCGAGGTGCACGTGAGGAACAGCTCTGGGAGTCGGCGCTCGCAGCCAGGAGACACGAGCGCACTGCCAGTTACGCACAGGGTTTGGTGTCTTGCCTGAACAGGGGGGTGATTCAGTGCCCTCCTTCAGGCTGGGCTGGAGCAGAACAGGGCAGCGCCTTGGGCCGTTACCCGTCCTGCTCTGGAATATGACACACACATGCAGAGTCACTCCCTATTTTTACTGGCCTGATGTCCGAGTCACGATTTCTACACAGAGAAAATAAAAAGGATGCCTTTCATCAACAGTCACAGTGTCAAATGCTTCCTCCCTTTTAAACATCACAGCTATAACCCCTTTGCTGCCAGTGATCCAGCTCCCGGAGTCTAGCACCAGGCTAGGAACAAGGGATCATTTTGGGGGCGGCTGAATAAGGACGCAGGGCAGAGAAACCTTCAGCATGACAACTACCAGTGCACTTCTTCAGCAAACTTTCTGGGTGCGCCCACGGGTCCTGCCAGCACCGGCGCATGATGGCTGGAGCCCTCCAGCCTTCCCCTCGCGTCCTGCCCAGGCAGTCCCGGGGCCAGCACCAGCCTCCCGTGGCTCCCATCTGCCAGGAGCTGGGGGTGCCGGTCGCAGGGCGAGGGGACAGGCTTTGCTCACAGAAGGTGTGGGCACAAATAAAAACAGGACAGAGGAAAAAGCTACAAAATTCCCCACAACACTCTTTTTCTTCATGAGAAGCCTAGGGAACACGTCACGTTGCTTTTTCTTCCTGGAGAATGCAAGTGACTCACATTGCGCTTTCTCCCATTCCGGAAGTTTTGAACTAGGGTCTTTTAGTATAAACCATTTAATGAGCTTTTATACAAGGTGCGCTCATCCGTCTCCTTCTGTCTTTCCAAAAGCATCTATTAATATCTGGCACGCTATTTCTGGGCCTGGTTCTCAAGCTTGTTAAACTGCAGCCCAAGTGTAGACAACGCTCAGCTCGGTACCCCTGGCAAGAGACGGGCTCAGCAGACACGCAGCAAGCCCCAACCTGCTTCGTGTTTTTCCTCCACCCGGCTTCTGCGGGATTCCTCTAACAGAGAGGAAAAGTGTAAATCAGGAGCTGTGACTCAGCACAGGGACTCTGCAAACACATCTTTTAGAGGTGTAGTGGAGCCAGCTTTCAGTTTTTTCCCAAGATCATGGAGATTGTGGCTATTTGTGCATTTTCCCTGGGTACTTAGAGCACTGTCTAGACTTGCTTTTGGTTGTGTTTCTTGAAGGAAGGTTTTACCTTCTGGCAGGAATATAAAAGCTCCTAGTTTGGTTCAACTAGCCTGCAGAGCCTTCCTCTCTCGCACCAACCTCTGTGGGCACCGAGAGCCTCCAGCACTGCCTGGACTCCTGACCTGGACCTAAATTAAGGTCTGTTTGCGTATCACCTATGGACTGGAAAGAGCCACGCACAAGCGTGTGTGAATGTGTGTGTCTGGGGGGACATGGGGGGTAACTTCCCGTGCTCCCTCTAGGCAGTTTGTGAATCTGGCATCAGGAATTTGTAAATATTGGCACTTTTGCTCCGTAGTATCGGTTTGTGTTTCTGAGCATTGACTCCCAAGCCTCCATTTCAGCCCCTTGGGGGATCAATAGTAAAGCCAGCAGATGCATTGCCTCCAAATCTCTAGTGCAATCTAGCAGGGCTGTGTGGTCTCCCGGGCACCCGCTCATGCCAAGCCCAGTTGCTGGACAAGCGTGTGGCTATTCCCCTCTCGACGCTGCAAAGTCTGCCTAAACATTTTCCCAGGAAATACTTGTTAAGCACAAATTACTGTTTCTGAGGAGACGAGTGAACAAGGCACAGCCTACTTGGATGTGATTCTCAGCGATGGGTATAAATCTCACCCTGGTGCACTGCAGGACGTGGCATGGAAGGGCACAGCACATCATGAGGGAGGGGCTCTCAAACAAAAAGCGACAATCAGGTCCGTTAAAGCTGGTAGAGGGGTGGCTGTAGATCTCAGCTGCCTCGGTCTAAAAGAGCTGCTGCCGCTTCTCCCACAGAGGCTGAAGAACACTTGGTTCTTCTCTGCTCAGACCTACGCTGACCTGTTGGGCTGGCTTATATTTATCCAGGTGCTTGTCTTCTGGAGAATCTCCACAATGTGCAAAATCCCATGTACAGAGCAGGGAGTGTTTCTTCCAGACACTTGGCAGGTTGTACCCACCGCCTGTGACTCTAACTACTGTAACATGGTACATGCCATGCGCACCCTGAAACTACACACGCATTCATGTTCACCTCTTATAGGGGCTAGCGTCTTCCCAAAGTGACCTGTGATCTCAAGTGGCTCTGTCACTGTGAAGATAACTTGAAAGGGTGCCATGGGTGGGAGGGAGGAAGGAAAGAACAACTGGACTCACCACTTTCCAAAACGTGGGGCACTGTAAAGACATCTCAAACAATGCAGATCAGAATGGGGTCTCTGAGACTCTCTGAGAAATATCGGTTGGATGTGTTCCCCTTTTCAAAGCAGGAATCACCAGCAACAGGTTAAAATAGAGTCATGAAGTTCCAACTTAGTCCCACGAACCACCATGATTTGCAAGGCCTGATTTGCAAAGACAGGGTTTGGAAATTTCAGATGGGACAAGATCCTTGCTTGCTTGCTTTTACAAAGGAGCAGCAGCAACAACAACAACAACATGTTCGTTCTTTCGGCTGTCAGACTCTTTCCTCTGGATTTGGGTTTCCCCTGATGCTTTCTGAATAACCCAAAGACAATTTTCTTTATGAGTGCATGTTCTTGGTAGAGACCCTACCAAGGAGGTCTGAATTTCTTTTGGTGAGCCCTGACAGACACCCTTACTGGCAGGTTCAGAAAAGCAACTAAAAGCAGAAGTGTGATTTCATCATTAGGAGGCTGGACCAGGACACGAGAGACCCAGGTTAAGTTTTCAGGTCTGCCGCAGGCTCCTAGGGTCCATCTCACAAGCGCTTTTAGAGGTCTAAACCAGATCGTGTGAATTTAGATCTCTTGGTGCCACATGAGGAGCGCTGAGCACACAGATCCCAGTGCCTCACAAACACCCGAAAGCTGTTTTGTTAGTGGATTGATGTGGGATTGTAGCCTTGCCTATCTGCCAGGTCCTTCGATACGATCACAGTGGGCAGGACAGATGACGGGAGTTGGCAGGATACCCTCCAGGGCCGGGGAGGGCTGTCTGGAGCATGGATGGTGCAGGGGACACATATCACGGTGCCCGGGCTCCCTTTGCTCCTCTCTGGGTACAAGCAGACTTAGCTTTGCGGGACAGTCCGTCAAACAGCTTTCCCCTGCATGACGTTCCCTTATGAAAACACTCAGCAACCCTAATAGACGGCGCTTTGTTGTCCTGGGAAGTTGAAAAGATAACGTCATGTGGTCGCCAGCTAATGTTTCTAACCGACGCTTTATGTTACTTGCCGAGGCTTTTGCTAATCTAGCATTTCTGCCTGACCCGTCCAGTTGGCACGGGCTACACGCACAGACAGCAGCACCCTCATTATATCTGCCCCCTCCCGCCCCAGGCAGGACCCCCGGGCAGCGTTTCCATCACACACATTTCACCAGTGCCCAAGCCCCGTAATCTGCTTGGTGCAGAGACTTCCCTCGCCACGTCCTCGAGCACTTCACGTGCGCTGCAGAATGAAGCCGTTCCCCACCACCACCTTTGGGTTGACTTGACGGGGCATAAGGGACCACTTTGCATGTTGGTATCATTCCAGGTGGTCCAACCTGGTCAAGAAACACTTTAGGCTACAGACATCAAACCTTATTTGACCCCTTTTTGTAACACGTTGATTAAACTATCGGTATCAGTACCGTGGCTCCAGGTAGGAAAACATGTTTCAATACCAGCTTGTGGGCATTGCAGAAGTCCTGTCACACCGGGCAGATTTCAACGGGATGACTGATGGAAACAAAGACAAGGTCTATTAGAAATGGGTTAGATCATGCTAGGAAAAAACTTAGTGTTACTCCTAGGTAGCTTGTGAGTTTTTAAGGTTTTGGGGGTTTTGCCATATTTTTCTACTGTTGCAGCAAAAGCTGTTGCATTTTCCCCAGCATTTCTCTTAGCATATTCTAACGGCCTCTGATACCAACAAACATTCTCCAGCTCATTCTACCTGATCGCACTCTTAAAGGTACTCTTAGACCCATGATGAAAAACACTCACAAGCACTAGGTGCTGCTATTGTTATTAACAGTGATTATAATAATAATAGCCCTAAAAAAGACATTAGTATTTCACATTTTCCTGTCCACTAGTATTTCACATATTCTCTGCCCATGGCGGGGTGGTTGGACTAGATGATCTGTAAGGGTCCCTTCCAATCCAAACTATTCTATGATTCTATGATTTTCAAGTTGTCCAATCTTCACCCAAAGTCCAGAAGTTTTCACAATCCCTTTCATTTGCTGTAAGAATAAAAATGTATGACCACAGCAGACCAGGGAGAAGTATTCCTAATAAAAATAATGTACAATAGTAGTGATCGGCCCACAGAGAACAGAGCTATTCTTTCCCCTCCCACAGAGCTTCTCCACCCTTGCAATGTTGTAGCTCCCTCTTCAAAGAGACTCAAAGAAAGTCAAAACAATGTATGGCCCGCTTCCATTTGCTATAAAAGTACAGAAATGTAGCACAGACAACAATGCCAGGCTCCTATCATGACTCCGTGTGTCTTTGGGAGGATATTTGACCTCCAAGGATAAGACTGTCCGGAAAGTCAGGGAGTGAGATTTCCTTTGCTTTAAAGTACAATAGGACTTCACCCACCTCCATTAGCATTGTCCTTCAGCGCTGACTCCCCTTGGCTCCCTAAGGCCCTCTGTTTCAGCACATGAGATCTCCTGGCCTGGGACGGGTCATAGTGCCAGGCTTTAGCCAGGCTGTTAAGCTTCCCCTCTAAGTCCCCCCAGCAAAAGCATGGTGCTGCCATCTGTCCCCGCAGCCAGAAATTGAGCTGGGCTTAGCTGCTGGAGCCCCTATCCCATTAAACACCGTGCTCACATGCAAGGCTTAGCTGGCTTGCTTGGTGACCCATGGAGAAACACTGCCCTGCACCATCAAAAGAGCGGGTGATGGTCTCAAAACTGCATTTGATAAGGCTGAGTCAAAGGCAAGCCCTGCACAGCCGCACATCGCACAGCTAAATTTGCCTCTCGCTTCCCTTCCTATGCATGCTCGCCCCGCCGGGGGAGGAGGAGAAAGCAGCCGCACCCTGCAGGGAGATAAGAGGGAGATCAGGAACCCTCTAATCAGGGAAGCGTGAGCTACAGCTGAAATGACAGCAGGGAGAAGACAAGGTGTCTGTCAGAGGTTGCAGACTGTCTGAGCTTTTAGGGATGTCCCCCCGGGAGGGGGAAGCCTGGGGAAAGCCAGCCACTTGGCCACGGCCTCTCTGTCTCTCCCGTCTTATCTTTGGCTCCATCCACATTTAGAGGTGAAGTACTCTCAGCTCTTTCTTCATCTCATTCAAGTCCAGTTGTCTCTCAATTTAGCAAAATCATGATAAGGTCTCCAGCCTCTCAGAAACGTGCCCCCCCGCAGTCTGCCAGCTAGGTTTCAATTACTATCAGGCAATTTAAACTGAATTAAAAGCTCTGGCGCAAGGCTCTGTCCTGGTTTAACTTGGCCAGCATCACACCACACCCTCATTTCGATTAACAGGAGTTTGAACACGGACATGGCCCTTAATGCAGCAGTAAGAGCTAGGTAAAGGTTAAATAATGAAAATAGCATGAATAAATAAAAAGAAGGGAGCCCAGCAGGATAAGGTCCTGCTGACTTGGCAGGCATGCGCATTGCTTCCAGTTTCACGCCTTCTTTCAGACGCAGGCACCCTGGAAGGGAGGACAACCTTCCAACGGCGCTGGGCGAAGGGAGGGCGTCGCTGGGGTTTACTGCCTTACAAACACCGAGACGGACCAGGGAGCGCTCAATCGGACATGTCAGAAGGAACAATTTAATATCAGCCCCTCGCTGAAATGTCAGCGGTGCGTTACAGCTTCTGCTTGGCCAGGTGGAAGACTTCTGGAGCGTCAGGGTATAAATGGGACCTTTCTGCTGTTTTGTGGGCGGTGGGTGCTCCCATTGCACGTTTCAAGCAGCTCTTTGGCAAGTCACTGAGACACCTGCGGGGTCCAGTGGTGTTTCCACTAGCCAAGGTACATGGTAGCTTATCCTGCCTTGCTCTAGGGAGCCCACCTTATCCCGTCAGTACTTTCTTATTAACTGCCATGAGATAAAGAATTGGCTCATTTTATGGCTGGTTCCGCTTCACCCACGAAGCTGAGCAGCGACCTCTGCCATTGCCACGGGGTCTGGCAGCCACACAGGGTTAGACCAGATGGGTTCCTCTAAAAGCAGGAGTAGATCCCCCAGAGTTTGTCTTTCAGACAGAGCTTGTGAAGGAGAAACAAAAACTAGGGTGACCTTGGCCGTATCCCTGGTTCCTCCTGCTGTTTCACGGCTGGGGCCTGGGAGCAAGCTCTGAACTCCATGGGCCAAACTCGACGCCACTTACCCGCAGGAGTAACCTGGATTTCAGTCCATTAAGGACACGGCCCGGGGGCAGTAAGTGAAAGGGAACCAGAAATATTACATTAATATGCAGAAACATTCCCAGCTATGATCATCAGCCATAGGACTAAAGTGATCAGATGGTGTAAAGTAAACAGAGCAGAGCTGGGTTTATTAGAGCACGTTCCCTTTTCTAGGTATCTTATGCTAATGCGCACACAGATCTGGGAGATAGGAAGTTTGAGGACTGTAAAAGGAAACCAGCAGACAGCTATTAACAGAGGAAAAATTCACAGGCTTTGGCCTGGACACAGGGATGGGTTTTATTACATTCCGAGGGGTTGGCAGAACACCAAGTTTCTATTTAACGTGTGTATGAATTTATATCTGCGCGTGTGTGTGTGTGCGTGGACTCTAGTATCAACCACAAGAGAAATGAAAAAGGGAGAATTTAATATACCAGCCACAAAATGCACTTCAAAGTAATTTCTAACAGTGTCTCAGTGCTGAGGAGTATTACTGTGACACAAAGCAGGCTGAAAGCCCTAAGGCTGAGCCCAAAACATGCTGGGGTCCTCCATACGGTCTGTGTGCACACGCGCGTGCATGCGGCCGTGCAGTAGTGCTAGTGGTGTGCCACTGGGAGCACGCACACAGCCCGAGTGCCTCGCCCGGGGAGCTGGAGCTCCACAAAATACATCCCTCTGACAGGCATGCCGTTGCGTTAAGATCGGTGAGGAAACTCTGTATCTGCCCTCACCTCAGGGTGAAACACACGCAGCAAAATAGCGCAAATGAGCGTTTCCAACACGAATACAAACGGATACGTAAGGAATCTAGGGCAGCTGTTGATGATACAACAGGCCCTGCAGCAGAGACAGTCAGTCTCCAGAGGGGAAATCCCAGGTGCCAAGGATGACTCCAAAGTATTCCCCAGGGATTACACACAATTTAGCCTAAACTCAGTTACAAAAAACCCTTGCGAGGGAGCTCCGCTGCCTGCCAGGGATGGCTGTCACAGCGGCCCCGCGGCACACACCAAGCACGTTCAAAGGTTCCTTCGCAGGAAATCCCACTGAAGACACTGATTAAGTTCTTCCTTCAGGACAACAACGCGTATTTTAAAGCCATACCTTTGAATTCTGACAACCTTATAATGAGGTGACCAGGATCCGACCCAGGTGAAGCAAAAAAGAGGCGCTGAGTGCCCAGCCCACAGGCAGGTGCCCCTGAGATTTTCAAAAATTAATAAAAAAAACTTGAAGACTTTGTCTTGGCTTTCCTTCAACTCATGCACTAGAGCAGAGGTGAATATCTTGGATGCCAACACAAAGTGTCCCCTGAGGTTTTATTATACCTTGTATTCCCTTCGTTTTTTTTTTTTTCCCCTTGCAGTTCTGCTCTCAGAGTGCCTGGATCTCTCTCACATCTTCTCTCACATTATTTATAATCTTCATCTGAATGAGGAGGGAAAAAATCTGTGAACTGAGCCTGTCTGCCTCTCACCAAGCACTCAGCCATCACAGTAAATTTTTCTCCACCCTTATGCTGCCAGTGGAGCAGCTTTCACAATTATCTCACTTTTCTCTATGCGGGCAATACCCTGGGAAGGATACTTTAACAGTTGGTGTAGAGCTTACAATTGCCACATTACAAAAGATAATGGCACTATAGGCATGAAAAATGACTCAGGACACTTACAGTCACGAGCACACGGCCACAGGGATCCATATGTTTGCTAATGGCCTCTGACAGACCATAAAGGCAAAGGCCGCGTCAGTCCCTGCTAAACTGTAGGCAGGGCTGCTTTGCTAGAAAAAGATGTGCTGAAATACCAAAAAGTCGGGGTGTGCCTGGAAGAGACGGGCAAGAGGGGAGAGGTGGAAATAGGTTTCGGAAAGGCATCCTGGGATGTGTCATCTCCAGCCCAGGTCAGAGCTGAGAGAGGTGTCTGAGCCACAGGGCAGAGAGTGGCAAGAAAACCCCATCGTGCTCACCTGACTGCTCTCATCTGCCCACGCTGCTGCTTGCAAACCCCAAATCAGAGGTGGGAAGGGCAGCACGCACACAGATAAATCATCCGATAGCGTGTTTTCTAATCACTAACCCTGTCTCTTCTGCTTCTGCTGCAGTTGCCCATCCTCCGAAGCGACATGAGTCTCAAGGGATCCCTCAGCAGCAACCCTGGCTCATCAAAGTAAGGATCTCTGTGGTGGGCTTCCTCCGTCTCATGGCTGGCACCACCACTCCTTCCTACCACCCAGGGGGATGCTCCTAGCGGTCCCACTTGCCCCCCAAGTCCCCGGTGTTTGTTTCACCCTTCCTGGGCACCTCACAAGCTGTGGCCATAGTCAGCATCACTGCCTCGCACCTCGTGTGCCCTGCGCTCTGTGGCCTGG
Source organism: Pelecanoides urinatrix (assembly GCA_013400755.1). Taxonomy (NCBI): domain Eukaryota; kingdom Metazoa; phylum Chordata; class Aves; order Procellariiformes; family Procellariidae; genus Pelecanoides; species Pelecanoides urinatrix. The sequence goes on from VZTQ01004726.1 coordinate 168,994, forward strand.
GAATGCCACATTAGGTGCAGAGGGGAGAGGGACACCAGGAGCCTCTCCACCTGCGGCTCGGGGGCTACGGCAGCCCATGGCAGCTTCCCGATGGAGCCAGAGCCAGCTCGCTCCCTCCTTCCTGCACGCTCCTGGTCTCTGGAGAGCAGGGTGTAGGTGTATGAGCGCCACGAACCACTGCCTGCCCTCAGGGGGACATGATGACAGAGCAGAAAGTAGCCACTGGCCACCCACTGGCTCACTGCACTGTGCAGGACAGCCCGACCACAGCACCCGAAACCCTCAGGTCCTGCTTTGATCCTCCCCTGCCAGGCTGGAGCCAGAGAAACCACTGTTATCTCCTGGCTGAGCGCTCCTACGCACAGCCCAGGCACGGGGGGTGGTCCTACAGGGGATGTAACCCATGCTTAGAGACCTGACACCCCAAAATTCAAGTGTTCACACACAATTACATCCTTCTACATTTTTACATGGGACATGTTCTACATCTGAGCATCTGCCTTCAAGGAGTACATCTCAAAAGGGTCCATTAATAAGGGATCTTAATCTTGACACTTACACTGCCTCAGCTTCAGGTGGACTCAGGTATAATGTAGAGGGGTCTCTGTTTACCTGCACTGCTCCCTGTAACAACCCCGCTTATCGCACACGGGGAGCCGCTGTCCTTAAAACAGCCCCCTCAGAAGCCACGTCCTTCCAGAGGACACTGCGTGTGAAGGTAACTCGAGTGGGGATGGGCCTAGACGGGCTCCTCTGTCTCCTGTTTCCAGCTGCTGGGTTTAGTGACACGCGCCTGCGGTGTGGGTGACAGCTAGGGTTGCAGAGGGGGCTGCCGGCACGGTCGGACAAGCAAATGCTTTGCCTGTTAATTCGGAGTCGTACCACGTCTGATGGACGTGATGAGGAGGGCAGGGCTGGTCCCTCTCGGGACAGCTGCAGAGCTGCTGTGCTGATTATCGTGTGAGCTGCAGTGTGAAAGCAGATGTTAAAAAGATCCGTGAGCTGAGGGTTTATTTGTACCTTCTTTCTTTTACAGTGGCAGCATGGGCAGAGCGGACGGAGCCTCCAAGCTGAGTGCAAAGGACCTGTACGGTAAGTCGTACCCACAAACACATCGAAGGTTTCCTATAGCAAAAGCACCTCTGGCGATCAGGACGTGGCTGTTGGGGAGTTTTAGGCTGGGACTCAATCAAAGCCACGTGAATCCAAACCTTCATAAGCAATGGGCTGGCCTGACATGGCAGCACAAACGCACCTTACCTCTGTGCCACCGCCTCCCGTGCTGGGGACAGCTGTGATTTTGTGAGAACAGACAAGCCATGCAGAACATTGCTTCCCCTCACCCCCACGCGTCAGCCAGATCCTCTCCAGTTATGTTAGCAAGATAACCTGATAAAGGGCCTAACAAAAGAAAGACTGTCCTCAGCAGGTTAATGATTATCCTCTTTTAACTACTCAGTGAACCATGAAAACTCCAGTGCCCTTTGGAAGTAGAGGGAATTGGTAGGATGGGTGCTTGTGCAGAGCCTGATATGCAGCTGTTTATAAACCATCCCAGCTCCAGAGAAGCCAGGGAGTCACTGGGTGAAGAGCTGTAAGAAAACATTTAGGTTTCAATAACAGTTATTCCTGATCTTAGCAGCTCTCTTAACGTATCCCAGGTGAAGACTTGGCCTGTGGGGTAGGCAGAACAAGCAGAAAGTCGTGCGAGAGTCACCTCCCGCAGTCACTCCCTGGATAAGAAGGTGGAAGGTGGGGGTTTGTCTGGGGGAACAGTAGCAGCTTTCGGGGAGTCCAAGCCTGCAAACTCTCCCACCTGAGAGCTGTCGATTTGCCTGGTTGATGCTTTCATAGAATCATAGAATCATTAAGTTTGGAANGTCATCGGGTACGAACAGGCTGCATGTGCCTCTTGTGGAAGAGCTTATATTTGATCAGAAATCTCCCTTTGCAGCTACAAGGTGAGGGTGGTTTTTTGTCCCTAGCAAGTGACTTTGGTTGCTGAACAGTTTTGGCTGGAGGTTTGTCAGTGTGGAGTGGCCTGGAGCAGTGTCCCACAAGTGATCTATCTTGCCCAGGGAGAAGTGGTCACTGGTGGGAAGGCTGTACGTAGTGGATGAAGGGTTAAACAGTCATTGTTAACTTCAATTAGCTGCAAAGAAGTGAAACATGGGAATAAAGGTAGAAAATAAGTTTGGTGTTACTGGCCAGGGCTGTTTGTGGCCTGGATGCTGCATGATGGGCAGGTGCCAAGTGGGGTTTGAACTGTGTCAGTCACTTGTCTGGCGATGAAAGGACACGTGATAAGCCTAGAAAGAAGCAAGAGGATGAGGCGTGGAAATATTTGGGTGCTGCTCCACTTTGCACACAGGACTGCTAGTTCAGACGAGTTCCTCCTGCCTCTAATGGCACCATTTCTTTTGCTGAGCACTGAAAGCTCCTGCAGATCTGATAAGGGGAAGAAGGATTATAGTTGCAAGGTAAATAGCCGTACAGAGCCGTGTAAAAGCGAAACCGAGAGCTGACAACTGTGTTGGAAACACGGCACGTGCGCAGTTAGCACCGCGGGCCAAGGCGGCCCAGGGCTCCGAATTGTCAGGGTTTCAGGTGGGATCTAACTGCGAGCGCCAGGCTGACTTGGTGCCTCGGCACGGCGAGCAGGGACCACCCCGCAAAGCCTCCACCGCAAAAGCTAGCAAAGGGAAAGGCTGACAAACTGCCTTTAAAACAAACACGGTTTCTCAAATAAGTCATTTCAACACTGAGTTACATCTTTTAAATTTTTTTTGCGTGGACACACCCCGAAAGCAAATTGCACCAGGGATGGGACCTCTCTGACCAAATTCCAGCAAACCTTAAATGAGGACCATAAGTCCATGGGCCAAATCCTCTAGAACAGCACATCAGCTGCCCAATATTTCCCTGCCACCTCTGAAGCGCAGTATGAGGTCTGCAGTAATTTACTGCATAAATCAGTGGCTGTTGGCTGGCTCAGCCCTGCACAACAAGTACATCCACAGGGATTTTGCTTGGCAGGACTTGAAACCCACCCTGCTAATTCAGCATGCCTTTATCAAAGGACACTCAGCATGCGTTAAACCAATATTTAAACGTCTGGGTCCCCTTCACACTCGAATCCTCCCTCCCCCAACATTAATTTCTGCTGTGAGCTGGCACATTTGGGGGTGGAGGGCAGGCAAGAACTAAAATTCCAGGGAGAATTATGTTTCATAATGAAACAAATCACATCAAGCTGAGCTGGCCTTGATTATGTGATTACGATGCTGCTAAGGGATGTTCGGAGCTTACAAGACTTTTCATATTTCCATTTTTCTCCAGTGTAATCAGGCTGGACCCTCTGCCTGGGTACGCTGCCAGGCGTCCAAAGAAATGAGTGCAATGACTCCCAGATTCCCAGCACACACATCTGCTGCATTTAAAGCTTGCTGGATAACGCACACAAATGTCTAAATATTATTCCTAGGTGAACGAGGCCTTGGTTTTAGCTTTCGTAAGATGTTTTTTCTACAATAGAGTGCCTCTCACCACAAAGCAGGTATGGGACAAAGGAGGGCATGTACTGAACCATTAGCTCAGGTACTTGGGCTCTAAATGCTGACCCAGCCTGAGCCTTCATTACTGGCCTAACGTGACAGGAGTGCCAACTGCGGGGACGTGACTGCTACCTGAGGGCGAATGTGTCCCCAGTCCCAACAGGGACTTACTGGCGGACTACTGGGTGAGACTCTGGAGAGGGATATTTATATTATGGTGAGGCTGAAGCAGAGCAGCAGCTCCAGGCTGTGCACAGAAAGTCAACTGGATGACAGAGGTGGGGGATCTGCTCTGGGGGGTTCAAGGACATAGTGTGAAACTCACAGGGCCACGTAGGTCTGCACAGGACACAGCCTCGCGGCTGCTCCGGTGTCACCCTTGGCCTGCTGTAATTGCCTTGATCATCAAGTACACGGCACACCACCGTGTCTTCTTCACTGTGGTGAGCACAGAGGGATGCAGAGAGATAACCAAAGTCACCAGGGAATTCTGAAAGAAATTGGCTTAAAGCCCTGAGGCGTCTTTCCCTGGCGCTATCCCTACCAGAGTTGATCAGAGTTGGATACACTTTCTAGGTGCTCAGCGGTCCTCGGTGGAGTTTCCTGGCTGTCATGGCAGCAGGATACTCATCCTTTCCTCCCCCCTTACCAAAACGGCATCACATTTGCTCAGCTCCACATTCTGGAAGAGTCTGTGGCTGCCTGCACAGAGCGAGCCCCGGCTCCGCTGGCAGCAGGGGGAATGGCTGGCACCTATCAAGTTGCCACTTTACTCAATGCACAGCAACCAGCTGAATAAATGTTAATGCATACCATAAATAAATTAAGCTGCTTCTCCGCTTACTGGCATCTGTTCTGAACCTAGATGAAAGCCTGTGGGGGGGAAAACAGAAGCCAAGGGAAGGGCTGGAAGGAAGTGTTTCTGCATAGTGCTTCCCACAGCAGGCTTCTGCCACCCCTTTCTGTGGTGACACCCGTGTTCATCTAAGCTGCTTTCACGGTTGATCAGACAGCACTGTCTCTTGTGACAGATTAGGCAGCGTAACCAGAAGCTGCATAGAGTCGAGGGCAGCTTAATGATTACAGTGGATTTCTCATGGGGCTGTAGGAAGGAAAAGGCCCTGCAGCAGCATTCAGAGCAGCCCGTTTCTGTTTGGCTACTGTGTCTCTCCCTGTGGTGCTCATCCGCTTCCCAACACCCCTGGCCAACTCCTTGGGCGTCTTTGCCTCTCACCTCAAGTGCTGGGGCACAGAAGTGCCCAGCAGAACCGAAACCAGGCTGGCCCCCAGCGGGGCGGCAGAGCAGAGGGGTGGGACGTGGAGGGGCACGGCAGAGGTGCGAGACCCCAGCCTGGCAGGAGGGCAGCGCTCGTCTCGCATCCAAACCCGTGAGGCCCAGCCAGTTGGCTGCAACCTGCCCACCCCATCCCCGATACACTCATTTCTGGGAAAGACCAAAACTTGTCAGGGTACAGGGCTGGAAAAGGGATTTTGGAGCAAGAGAAACTGCTTGTAGCCTGAGTTAGGCTGGAGAAACGTGGTGCTGAACAGCAGCAGCCTGCGAGGCACGATCACTTGACACTGCACACCCCCCGTAACCCAAGAAAGGCTTCGGCACTGCAACAGGACACGGGGCACTAACACAAAGAGACGAGCCATTCCCGCCTGCCCGGCGTGGCCCTGGATAGGTATCATCTGCCTGGGGAGCCGCAGGGAGAGGAGACTCCACCGGCACCGGCTGCACCCAGAAGCCACCAGCCGAGGCTTGGCAGAGGACGCTGGCCCTGGCTAGGCAGAATACACTGATGGCGAAGGAGTAAATTATGTTTACCGGGCACAAATCAACTCCTGGGGGTCTCTACAGACCTCCCTTGTCTCCTAACAGCCCTCCAGCCCCCAGCCACAAGGGGAGGTCTCCAAGATAAGACTCACCAGCCCCCAGCACGGTCCCCAGGCTGTGATTCCTTGCTGGCGGCTCTCCCACACCCTCACACCCCGGGTGAACACAGCGTGAAGCAGCACCCTGGGGTCACTGCTGTGAAATACCCATCACAGGCAAGAGTTGTGCCAACTCATGAGTGGTCCCAAGAGCAGAAAGAGAAACATTGACTCGAGACAGCCTTGCTTTCCCTAAAGCTGCATTGTAAACGTGCATTTACTATTGATGGCTCGGCACGATGACCAACAAAAGGGTTGTGATTTACTATTAGTTATCGCCAGTCCAAACCATGAGCTTGTTCATTATTTCAGCTGGAGGCCACGTGGCAGTCACACAGTTATCAAAGGGAGCACTGAGGTGCTGTTCCTTCCCCTAGAAGAGGGTTTGTGCGTGGATTTAACACTCATTGGTATTGCCTGCAAGATACAACCCTGGCAGGAGTGGTGGCTAGAAACCAAGCTTGCTCAGCTACACAGTTGGGTCGAGAGGACCATGCACATACCTAAACCCAAGGGGATCTGGGCAGCATCTGAACGGTGCCACTCCCTGTCGTGTCCCTCAGATGCAGATACATCCTCTGTGTCTTTTAGCAAAAGCTAAAAATAGAAAGCGCTGGCATTCATCGAGATGATTTCTGAGGTTCGATAGCTTGGCGGGAAGGCCAGGTGTTTGCTTTTAGGCATGTCTGACTCAGATGAGATGTCAGCCCGTGCCCTGAAGCAGGCCTGCGTTGCCATCAGTAAAGCAGTAAGGCTGCAATTCTGGATAAAACAACTTCACACCTGACTGACTGAACGGCCATTTCCATGAAAGCTATCATCCCACAGGAGAGTAAAGGCTGAGATCCAGCAAAGGTCAAGACTCCTTGCCGTAGAGAGGAGGAAGCACGTCCCTCAGGCTGCCCTGCAGATTCCTGTTTGGGAAATGACAGGGTGACTGGGGGAACTGGTGCTGACCGCAGTGGCACCAACCTAACAGGGATTTCCCAGTGTTTCCTGTACATACCACTCCCCTGAAAGACCTGCTCTGCTTGCCCAAGACCTCCAGAGCACCGGACAGGGCAGATGGACACATAGCTGTGTCTGTCTCCAAGCATGACCATGGCCAACACATTTCACCCTTGGGCATTGCCTTCCCCTGCTCCTGCCCTTTGCCAGGACAGACTGAAAGCTGCTCAGAGGAAGGAGTGTCCCTGGATGCAATGGGACAGTAACAGGGAGCCAAGGTGCTCCTGCAGTAGGTGGGGTGAAAGGCAGCACAGTTTTTCCACGCGCTGCTGCTGTTTGCTTACCCGGCCCACTGCAAGAAAGCCCTGGGCACTGCTGATCACAGGCCCGAGTCAGAGCAGTGCCCGAGACGCTAATTCCCCATCTCCTCTGCTCCAGCCTTGAATAACTCCCTTGTCCTCCTCCACTGCTCCCTCAGTGCCATTTCAGCTTCTTTCTTTACATCTCCTTTCCCACACGAGATTCCAGTTTCAGATTACCCCGGCTCCCCTCCGACGGTGCCTTGTGTGTGATCCTTTTATTCAAAGCCTTGGACATTTAATACTCCAACTGGAAACAGAGCTGGAAGAAAAAGAGGAAGCCAGCATTCCTGTGGTTCCTGCAGACCAAAACCCAGTGGTGGGTAAGATGAGGGACGTGTAGGCTCAGCTCAGCCCTGACTGGAGCTACTGGGAGGAGCAGGCTCTGCTCTGGGTGCTGCTGGAAATCCGAGTTGGCTGGGCTCAGCCCCGGCTGCAGAGCTGTCTTGCAAGCACTCTGACCTGCCGCAGGCAGCTCGTGTCTGCGTCGCAGGGCCTGCGGGACGGCAGGTAGCGATGGGGGGCTGCAGAGAGGGACCTGCCACCTCTGAGCTGCAGTGCCTGCTCGGCATCTCCAGTGGCCCTTCTTTGCCGCTTCAAGACTGCTGAGCGCAAGTTCTCTCCTTGCATGGAGTAACTTATTCAGAGGAACATTTTCTTAAATGGAAATGGGTTGTTGGATATGGCCACATACCTTGGGAACAAAAACCGTGTTAGTTAATGACAAAAAAAAGGGAAACTTTTCATTTTAAGTTTTTTTGGTCCTTAAGTAAAGCAAATTCTTCAGTTTGTTTAATTAAATCAGGGTTCCCCCAGTCTCACTAAATGTATTCTGACATTCAAAAAAATGTCATTACCAGCTATGAGAAGTTCAGAAAACAACATTTTTGGTTGTGGAGTGAAAAATAATTTAGCATATTTCTTCCAGCTCTGGTTCTAAAGGAAAAAAGGAACACCTCTACCCATGAGCTTCCCCTGCAGCTTCTCAATACCACGATTATCTTCTGCTGCGAGGCCCCTGGGAGCCTGCCCAGCAGACAGTACGCTACTGTACGTACCGCCGTGCCTTCCCTGGCATGCCGGACACAAACACGCAGTGTTTCTTGATGTTCTCAGTCCTTGCACAACCCGGGACGTGGGTCAGGGTTTTATTTGCTCTTCTAGAGTGGGTTGTGTCTTCAGCTAATAAAAGAGGAATGTGAGCACTTGGGTCTGAGCTAGTGGCAAATATTAAGCGTGCCGAGGAAGAATTCAGCCTTGTGACACCTACTAGCAGCTGCCGACACGCTATCAGTAAAGCGGCTCCCTGCTGCCACAGACCATTCATACCTCTGGCTGCTCCCAACCTCAATGAGAGCCTTTTCATTCACTTCAAGAGCTTCCAGGCTACGTACTATCGCGCCACACGAGTGATAGCTGCCCCATGCAAAGCTTCCCAGCATCACAGCCACCGACACAGACACGCTCTGGCAGTTCAGAAAGTACCACAGTGCTAACAGGAAAACCGGGGAGCTTGATGCTTCATAAGAAGCTGCAAAGATGCTTCCGAAACGGAGCTCTCCCCGCGCCGGCCGGCCAGCCATAGGGAACCCCAAGCAGGGAAGCCTCTGCAACAGCAGAAGCAAGGTACGGACCTGCAGATGCCTCCCTGTCGGAAGCTCAGAGGCAGCAGGTCTGTGCAGCGCCTGAAACCAGATCCTTGACTAACCCTGCAGAACCTGGAGCATCCTCCCACGCGGTGAGGAAGTGGGAACCTGCCGGATCGGCAGAGCTGCGCCACCGCAGATGTGCAGTCAGACTGCCAAATCAGAGCTGGCCCCGGGCTCAGATCCTGGGAATGGATGCTATTTCATAAGGCTGCTTTATAACACAGGCCCAGCAAATTTGCATCATTGCCATTAGCATAGAGAGATATTTGCTGCTTTGTTTCTCTTCTGGAGGGTTGCGTCCGGACCTGTTGGTTTGGCACAGAGACTAGCTCAAGCTACACTGGCAAGTTACTATAAACAGCGTGTGCACTGCTAGATAATGTATAGATAATATAAAGAATTGGCAAGCTCCAGAAGGCAACAGCCAGGGCTTTCCTTAGGCTGTTCTAATGGACATGGAGGCCAGGGAAGTCTCTAGTGCGATGTAGGGAATCAAGGAGAGGTCCTTGGCCTGGTACTGCCAATGAAAACACACCTAATCCGATGCATCTTTGGTTCCTTACAGAGAGTTTCACATACGATTTGTCCATCCCCCACGTTTTCTGCTGTGCCTTCTGCCCAGCAAAGGCTGAAAACAAATACGGGGAGGATCAGGGAGGATCCTGTGTGATAAAACTCACTAATTAATCAGAGAAGGATATGCATGGAGGGGAGGCTGGGGCCTTCACAGCTCTGGTGTAACTGGCTGCATCTGTTACAGAGGCACGTGTTTACACCACAACTGACTTGGCCCCGGCATACAGCAAAAGCACAGGCGAGTTTTTGTTTAGAGCAGTTTAGAATGTAAATGGATGGAAAGAGACGGCATCTGGGGACTGAGCTTTGGGATCCTGCCGGTAGCAGCCTGTAACCCCCGTGCAGCTCAGCGTAGCACCACAGGCGCTCCCCCTGCCAGCAGCAGGAAAGAAGGGCTCAAATTCCCCTGAAACACTGGGAACACGTAGTGTCACGGCAGTCCTGAGGCTGTTCTGCCCTCTCGCAGGCACTTAAGAAAATGCAAAAAGAGCAGAGCAGAAAAAAAATGTTACAACCCACTAACAACCTGGGGAAAGCAGAGCATGGTGGGAGCACACCCCATTCGGCCCGTTCGCCCCACACGCAGAGGCACAAGTGTCTTCTGCGTGGAGATGTACAGTCATTCCGCTGTGCCCCAGCACAGTCGGCAACCATAGGTGCCTTTGTCACACCTCTCAGCTAACACCTTTTGGCTATCTGCTTCAGGGCCAGGTAAGCCGACCCTCAGAGGAGCCCGTTTCCCTCCCTTCTAGGCTGATGTTCCCCGCTGTGAGTATTCACGGGCCATTTCGGAAGCTGGCAGCAGAGGCAGGGCCCAAGCCCAGGCACCCCGTTGGGTGTCACCCCTACCACCACCCTTTCTCCCACCCTTGGTACCACTGGTACGTTGTGCTGGGGATGCTCTGCCCTGCTGGCTTGGCAGAGGCCATGCACGAAGAGAGACAAGCCTGCTTTTGCCCTCTACACTACTCTACATCGCTAGAGACTTTAACCAAGCTATTTCAGCTCTAGGCTGGTCCCAGTGGGCAGTTTATCCCACTAGCCAATCTCTTGTGCACACAATCCGCCGGGCTGAAGGGAGTGTTCACAGCCACGACCTAACTCCCTGCAAAAAAGGGTGTTGCACGAAAATAGGGAGGGAACTTGGCACAAAAGATGTGGTTTGGCTTCCTGGACCAAGCTGATAACCCCATCCCTCCAGGATGTGCATCGATCCTGCTGCTTCCCCCCCACCCCCCCCCATTTATTACTCTCATCCCTTTCACTCCTTAACATAAAGCCAAACAGGACACTCTCTCTTCCAGCCGAGATTTTAGCCTCGTCACTGGGATTTCAGCCCAGCACTGTTTTGAGCCCTTGGGTGAAATCCATCTTGCTACCTCTGCAGTGGTCTGAGCTTTTTCCATTTCCTCATGTGGCCACTGGTGCCAGAGGGAAACATCATTCCCACAGCACTGTTTATCCGTAAGATATTGGCAACAGATAACATTCTTCAGAGAACGGCTTTGCAGTTTTCCCCACACCTCTGGGTACGAGGCAAAATCAAAGCTAGCTGGTTAGGAAAGGACTGAACAACTGAACTGAATTCAGTTAAAGAACCATTTATAGTTTTTTTTCCCTGAAAGGCGCATCTTAGGGTTCACTGGGCCAAATCCTTAGAGGCAAGAGACGAGACAGTTTACCAGAGTGTGTGCATGCCCCACATGGCATCTATGCTCATCATTGAAAACTTGCTGGATCACCCATGCCATTCACACAAGTGTTTGGGGTCAGCAACGGTGAGACTGTGAACTACCCATCGCTGCTCCTTAGGCCACAGCAGGGGACCGCACCAGCCACCTTCCTCCAGACGAGACAGGATCCCCACGCTATGAGGGGGTTTTTTGTTGCCAGACACCAAAAGCAAAGGACAAAGCTGTATTGTTTTCCCATCTCTTTGGCTCTCTTGGCAGACAGAAGGGAGAAAGTACAGTGGTGGTCACTGTGGGCTCATGCCAGCTTTTATCACCTTCAGATGTTTGCTGTACTAGTGCCACAGCCCTGGAGCTCTCCTTGCCCTCTGCAGCCCATCCCATGTTATATCCAGAGTCCTCCTCCGCTACAGCCTCTAAAGGGCACAGCAGAAGACCATTCATTTAAACAGAGATGCAGGTTGGTGTCTAAGCTCTGGCAGCAGCTGCCATGGGGATTATGCAAATTCTCTGCCTCCTGGGGACAGGGTATGGGTTGGATACCACGTTATGGTGCTCGGGTCTTCCCCACTGCAAGACGCTGTAGAAACGCAAAGTGTCCTAGTAGGAGAGGTGTCAGATAAACCGGGAGGAAATTGGCTACTTCTGCTAACATGCCATAAAAAATTAAGCAGACAGAGGACAGGACTGTGCAGGAGGGCAGTGTGGGAGCTACCCAGGACATGCAACCTATCTTCTGAAGTCTTTTCTGGCCAAGGGAGTTCACCTGCCCAATGTAAAGGATCCCCCTTGATCCGTAGAGTCAAATGGCCACAGATCTCCCTGCAGGCAATGTTCTGTGCGTGGCATATTCGGTTCAGCCCACCACAACCAGGGACAGATTTAAGCTAGGGCAAATAATGATGCATCCACAGAAAGGTCTGCAATGTTTCACCATATTGCTTTGAAGAAAACAAACAAAAAAAACCCTTTCTTTTTTAAAGCACCACACTTCTCGGATAGTGGCCTAAGACTGACTATTTTGTGATTTGCAGCCTGGATCCTTACCTCTTCCTGTGTTTAAATCAAAACTAAATGCTAGGAAAGGACATTTCAGTGTTCTGGCACCCTGCTGTCCCCGGAAAGTCTGGCTGTTTTCAGGCTGCGTGTTTATATTTGCAGATGCCAGGAGGAAACACAAAAATAAAAGTTTCCATGGGTGTGGGGACCAGGTAGAAGCCAATGAGACAGAAGGGATTTCAGGAGAAAGAACAAGCAGGCATCTTAAAGAAAGGGACAGGAAAAAGAATATGCAGAAACACCCCCTTCCTCACCCTGGGCAGCTTCTGAGGCGTCACTTGCATGGCATCCTGAGACAAAATAGAGGCACAATGTTCTAGTTCTGCGACTTTTAAAGGTAATGCAGAAATACCCCCAGGGAGAATCAACAGAGAGAGAGGGAACATCTGCATTTTTTCCCTTGCTTGCCTCTGTCTGGAAAAGGCTACAAATGGCTGAAGGGGCCTTTGGCCCCTTTAAGTGAGCTTAACCCCCAGCGCAGGTGATGGGAAGCGGGGCCATGCAGAGCTCTGAGGCTTTGACAGGTTCCCAAGATTTCCAAGGGCCTCTCCAAACATTTCTGAGAGGTGCATGCTGAGATCTCCCTGACCATGACACGTGCAGCTTCTTTGAGCTTGGAGGATGGGGCATCAGAGGGGACCCCAGAAAGCCTGTAGGCAACCAGCCACAGCCCTGACCATTGCTACAGCTGCATGGACCGTTCTCACAGCAGAAAGCCAGTCTGGTTCTCACAGCAGAAAGCCAGCCTACGGTCTGGTAGGCTGTTCTACAAGAAACACAGTCCTATGCTAGCCTCCCTCTGGAAACCCCGTCCCCCTGGTATACCTTCCCTTCCTCGGGGACTACCAGTTCTTGACATGGCTCTGCACCCTTCCTCTCAGGGCTGGAGACATTTGCCTGTCCTAATGTAAAACCCCTTTGTTTCCAGACCGACCACTTCAGCCTCTTCCACTCCCTTCTACAAAGGAGGGGACAGGATGTCTTAAAATCCAAATTTGTCTCCTTCCCACACAGACGCGGTGTTCTCATTTCCATTAGTGTCATCTATTTACATGAGAAATGCTTGGTGAGGAAATTGAGGTTACTGTAAGAAAAAAAGTTACTCACATCAGACACAAATCCCTGTGGTGTGTGTTGCCGTGTGCTCTCTTCCAGACCTTGCCCCACATTTGAAGTAGGGCAGACTGCAATTAAAACACACAGCAAACAGAAAATGCCATTGACCCTTCAATGCGAGCCTAAGGTGGGAAGTGGCTGTGCTGAAATATTAATTAATTTACTCAAGGTCACTCTGGAAGCTAATGGTTGAGCAGGGAGCTGTGCTGGGTGTCTGAGTTCTTCTCCCCCCAAACTATCTTCGCTCCACCTCTGAGTCAGCGCTGGCGGTGTACAAGGCACTAGCTCGGAGACCTGCAGGCTCCGTTAACGCCTCTGCCAGCATGCCCACCATAAATCATTTCTAGTGGCAAACAGCAGCCACTTCAGGGCTACCAGGAATTAGCCACAGAGGCAAAGCACACTGCTGTGTTTCCAGTCACAGGCACAGAGATACAAGGTGCAAAGTACTCAGGTGTCCTGCCAAGCTGATGGCACACCTCAGGCTAAAGGGTGCTAGAAAAGTGTTAAAAAGCATTAGAAATCAGCTTGAAATCAGCTTCTATCAATGCTTGCCAGGCTCCGAACGAAAGCAGCGGCATCTCTTTTCGCATCCGTTGCCTCTGGGCTATCTTTGCACGTTTAGCACGCTCCTGTGCCACAGACAGGTTTGCTACCAGTGCTCAGCCCTGCGTCGTCGGAGAAGTACCAAGAGGAGCTCCATTTAAAAGCTCTTCTCTGCTGGCCAAGAAGGAAGGTGAAAACCCCAAGCTAAATCCCAAGGAAAGCAGCCCTTCAGGCCAGTGCTGGTTCTGGAGAGACACCTGCTGGCAATGCCCCCGAGCCCGACTGAGCTCAGGGACATGCTCATCCTCCTTCCTCGGAAGCCAGGTAGAAATAAAAGCGTAAAGGAGATGCAAGGGGAATCTAGGGGAAAAGGTTCACACTACCGAGGTGGAACCCAAAGCAAAAGCATGCTGCAAACCTGCACATGACCCAAGCCCCATTCCCTTGTGCCTGACCAGCATTTCGCAGCCCCAAACCAGGGCAGGTCACGGGAGCGAGAGCACCTCACAGGCACTTAGCAAGAAAACAGCGTGAAAGACCCACAGTCTAATATACCTGAGAGGTTTGAGCTTGTTCAACCATAACCAGTTTTTAACTGCCCTCCACGCCAGCTCTCTGATTTTAGGACAGCCAAAGAAACCCCAAATTCCCACTAGGTGTGAGCTAAATCAATGTAACCTGAAACAGGAGTATTCACAGAGGCTGGATGGGTTGGCTCGAAATGCTATCCCATTCTAGGCAGGAAAAATCCAGGCATGAAGCTACATGTTACATGCAGGGGCACGCACACTCATGAGGAAGAACACTGGTAGAAATCCTGGCGCTCAGTGCCGAGGAGGCACGTGTCTATAAGATATTTTAACTCCTGCCAACTCCCTGGGAAAACAGCAGATTGAGGCCAGCTTCTTCCTTTGCACAGGATCTACCGGCAGGAGGTTTAAGTAACAGCCATTCAGGTGAGAAGTGAATACAAGGACACCCCCAGGACTACACTAAAGCTCCAAACCAGTGCTTTGGGGTTTGTTTTCTGCTCCTCACAGCAGGGTGCTCTGCTCACTGCGTTTACTCCTTGCTAGCACTCTTCTGCATGCAAGGCTTAAAGGAGAACATGTGTCAGAGTTGGCAAATTACCCCCCAGCCAACACTCAGGCTGTAATTCAGTGTCGCATCTTCTCCATCACTACCACCAGCTTCAGAAGCTTCCATCCTTTCCAATCCTGACCCTCATTTCTCTGTCCCATTGCTGCAATCCACGGACCCCTCCGCTGTCCCCGTGCAACCGTTTGTGGCATAAATCCACTCACGTGAGCTCAGGGAAAGAAATGGACAGGACGCATGGTCTGAACTAGCGTGGAGCAGGAACAGAAGCAGCAGCAGCAGGCAGCTGCTGGAGATGTTGCCCATTTGCAGGCGTCTCAGTGATTCCTGGTAGCTTTGGAGAAGATGGAAGGGACAGGCTTAGTAGATCTTGTAGAAAACAATCCATGGTTTGGGAGCAACCAGGGGACTGCGCTTTCTTGGGGTGAAGCAGTCAGAGATCATTTTTGCTGAGATGTAGTCAGAAGAGAAGAAAAAGGCTGTCAGAGCAGCACTGCTTCAGTCACTACTTGTGTCGACCATGGCAGCTTTCCTTTCTGTGGGTGCCCTGTCGTGCCCTCTACCCCTCTGTCCCCCTTGCTGGACCTCTTCCCACGCGTAGACCCAAGGCAGGAGACCCAGGGGGTGGGCAGGTGTGTCCACCACACACCTCGGCTCCTGTCCCTGACCAGCAGCCTGGGAGTCCCACCACTGTCACTGCCACAGCAACCTCAACAAAAGACACTTGTAAAGGGTCTGTTAAGGAGTCTGTTAACAAACGTGCAAACAACACAAAAGCAGGCCAGGTGCTGTTCCCTTCTGCTCCCCTCTTATCCCTGCTCTTATCACCCACACTCATCACTCTCTCCTCCTTTCGTGGCAATGCACACCCGCCAGGCAAGGGCTTGCTCCCGTCCCTGCTGAAGGTGGCCAGGGTGCAGGGAGAACCTGCCCGACTTCTCCAAGTAAGCCCGCGTTGCTCGCTCCTCGGGGCTGGAGCCTCGTGGCTTCTCTGTCTGCAAAGCAACTTGTGCCTCACAACCAAGAGCAGGAAGGCAACGGGGAGGGGGACTATGTCTGGCCAGATTGGGCACTAAGAGGCCACTTCCTGGGGGGAAAGAAAGGGGATAGTAACTTCACTAGTACAATAGTAGCACCAACAGATAGGAAATAGTCACTTCTCTGTTTTACACAAGGGACAAAGACAACAAAAGGCAAGACACTAGCAGTGGTAAAGCCAGAACTACTGCTTGAGCTCCTTCAACCCCTTGAGCTGTGCTCATTTACCCAGACGGGAAAGGATTTGCACAGAAGCAAACCAGGGAAGAACTTAGCGCATAGGCTGGTATTTGTCCTGCTGAATAAACTAAAAGGATGCAAAACACTTGCAGTTTCAGAGGCCAGCGAAAGGAAAAGTCAAACAAACCATGGTGTCTCTAGGGAGGAGCTACATCACCAGCACCTTCCTTAGGCTGCTGTCCTCCTCAAATTATCACCTACAGGAGTGACCAGACAGAGCCCTGGTTGCCCCCAGCCCGTACACGTGGGCAGAGGCCTTCCAGGGGCATCACAGGATGGTCACTGCTCCAGCAGACCCTCCTCCTTCCCAGAGCTCCTTACCACCTCCAGCCCCTTCCAGTTACTGCCCTGTCCTTGCTCTGCTTTATATTCACTTCATTCCACTGTCTGCACTTTGAAATAGACTTATCTTCAGTCTTCCATCTTTTCTATTAAAAAAAAAAAGTCACCTTCTTTTGATTACAAGGAAAGCTTCAATTTTCAGCAATCAAAAGTATTACCAGTATTTCTTGTAAGTCTTTGGGGAGTGTTTTTCAATTAAGATGTGACATGCTACTAAAAATATAAACTAAAGAAACATTTTGGAAAGTTTTACCTGGGTCTTGCACCACTTCACCAAAAAATTTAGAAACCGACTGGATGGGTTCCTTCGAGGATATTCATTTTCTAGGTGCCAGCCTCTTTAATGTGAAATTTATTAAATGAGACCACATGTTCCATGTTCAAAGAAAAGGGGAAAACAAGAGAGACGCCAGCATCCCAGAGAAGGCATTAAAAAGAGCACTGAAGTGAACCACAAATCATCTAAGATTAATACATACTACTTTAAAACACGAGAAGCCCTAACGTTTGCTGCGTTATGAAATCCCCTTGGTTGCGACCGTTGCTACAGAGGACAGGATATTCTAACACAGGCTTTAAGAAGGGTGAAAACACGTAGAATTGCCATTGCATTTTCTAAGCAAACCAGAGATCAGAGGATGTCCTCTGCTGGCGAGGAAGATGTTTTCAGTTTGTACGCTCCCAGATCACTCTGGGCCTGGATAGTTACTCCTCTGCTATTCAAGCAAAGTATTTATAAGGAATCCCTGGACAAGTACCAATTAAACAGCGACTAAGAGCTGGCAGGGTAAATGCTTACAGGATTATACTCAATAGCCTCATGAAATTCCAATTCTTTACTGCCGCTTTCCAGTAAGAAATGCAGGAAGTAATGAAGATTTCTTGCCTCATAAAAATATTGTACAAGAAACGCAGGTTCTGACTGGTTGGCCTTGATCCCCACAGCCCTTCCTATTCTGAAGGACGATTCAAAGGGCTGTTATTTCTAAACTGGTGGGTTGTGGTCGGATTTTTTCTTCTTGCCACATGCATATCATAGCCTTCTGCCAGCCTTCTCAAGCCACTCCTTACCTCCCCAGCCCTCTTCCAAGAGCCTCCCTAATCGTTCGTTGTCGGCGGCTTTCCTTTACACTAGGTTTAGTTGCCTCCACAAATGGTGCTGACCTCCAGGAATCAAATTATCAGCAGCATTAAGGGATACAACTTTAATGTGTACCCTATACACCCGATTTGCCAATCCTTGTTACAAAAGTTAATATCCTTAATATGTCTTATTATTCCCAATACTCCAACTGAAGCTGGAAGTTCAGAGACTATGAGAAAGTCATCATGAGCGCTGTAATTCTCAGACCCTGATATACTGATAAAGAGCCACTACAACGAAGGCTTGTTTTCTTCTTTTTTTTTTGCAGAACAAAGGAAAAAATACTCCAATTCCAATGTCATTATGCATGAGACTTCACAGTACCACGTACAGGTGAGTATGCAATGAAACGTTAGGGGGCTGAAAGGCCAACGTCAGTGATAGATGCTGGTAATGCAACGTGTTCTGTTTGTCCTGGGCCTTCATTAGGCCAAAGAGGAGTTGGGAACCTTCTTATGATAAGCAAGTGTTGCTCTTCACACCCTGGGAGAGGCAAACAGAGCTTCCCACCAGCTGGGTCCACTCACTATTTCTAGCTCCTGGACTGTAGGACACAGTTTCGGACTTAGCCATCCGCTGTAATTTCCCTCCTCGAGCTGCACGTCACCATGGTCCCACAAGCCTGGACTTGGGACTGAGACCACACAAGTCCTCTCGATCCCATGTAACATGCTACGAAGCTGGGGTTATCTGGGCTTCTCATCTAATTCCTTTGAGCACAAAAGGATAGGAAAGTAAACAGCATGTGGAGCACAGGAATTTCTACACCACAGACACTCTGAGGAGATAAACTAAAGGACTATGAGAGCAGCACAAGTCCCGAGACAATTCCTCTCCCAAGACTGACCCCACTCCTTTCTATGAGGTTTCAGGCTGGACTGTATCCCTCTCCTTTCTCTTCTCTCCTCTTACATATTGCCTGCTCAGTTGCTTAAAATGAAATTTAGACTTTTAAAAATGCTTGTGTGGAAAGAGGCCCTGGTTTCCATCAGAGAAACTAACTATAGATGGCCAGCTGCCCATCCGTGGCCCTGCCAACCATCCCCATCAGTGACTCCTACCAAATAAAGTCAGTCACGGAAGCAGAGAAGGGACTTTAAACAGTGACACGTACATGAATTCTTCATTAATTATGCCATATGCCACCCATTTGTGAGTCTCTACCTTGAACTTTGACCACGGCACACAGGATTTCAGTGGCAGGCAGTGAGATACGAAGAGATTTCCTCACAAGAGGCATTTTACACCCTTTAAAGTAATTTATAAGCTGATCAAAGTTTAATAGTGGATGGAGTCATTGCCCATTCTTACAAAAGCTACTATATTTGAATATCCATCTGGATGAAAAGGGGGTTTAATGAGGTAAATCAAAGACAGTAGCAAGCTTCTCTCCCTCTTACTCCACCAGTATCTAAAGAAAATGGAGAAGGAAAAAAATATTCAAATGAGTCTGAGTTAGACAAGTAGCTTTCCCTTCCATGAAAATTAACTTACATAACAATAAACAACGAAGGAATTTATGAAGATTGTAAAACCTGGCAGTTAAAATAATAGAACAGATAAGAATGCCCGTCATCAGGTATAAACCAATTCTCTCCACTGCTCAGAAAGCAGAGGGTTTGTCACCTCTGCATAGATAATATTGACCTTACGAATACCTTTTTGTGCACTATTTTACAGTTACAGTAACATATACCTGAGTATGTTTTTCCATATCTGATTACATGGCTAATCTCAGCTTTCAGCTCAAATACCTGCCAAGAGTTTTATTTAGACAGTGCCTCACCCAATACCTTTGCTTTCTGAACACAGGATTGGGTCTTACACTCTGCAGTGTTTATCCTCTTCTCTGCTCTTTCCAGTCTTTGTGAATTATCCAACAACCACCTTAACAACAAATTGGTCACCAAATCCTCTCCACCCCTAATTCCCACCATTAACCATCATGTTTAAAGACTCAGCCCTTTCTGCCTGCCAGGGCTACCTGAGCCTTTCCCCCTGCATACACCTTGCTGGAGCCGACTGCAACAACGGTTCTTGCCTGGGCTTCAACACAACCATCCCCATGCTCCGAGTACACCGATCCTCCTCAGGTCCATCTGGTCGGTATCAGACCCCAGTGTTCACGGCCTCTCCAAGGTCCCTTCATAACCTGTTTCCACTGCAGGACAGTGCTGGTTCCCTCCCTGGTGCTGGAGCAGGGTCAGCTTTTGCCATCTCTTAGCCTGCTTCCCGCTTTGCATCTCCCTGGGCTTTACAGGTAAAAAAAGGACTCCTTCCCAAGCAACTCTCTCATCCTCCTCCGTTGCCTCTGGCACATGCTGACTGTGGACTACCCACTGGGTTATTTAATCAGCTCATGAGCTGAAACTGCTACTGGGAACAGACAGATTTTCCCCCAGCCCTTTCTCCTTCTCTTTTTGTGTTTTGTAGCTCTTGATTGCTAGTCTTCTGGGACAAAGACTGTCTTTTTGTGCCATGCTGGACCCTGACCCCTGATATGGTACCACTGTAGCAAAGACTCTGCACCAGAAAGAAACTGCTTGAACCCTAAAAAGGTTGTGTCTCATCACTGGGAGAAGGCACAAAGACAAGGCATCAGGGGGAGAAAAGCCAGGCAAAACTCATCCCTGAACTAGAGACAACAAAGGGTCTCTCCAAATTTCACATCCCAATTTGTGGCTTGCTTTAAACACACCCCATTTTTCCAGGTCTTGCTTTGAAACCAGGCTGCAGGATTTGTGCATCAAAGACAAGCAGGAGTTTCCACTGCTGCCATCCACACCAACACTAAATGCCCAGCAGGACTGTTTCTGGGGTTGCCGCACTGTTGCCCCCAGACCCACAGCAAACGCGTGTAACGCATCTGCTCTATTCGCAGTTCCTGGGTCTCCCTGCCAGAAGGGTTAATCTGCTCCGTGGCTCTTTAGCTGACCCACAGCCGACTCAGCAGCAACGTGTTATTTACCCTAATGCTATTGAGTAGGGGAAGCGGGGCCTGTGGATGGGCCATTGATATTCCAGGGAAGAGAGAAAGAGCCAGGACCTGGCCTGATAAGCCTCCCGGCAGCAGGCCCTTGGACTAGCTGCGGCACAGATGCATTGGTCAGGCCTATAACCTGCCCATCCAAAAACCTCCTGCCTTTCTCTTCTGGAGAAAGTTGGTCACGGCAGGGAAAAGCTTCAGCCGCTTTCCCAGTCGGGCATGTTCTCCTTCCCTTCGCCTCAGCAGGAAGACAGCAGGGCAGCAGAGGGAACAAGGTGAAACAGGACCATTTCCTTTTCCTTCCTGAATTTTTTCCCTTCCCCTGTTGTCACCTGAACACGTGGCCTGGCTGGGCTGTCACTCGCACAGGGACAACTGCACGGAAAACAGTCTGGCTGCTCCGAGCAGGCAAGACTCCCAGTTTCTCTTGCCTTGCAGTCCCCTCTGCTGGCAGACGCACAGCGCTTGCTCTCAGTGGCTGCTCATCAGAGTGGAGATAAATGAATTACCTGGATTTCTGGAGTGGCCTTCACCCACTGCTGGGGGGTCACACACACCATTTGGAGGCAGCACACTTCTTCCTGCAGCTGCCTCCCTGCCCTGCCTAGCATTGCCCTTGCACGGGGCCCCAGGAGCAGACCAAAGCCTGCAGGCGCAGCTCCATTACACAAACTCTTTGCAAATACGAGTGCCAAGTGCAAGGCTTGGATCGCCACACGCTTCAGGACACAGTTAGAACAGGGATGGGAAAGCACGCGAGTGCGGTCATGTCTGGGACGTTACCTGAGCTGCTCCCGGCCCAAGAGCACACGCAAGGCAGCGCAAGAGGGAGGAGAGCGTGGAAGCCAGGCTGGTAGCGGGAAGAGCCCTGGGCTGGGTTTATAGCACAAGGGGAGGGAGGAAAACCAGGGTAATCTAGCAAAGCCACAGTGCAGGACAGGGGCAAGAAGCAAAAAATCCCTTCTTACAGTCAGTGACGTCAATTTTCACTACCATGAAGGCCGATTTGGGTACTTTTGGAGGGCTTGAAGGGCTGGTGCGGAGCCAGCTGCCAGGTTTGGAGCTGTCCTGCAGATCAGGTAGCTTTGCAGCGCAGCAGCTGTGCTGCCTGTTGAATTATCCAGGGCAGGGGATCTGGCCGAAGCCCATACATCGTGTGGATCCCACCTCGGCACAGAGGACTAACATTTGCCCATGGCTCGTGTGAGCTCTTTGCCTGGGACAAATTCCATGCAGGGAGATCTGCTATGCGAGACATGCAAAATGCAAGTGCTTTTAGCTTGGCAAATGAAGTTTAACTACTGTATTTAAACTTCCAAGCCAGTTCCAGAACAGCCCGGGGACTAACTCGTGTGTACAAGGCATTTGCAAACACGCGCTGCTGGACAGGCGCCAGAGCTGCTAGAATTGACATATGATGAGATAAATATGCAAGTGGTGAAACTCGTTATAAAAACCCTTGCTGCATTACAAAACCCTAATCTTTCACCACTACGGACAGGCTGGTACTAACAATCAGAACGTACACCTTCTGCAGCGACTCTTTCATGCCTGTGCTCTAAAGAGCAGACAAACAGTAGTTCAAGCCTTTAGAGGTGGTTTCACCACTCATTTACGGTACACACAGCATCAAAGCTTTTTCACCTGTTTTCTCCCAACTTCAGCACTTGGCGACATTCGTCATGGACAAGAGCGAGTCCATCGTGACGGTGGACGATGCTATTCGAAAACTCATCTTGCTCAACTCAAAAGAGAAGATCTGGACACAGGAGATGCTGCTGCAAGTGAACGACAAGTCCATCCGCCTGCTGGACTGCGAGTCGCAGGTACCCAGAGCTCTGCGAGAGCTACCCACAGGCTGCCGCACGGGCTGCGGTGTGTGCCCTTCCCATTCTGCCTGGGAGGGCCGTTTCTAAGGAACCCAAACAAGGGCGAATCACTACCAAAATCCACTCCTGGGTGTGTGGGGGCTGGCTGACTCCGATTCAAAGGGCAGGCAGGTGTGGGATGATTTATTCACATCTCCAGAGCACAGATACTCCAGGTGAAAGATACCTTGAGCTATGCCTCAGGCCAACAGTCAAACTGCTTTCTGTGGGAGTGATGCAGACTTACAGGTCCACAGAGATCTGCATAAAGCCTAAGCAGAGAGGGGAGGACATATTACTTGCATTAAAACAACACGCAGGATCACCTGCCTGAGAACAGTGCCCCATTTTGACAGGCGATACATGTACATGCACACAGGGCACCTAATCTAAGGGGAAAGAACAGCCAGATAGTGGGAGAGGGATGGTGCTGCCCTGATTTTAGCAATGAGAGACTAAAGAATATTAGCCCAAGGTCATCCAAGGAGACACTGGGAGGGTAAGCCCCTCACAGAAAGCATTTTTCCTCCCAATGCTCTGCTGGGATGCATGACAAGTGTACTGGTACAGGTAGAGCACAGCCAAAAGATGATGGTGAGCAACAAGGCTCAAGTTACTGAAGTCTCACGCTGGGCCCCATATTCAGGGCTCAGAGGAGAACAAGAGCTCACCTCTCTTTGCAATCCACCTCTCTCCTATTCCGCAGTCCCAAGCCACTGCCCCTCGGCACACCTTGACAGGTATCTTTCAAGAGCCCAGCAAACCACTGCTGAGAAGCACAAGCTCTGCCAGGTCTTTCTCCTCAAACAGGGATCCCAGGAGTTCATGCGCAGGACCACTCCCCGTCAGTTCAATAGTGCCCCATTGCCTGACCCCCTCCTCTTTCTCTTCCAGGAGGAGCTGGAGGACTTCCCTCTCCCGACAGTCCAGCACTGCCAAACGGTGCTGAATCAGATGCGCTATTCCTCCATCCTCCTCCTGGTGTGTCAGGATTCGGAGCAGCACAAACCTGACATCCACTTCTTCAACTGTGACGAGGTGGAGGTGAGCAGAGCTCTCCTTGCTGGTGTGAAACAGAGAACAAAATATGCTCCAAGCTGTCTGCCAGCCCCTTCTTCCTTTGCCCACTTAGAGCCCTCAATCCTTTCCAAAGCAAAGCCCTTAAAAACATCCCTGTTTTATCTTTGAGGCGGAGATGGTTCACGAGGACATAGAAAGTGCCCTGGCAGACCACAAGCATGGGAAGAAGATACGGCCACAGACACTCAAGTAAGTACTGCAGGATACAGCTGGGAGTTTAAAAAAAACAAAAAAACCCCCCAAAAAAACCAACAACAAAAAACCCACCCACAACAAAACAGCACCATTTACAACAGTGCATTTGCACACCAGTCTCTCAGAAACAGGATCGCCAGCCACTGAGAGGGTTGTTCTGTGTTGTTCCCCTTGCAGAGCAAACCAAGAAAAGATCAGGCAGAGACAATCCATCCTCCCACCACCACAAGGGCCGGCTCCCATCCCAATCCAGCATGACATGCGAGGTTCAGCGATGAACAGGAACCGGGTGGCACCCCCTTCCCAGCACGATCCAGGTACTGGGAGCACTCAGCAAGTCTGTCCTGGGGACGGGGAACTCGTTAGCCTGGACAGCCAACCCTCCTGAAATGGCCGGCGGTCATCTCAGGCCCTGTATTGCTGGAGCACAGGGAAGCCCAGTGTTTTTTCACTGTGTTATAATGCAACACAGACACGTACCAAAGGCACAACATTTTGTTGCATCTCTGGCTGTGCTTTATAAAGGCCTAAAAATTGGGCCACAGCAAACATTTGTACGCACTGGGCTAGCAGCAGGCATCTTCTGCTCAATGACGGCTCAATAAATCAAAACTCCTAGAAACTCCTTGTAACGACACCTGTGTTTTGGGGATACTGAAATTCCCAAAAGAGGTGAAAGCCCCTCATAAAACTGAGCCATCACATGAAGTTTGGACCAGGCACCAGCGATCTTAAAACGTACAGTCAAGGCAGACTTGGTCAGAAAGGCAAATTCTTGGCTCTGCTGACTTCACAGGAGCCAAAATGGCACCCTCAGAAATCAAGTGGTTTGCATGAATTCTCCTAGAGTTAAGTGTGGAAATGAAGATCTGAACTCACCTCTCTCATGTGCTAATCTAAAATCTTATTCCCAAACCATCCTGACTTCAGCCTGTTTCAGCTGGCTTGAAAAAAACTTGTATTTCTCTTTGGAGAAAGAAGTAGCAGAAATGAGCTCTTTCTCTGATAAAAGCTCAAATTGACTAAAATGACGAGCAAACCGTAAGCCTTTCTTATCACTACCTATGATACCACCTTCTCTTAGGATTAATTTCTAGATTCAAGGAAAACACGTAATCAGGATACTATAAGAAACTCCAAACAGCAGCTGAGGAGAGAAAACACTCATTTCTCTGGGATGGGATCTGAAGCCAAGCAGCTGCTCTGGCCTCCTGAATGGAGAGCCTACTTCAGGTCCAGTTTTGCATAATGAAATTAAGATCCATATTTTAAAGCTGGACATGTATAAACATGTATATTCTGATGCACAGCAGTTTTTAATGAAACGGCCACCCTTAACTCTGCCCTTCCCGGGATGCTTAGCATAAAGCTTTAAGTCCGTTGCTTATATCAGCCGAGCTGGGCATTTACCCAGGCAGGATTTCTGGATCTAAGAAGACAGAGCCTGGCACAAAAGCAAGCGACAGGAGAAAGCCTTGAATGATGGCCTGTTTGCTGAGATTGCTTCTCCTTTGAAACACGCCTTACTGCTTTTTCTACAAAACCTGTCAAAACTAACCACCTCATCTTAACACTTAAAGATGACGTACATTTTTCGTGGTCCTTTGCCAAAACCACTTCCCCAGTTCTCCCACTTTATAGATTCTGCTGTCCAAACACCTGCTGTGCCAGCCCTTTCAAACCCCGTATCACTGAGCTGACATGTTACTCTTTTCACAAGAGGCCACACAAGCAATTGTTCACACTGAAATATCACCCCCTCACTGCGTGTCTGTCTTCTGAAAGCTGGGAGGTGCTTGTGTTTTTTTATTGCAGGAGGATTTTTATTAAAAACACTCGAGAGACTGCACACAAGTTTGTACAAAAACGCTGATTAGTGCACAGGCCTGCCGAAACATCAGTCAGGCAGAATTCCTGGCATGCTGCTTTCTAGCAAGTGACAGCTGCATTCACTTCCAGGTCTTATTTCTTCTTTGTCAACTACTATTTAGTTAAACTGGTATCTCTGGGACAAGGAAGGCTCGGGCAGAGAACTAGAGGTTAGAAGAGAGAGCAGGAGTTAATCTAATCGCACTTTACATACGTGTGGAGTGCTCTGCAATGTGCACGGTGGCTCTCCAGCTCCTCTGCAGGCATAAGTCAGCTTAGATGCATCAAAGGCAAAGGCATTAGCGACCCACAGCATCTGGCGACTGGGGCTTGCAGGTCTCTGCCCGCAGCTGACAGCTGGATGCTCTTCATGATTCATTCACCACTTATATTTGAAAACAGGCAGCATATCGACACAGAGGTTGGCGGGCAGGTGCTGTGACCTTGGAAGATTTAATCAGCAACTTTGATCACCTCCTGCTCTTTGTGATCTCCTGAGGCGCTTTCATAACCCAGAATAAACAACCAAGCTGGGAGTTACCATCCCATGGGTCCCCGCATTTAATGGAGCCTATTTTCAACCTCTGATAGTAAATGTATTTTTCTCTCCCTCTCTTGTTTGCAGACTATGAACGACGAGGCTCCAGCTCTCATGACCACGAAGAGTCCCGAGCCATCTTGGCACAGAAAATTGAAAAAGAAACGGTTGGTAACAAGAATGGCACACAGTCAATAGGCAGAAGGAGAGGGAGAAGAGAGGAAGGAAGCAAGGGGCTCCTCCATGAGCAGACATTTTATGCATAATCTAGTCACTGTCAAACTGATATCTACCGCTCATAAATATAAGGTGATCAAAAGCAAAGCTCCATCACTGGGTCAGTTACAGTCTCCTTTGAGAGAACTCTGCTAATTTCAGAAGGTCCGCTGCTACCCAGCCCACAGTCTGGTCTTGGGGTTATTTTCCATGACGTCCATTAGCAGGGGTCACTTGTCACATTGATAAGCACAGCACACAACCAAGCACAGCTTTCTGTTTGGAAAGTGATGAATTCAGCTTAATTTCATGCCTGGATTCCCCACTCCTGTGCATTCTTCCAGGAAATGAAGCAGACAGAGAGCAGCACGCTCTGGGATTCAGGCTTCCCAGCTGCGTGCAGTTTGGGCTCTCTCTCACCTTGGTTTGTTGCATTTCTGTCCGCACAGCAAATCCTGAACTGCACTCTGGATGACATTGAAATGTTTGTCGCCAGGCTTCAGAAGGCTGCAGAGGCATTCAAACAGCTCAACCAAAGGAAGAAAGGGAAGAAGAACAAGAAGAAAGGGCCGGCAGGTACCGTGCAACAGCTAGAACAAATGGGGAACACAGGGGCACGGATGAAGGCTGGGAGGAGACCTCAGCTTACACCCCAGCAAGGCCAGGTTGATGCCAGGGGCAGCATGGCTATGGACCCAACAGCAGCTACACCAGTTTAGAAGGTGCCGCGGGGCTGTGGGGACCTCTTGTAGAACACACAAAGCCTAGTGAAGCCTCCAACACAGAGAAAGACTTTTGGTTTTCTTGAACCCTTGATTTTTAGTAATTCTAGTCTCAGAATCCTTTATGGCTGTGTCTTCTGCATGCCAGCAAGATGAAACTTTCCTGAAAAGGGATGCTCTAATTAAAGTGTCTTTCTCTCCACCTTCTCATGAAAGAGGGCATGCTGACTCTTCGAGCAAGACCCCCAAGTGAGGCCGAGTTCATCGACTGCTTCCAGAAAACCAAACTGGCTTTTAACCTCTTGGTAAGACACAGAGGGTATTTTCATCCCATGCAGTGACAGGGCTTTCTCCCATATATCACAGTAGTAAGCATTTAAAGTGAAATTTGAACTGAAAACACTATCAAGGGACAAAGGTGTGAATTCCAGATTCTTCAGAATCCAGAACAAACACTGTGTCAGGCTTGTGTAGGTTTCTTGGGCCAAGTTGTTAGACTGAAACTAGAAGCGTAAAGTCCAGGGTGGGGCTGAGCAGCCAGGGGCCTTGCAATGCCTGGATCTCTTTTCAGATACAGTCCCGACTTAGAGCATTTGTGAAGCTGTGAGGGCCAAGATCTGCCGTGCCCACCCTGCTGATAGCTGTGCAAAGGCTTATATAGACATTCCCACTCTAGATATTTGCTTCTGCTTGTGGCCTTTAAAAGTCTGTAGTTTTCTGTAAGCTGTACTCCTTGTTATCCTTACAAGGCATAAAACGGGAGACTGCAAATATTAAAAAAGGAAAAAAAAAAAGTCTTATCTACTTTAAATTGTTCTCATCCGATTCTGTCTACAGAGCAGCTGTAAAGCTGCCTCAGCCAAGGGCCTGGACAGCCTCTGGTTAACAATAACTGATGTCCCTCATTGCCCTGAGATTCCTGGCTCCTCCTCTCTTTCTCCCCTGGAGGAGCGGTTTCTTAAGAAGGGGATGAAAAGCAGAAGCATAAAGATGCTCCCAGTGCTGCCAGCTCCACTTAGTGAAGTATGCGAGAGCAGGAGGGTAACGAGCCAGAAGGAAATTCTGTCAGTTCTGACCAAACTTGCCCAGCGAACGCAGCCTAACAAGATCCTTCCTGACAAGTAAGGAAACCACAGAGATTGTAAATAACCTTAATGCAGGACACCAAGCTCCAATCTTTTTGTTTAGAAGCAAATATGCATAATTTTTGCCTGCTTAGGACAAGAACTGAGTCTTGGAGATGGCAGCTCTGGCCAGCAATCACTGCTCTCGCGCAAACCGATCAGGCGCCCCGCTAAGGCTATGCCACACGTCCACAGAGGATGTTAGCTTCCCTGAAGAAGCAGCTGAGGATTCTCCTAGCACAAAGGCTGCTGCATCCCAGCCCTCTCTAACCATCGACACAGCCGAGATAAATACAGCGGAGTCAGTGTAGTCAGCAAAACCCTTAGTCCCAGCACAGGTCTGCGCTGGAGTTAGTGTCCTACCCCGGCCCCTGCCGATCACACCACGCAGCCCATGACAGGCTCTGGATCTGTGCAAATGCCCTGGCGCGCAGCCCCCGAGCTCAGCACCGCTGCCGCTCCCCTGTCAGCAGCCTGGGACTTAACACCTAGGAAATTCATTCACGTGCCCGAGCTCTCCCTGCGCACAGGCCCTGGACTTTGCTGCCTGTGTACCCACAAACCCACAAAGAGCAGCCGCTCTCCCGGCGAGAGGCCGGGGACAAGTAAGGAGGAGAGCGGGGCAGCAGTGGTGGAGCACTGCCACGTCTGCCCCAGCGCTGCTGTCACGTGCCACGTGGCTGCCAAGTCCTTGTGAAGTGCCATTTCATTTAGTCACCTTGGTGCCATCGGTTATTTCACACTTTCCACTCCACATTAATGTTTAAATCACCAGCATTTAAAACGCCTTGCATTTCGGTAGGGAGGAGGGAGTCTGTTTTCCATTGCAGCAATGCCAGTAGCACAGGACACAAGAAAGAGCTGAAAGGAAGCACAAACTGAAGTGGTTTCTCACCACAGCTTAGCTGATTGCTGTTAATGAAATGCAATTCTTACAGTAAAGTAATCCCAAGCGTTTGCTCCTCCATCCCACCACAGTCTACTCCAAACACCAAGCATTTCAGTGGCCAGGGTAGCTCCAGGTGCTGCAGGCAAGACCTTGGTGGAGATTTTTCCTTGTCAGCAATTTGCCAAGGGACCCCGCAAAACGCTTGTTCTGTGGGAACTAGTGGGATTTTCAACTTTGCAAGAGTCAGAAGCAATAGACCTGGCCCTTCCTCACCAAGACTTTCAAAATAAGCCAAAGTTTTCTGTTTCTGCTCAAAATAGCTTCAAAGGGACTGGTTTTAACAGAGTAGGTACTCCACCCCTCCTGAAATTCAACACCCTTAGAAATGGACACAAAATAGAAATTATCTAAAACTGAATGATTCCTACTCCACAAACACTTAGTGTTCTTCCCTGATTTCAAGTGCACTGTTGGAAGTTTCCTTACTTTTCAGGCTGCGTTATTAACTGTAGCAAATATCAGTCAGCAACAATCCCTCCATGTGACAGAAAAGAGAAGGCAAAATCAGGTTAGGATTGAACTGGGTTTCCTTTCTCTTTTCAGGCCAAACTGAGAAAGCACATCCAGAACCCCAGCGCTTCAGAGTTGGTGCATTTCCTATTTGGGCCGCTGGAACTGGTAAACCTGATGAACTGTGAACTCACTTTTTATTTCTAATGTTGCTTTTGCACTTACGGGCAGCTAGATTATGCAAAAGAGTTAGAAGACTGCTCACAACTGGCTAAAGCTTTCTCATGAAAGTCTAGAAGCAACAACGCCAGTGCTTCTGGCCTCTGATCCGATTTCCAGCTTGAACAAAATACACAAACCCTAGGAAATATGAATCTTTCCACCCCATTAACAAAGACTTACTGTGAACAAAAGTGCAAGCCAGCTATGGTTCCCATTGGGAATCTGCTTGATCTCACCTTCAAGCAAACATGGCTCAATATTTGCATGGAAAATAGGAAGCAGAAATCCCAACTTGAAAAAGAAGCCAGAAGGGACACAGAAGTACCAAGTGATTTTCCATTTTTCAAAGTGCCAGCTTGCGATATGTCCTGTCTCTAACAATGGCTAATTTTTAGATCAGACCTTGCCTTGACTCCAATAGGAAAATTCTTGAGTTCCTCTGAACTGTCCAGTCTCCTTCAAAGATTTTGGTTGATGTTTCTTGAGACAACTGAGCTGATCTAAGGATTAGCTGCTGCCAACAGGAGTCAGGCTATCCCTTGGCATGAAGGCTTGCCCTCTGGCTTTCATTTTATACCTTGGAGAACTTAGTCAGGAACTATATGCCTTATTTGTCTATTTGTTTTTTCTTAATAAAATCTGCCAATCAAGTACTATCAGTGCAGTGCAAGGATAAAAAGGGGATACTGAGGGAATACAGCATCCCTTTTAGGTAGCAGCAAACCATTAATTTAGTTCCTCTGTGTTGTGAAACCTCACCCTGACATATGAAGGCATAGAGGAGAACTTTGGAAGTGCAAGTCTAATGTGAATTAGCCTTTAGAGGTACTCACCATGGAGGGTACATTGGCTTCCTTTGGAGTGGGCAGGCATAGAGACTCCAAAGGATCAGAGCCACTGATTTTTCTGTCTTTGATTTCTGTTCCTTTGTGTGTGTGTTGGTTTGATATTTTGAACATTTCCTGCAAAGCCTCTCACATTTGCGTGTGTTTAATCCAGATCGTCAGTAGCTGTGGTGGCCCTGAGCTTGCCAGGTCTGTCGTCAGCCCGCTTCTTTCTAAAGACGCCACAGATTTCCTCAGAGGACACCTGACACCGAAAGAGATAAACCTCTGGGACTCCCTGGGAGAGACATGGACCAGATCCAGGTGAGGACAGAGCTGCCATCTCACCAGGTTCCCCAAACTCTTGAGAAAGGCTTAATTTTATAGTTCTGTCAGAGGGTCAAGGATGCCCTGATGCCCCTGCTTCTCCCTGACATGCTTTCAGAGACACGTTCCTTGTGAATCTCACCAAATACAACCCGCTTCATGTCCTAGAGCTGAATGGCCCCGAGAAGCAAATATCCCCACCTACATCCCCAAATTCCGCAATGGCTGGGAACCGCCCTTGGAAATCTTCCGTGGAGCTCCCTGGGAAATAGACATCGGACACTTGCAAGAAGAGGTTAGTCTTGTGCCCCCGGTCACCCTCTCTTCTCTTCCCTCTCCCTCCCCCTTTTTCAGAGTGAGAGATGGATCTGTGAAGTTTGCGGTGGTGTGTAACAAGTAGTCGGCTCAATACTCAGTTGGATCAGGTCACTCCGGTTAAGTATGGAAAGAAAATAGGGCCCGAAAAGGGCAGCAATAATCAGCCTCACATCCTGATCAACACGAAATAGGATACTATACCGTAACTGAGCCCCATAGATACAGGTTTGCCCGAAGAACATTTCTTTGGTGTGCGCCTCATTGTGACCAAAAGCTTTCAGGCCACGATTCATCTATCATTCGCTCTCCTTTTCTCTGACACAGCTTTCCCCTTTCCTGGTAACACTGACTTCATTTTTACCTTTCCAGCTATCATCAGCCAATGGATATCCTTACCGTAACTCCTCACTCAAGCGCGGCCAGACTGCTGATCAGACACAAGCTGTGGATGCCTTTAAACAGAACGTAACTCAGCATGTAAATAGGTAACGTATCAGCACCTCCGGCGCCTCAGCTCCCTCCTTGTAACTTGATAAGCACCCACTGCAACATATCATGACACCAGAATGTTTTGGCATCCTGGTAGATAACTCTCTGCCATTATTAATTCAAACTTGTTGACAGGATCAAGAGAACTCAAAGATCAGACGAGGGATTATTCATGTAAACACTGTCTGCTTTTTAATCACCAGCAGGTCTACAAGGAAATGGGTTACATATGTTTTCCACCACAAGAGGCAAAAATATTGACTGACTTCATTAGTCAATCAGTATGTCTTGTTTCATAACATCAGCCCACCAAAGTGACATTAAGGATCGTGTGCCAAAGACACTGGGCTGCACTTTTGTTCCCCATATGTTTAGAGAAGTTAGCATCTCTCCATCCATCCCAAAGCCACAACAGCTTGCACAGAAAGAACCTGCTTATAGGAGGGATCTGTACTAAGGCACAAGCATATGCAAGCTTTCTGCTGTTGAAAAATGGAGTGCTGGGAAGCAGGAGCCTGACCTCAGCAGCACTGCACAGAAAACATTTTAACTGAGGCAGTGCCGTTTTGTTTCACTTGAAGCAGCAGCTCCTCCTTTTGCTTTCAGTCACAACCAAAGGGAAAAACATTTGTTAGAGGCTGAATAAAATGAGAATGTGATTCTGGTCTTGCCAACCTCTCCATCAGGAAACTGACAGGGTGATGATTTCAGACAACTTTTCTTAATGAGATAAATCCAGAAAATGGGGGAAAAAACCTCCCCTTTCTTCAGAAGTCTTGGAAAGTTCAGTTCCCAAGCCAGAACCAACCAGGCCACCCCTTTGCCTCAGGCTTTTTTCCCCAAAGGAAAGATGGCTTTTTCACAATTTAACCAAACACTCTGCCCCACTGCGAGTTTTCTGTCACCAGCTACTCAGTGGTATAAAATCTTTATGAAAGTACTTTTGGTTCAAAGTTTAGAGGCTTTTCATCTGCTTGCTTGTTTACATGGAAAAGCTTACGCTTTTGAAATTTTGCAAAGATCTCCGAGTTTCAAACTCTTCTCAAATTGCAAATTAATTCTCTGCCATATTCTGCTTTGCAGTGATTTGACATGCAGTGATCAACTTCAAATCTTTAAAGACTGGAAGTCCAGACCCAGGAAAGCACTTAACCATGCACTTTTCTGTAGCCAGCTCTAGACTGGGAGAAAACCTTCAAGCCAGACTGTTTTTTCATGGTTTTATGTTCTAATGTGAAAGATTTATCAGCTCTACTACTACTACAAAAAAGTTCAAATTCACAGCAAAATGCCTTAAATCCAATTATATCAGCAAAATAACTTACTCTTCTCATTCACCCCATCAAAGATCCTGCTGGGACCATAAAATGGTACAGATGCAGTGCTGAGTAGGGAAAGAATTACGATAACAAATTATCTTCTCCAATTCCATTTTTCTCAGTGAGGTTATGAAAAATAAGGAGAACTTAGTTTACATGAGAACATTTAAGTCCATCTTTAGTGACTGGTAGGTAACACACATAAGGAAACATTTTCATCTGTTAGTCTCAGCACAGGCAAACGATAAATAGTAGTATCAAGACCCGGAATACAAATTAACAGCGCGCCTTTTTACCAAGGTGACCATTTCCCTGACACACCACCCAGTCTAACCACAGCGTGGGCTCACAGAAGAGTGGATGAGGATCTCTTTTCTCTTGGGATAGGTGTTGTACCTTTTCACCTACCTTTCAGACTGTCAACAGCAAGTTTTCCTTATGGATAACATTTAAGAAAAAACCATCAATGTTAATGGCACTGAAGCAGATACTAAAAATGAGAATGTGCTTAGATGCCTTCTTCAGTCCAGAGCAGACTTCAGCCAAGTCTGCCCGGATGTTTGCCAAGATCACGGTCCTGGGACAGACATATTTCCTGCTCTACTCATGCTTTTTTCAGGGTAGTTTGAACTAGTTTTCTAACCAAGAGATCCTATATTACAAAAATACCCATGCATGAATATTATTATTTACACCAGGGCTTTTGGCTGCAGAGAAGCGTCATGAAAGCCCCAAGAAATATCACAATAATCGGCAAAGGTCACTCGTGTAAAACCTAGGTGCATGCGAAGTACACATTAGCCTCCAACTCCCCCAGCTGTCACCGCTTTCCTCATGACTCATTTACCTTCTGGAATGCTACAAAAGAAGTAATTTGTACCTAACTCGGCTTTCCTCCCCCTCCCGGCCTTCGGGGCACTGCTGGGCAAGGCCACCACTCCCTTTCTTGACTGGTGGATTCGATCTGCCTGAGAGTCTGCTCCAAGCTCTCCCCCACTGCAGACCTACAACATATATATTGCACATGGCTGTAACTAGACCAAGAGTTGACCCAAATCAAGCGAGCTAAAGACGGCACTACAGCCATAGACATCATATCAAACCACTGAACCAATGGTTTCAACCGTTTTCAGACCACCAAAAGCTGTCTAATGAAGACAGTAAAATGAACTGAAACTAAGCATAATGGGCTTGCTTTTCCAAGTCAGGTTTTACAGATGCCCCAGAAGCAGTCCACAAAGAGCCAAGTTTCCACAGATTCATAGATTTAAAATCATTGACGTAACCCAAGAACTCGGCAATGGAAAAACATCAAGCTAAAAACCATACTTGCTAGCAGTGCTGGAAGCACTGGCTTCACCGAGTTACACCAAACTTGACATAAACTGGAGCAGAACCTGACGCCCTGTTGACGTGCCCACTGTGAATAGGGCACCCGGGAGTCTTCTGCACCAGGTAGCTGTCCAGGTTGGAAGTCATAGGCAGAAAGATCCATAGAAGGTGCATTAAAGTAGTTTCTACCTACCCTTACACAACAAGGCAAGACAGTTTTTCCATACCGCAAACATTTTTGGAATTAAAAAATAACACCACACCCATCCTAACCAGAGAAGAAAAAGATGAGATCTGCAAAATTTTCCTAAGCCACGCAAAAAAAAAAAAAAAAAAAAAAGCCACCCCACACTGAAAAAATAAACCATTTCAGTTTGGGTCAAAGGAAATCTTTCATTGCACTTTTCCACCATTTTCCATTTTTCACAATTTACTATATTTATTTTGTCTCTCTCTCCAAATGAAAAGTCAGTTCAACATTGAAAGCCATATATTCTTTTGTCAGAAATTCCCAAGCAAAATACTTAAACGCATTCCTTCTCCCCCACACACCAAATGTATCTCAGAATAGAAACACTCAAACTCACGTTTCCTGGGAACCTGCAGAATTCTGTTTCAGTAGCTCAGCATTCATTGCCTGATGAAAAAACCACAGATTTCCAGTCAGTTCTACCTACGCACGTTTTCAGTACCCTTTCTCCCAGCGCTGGTGCCTGCTTCTCCCCTGTTCTGGCATATGGGGCGGTTGCTTCCACTTATCAGGAAATGAGGGTTTCACACTTATTTTTCACAGGAGGTGCAATCAGAGCATTTTGTTTGTGCTTTGTCAGTCTCCCCAGTCCTTGCTGCAGCAAAGAACCAACTGACAGAAGTCGCCTTTTCTTCCACCCTGAAAGCAGCAGCCTCACAGTCCCCCAATAAGGCCATTAACCAAACAGCCCTACAGTTTGTTTTGTTTTGTTTTTTTTCCCCAAACACAGGGTGTTTCATTAAAATGAGGGGTGAAAATCTTCCTCAAAATAGAGAAGGGAAGAGGCACTGGCCCCTCCCAACACAACTGTCTCCCTACCTGCACCGGCACACAGTCTTCAGCCCTCGTCTTTTGCCAGTGAACCTATACTGCCCTAGTTATTAAATGGGCCTCCATCAAAACTCCATTTTTTTCTCCTGCAGGAATTTTGAGGCACAGGGAATGGCTCTGCCGAAGAGATATGCCAAAATCCGCTACGATTTCACCGCGCGAAATGCCAATGAACTCTCAGTGCTTAAGGATGAAATCCTGGAGGTCAGTGAACATGCTCAGGGGAAAGCTGTGCCCTCCTCCCCTTTCCCAGAACAGGAGAGAGATCTCAAGATAGTGGCAAGTGCCAACTAATTTTTGCTTGATGTTTTCTAAGCAGTAACATGAAGCTTTGCTCAAATCTAAAGCTTTATGTCTGAGCTGGAGCAGGCTGACTATATGCATTGGGTCATTTGCTCAGCTGAAACACATCAGTCACATCTTAATTAGCAATGAGGAGGAAGGAAAACAAGTCACTGTAGCACACTGCTCGTGCACTTGCTGGGCATGTGTTCATTATTACCACCCCCTCCACCCCAAAGGAATTGTTTTCTATGAAAACATCCTTTTTCATAACCTTTCTCTTACCACAACATTGTTGGCAGTTGGAGAATGTAGGCCATGACTTGGTCTACACACTAACTGTAACACAGATCTATCACTTGAGAAAGAGACTTCTGTTCAAAACTCAAAGCTCTGTTCAAGATGAAGCTAGAATGAGAAACACGTGTGGGTCTTGCCAGCAAAGCTCATCCATTCTGGGAAGATTACTTTAAAAAAAAAAAAAAATTAAAAATCACAGATCTGGGTAAAAACAAGCCTGCTGAAAGGAGCAGGTACAATAGGAGATATCTCAGCAACGCGCAATCTCCTTGTTATGTGTTAAGATGTGACACATGATCAATTTATATGATAACACTCCGGCACCTTTGGCAGGAGTCACTCTTGATTTTTTTTTTTTAATGCAAAAAGACAACATGAACTCAGTCACTGGGGGGGGGGAAAGAAGAAGATGGAGAAACAGGCAAATTAAGTAGGAACTAAGAGCTCTTCAGCACCCCAGATCTGTCCTCCAGAGATGCTCTCCTGTTCCGTCATTACGATAAGTTCTGATGCTTTTCAGGAAAGGCTTCAGTCCTGAATTGCAAATGAGTACAATAGATCTGTTTGCCAGCTCCTGGACTGTTGTGATGTTATTCTGACAACTTCACTTTACTGTGTGGTTTATTTCCTCTATATGCTGTTTACGTATGCCAGAAATCTGATGTTCTCCCTAGCCATTTTTTTTTCCCCTCCCTCTCAGGTGTTGGAAGATAATAAGCAGTGGTGGAAGTTGCTCAACCGGAGCGGGCAGGCTGGTTACGTCCCTTATAACATCCTGGATGTGGTGAAACTGGAAGAGCTCGAACAGGTCTGTAGTCAGGTGATATTTAACTGGTAGCTGGCTGCAGGGCATAATCAGCCTCTGAGAACAATCTTGTAATTAGACCTCTCTGGATTTCTTAGGATGCTGTGCACAAGTTGGCATGAACCCTCACAAGTAGATGAACCAGGATCCTGGAGATTCCTGAGTCTCCTATGATAAAACTCTCACATTTTGCCACTGTTTACCTCCCCCCTCCCCAAACGAGGCCTCTCCTTCCCGTCCGCACGGCAGCCTCGTGCTTTCCTCCCGCTCCAAGATGCCAAGCACGTTGCCTGCTGCCAACAGTGCCTGGCAGGCAGGGTGATGGGACAGGCGAAGGCTGAGTCCTGTGCTGTAGGCAGCAGCCTGCTCTGAAGCGAGGCCCTAGCTCGAAGGGACGCCCACCCCCAGCCTAGCACCACGACCTGTCACCCCAACAGAAAAGGTCCCACGTTGAGGTGTCACCAAACAGCTGCTGGCTACACTGGCTTGAAAGACTTCCACCTGTTGCCAGTGCCTTCCCCCACAAACCCACGTACTTCTCAGCCTATGGTTTACAACCTCCTCTGCTGCGAAACCCTGCTGCTTTCAGGGCTGTGCTGTGAACACGACGAAAGAGCTAACGCAGCCATAAAAGCAAATTTTGCCGCCAAAATGCTGAGATTTTTGTTGGGGGTTAAATTAAAGACAGACAGTTCCCTCATCCAGTTCAGTTCAGCAGCAGGAACAAGTTACTGGAGTGGTGGCAGATGGAAATACCATCTCAGTGAGTATTAAGTGAATATTGCTCTCAAGCACCTTGCATTGCAAAAATGTGGAGCTGGAGACCTCTAAATGCCCTAAGGAAGCATGGCGTTGCTTCCCCGCTTTGGTATTTCACAGCTTGGGCAAAGCACAAGGTGCCCCAGCAGGCCTCTGGATAAAAGCCCTGTGAGTTTAATCAAAATGTCAAAAAACACTTTCCAGACTGCTCCGGGCACTTGGCAGTGGTCCCTTTAACACCAAGTTACTACAGCAGTGATGCTTTAGCTTCAAATGGGATTTCTGTTTGTTTCCTCTTCATATAAAAATCGTTTTGTTTCCTTCGCTCTCCATCTCCAAGGAAGTTCCATGAGCAGTAATTTCTGCAGAGCAAAAGGCTAAAGGGCCGAGGCACGCACGTGAGAGCAGTCACCCACCGCAGCAGTAAGCAGGCATAAAACACCACTGCTCTCCGTGTGGTGAGGTACATGTTTTCCAGGGGTGTAAATGCCTTCACGCAGCCTCTGGCCTTTGGCTTAGGTTCTGTTTGTTCCCATGAAACCCCAGAAATTAACTTCTTCCGTCAGGTCACATCAGCCTCAGCTGAGCAGCCCCAGATCAGCGCACGGAGGACATGGCAATTTGTCCCTCAATTTGCTATCTTGGGTGGGAGGCAAAAAGTTTAAGAAAATGAAAAATGGAAAAAAAAATTCTTACACATTTTTTTTTTTCCCCTTTCTTATCACCTACTCTAACCAGAGGTACAAAGGAGACCTGAGCCCCAGGGGATATGGACCATCCAGCCCAACTCACAAGTTACCTGCCAGCTACGCTGGGGATAAATGGGGAAGTGAAATGTTATCGCGCAACTCTCCCCAGGACGCCAAAGAACGTATGTGTCCCACACCGCACTCCCAGCATCTGGGCACATTTTACACCACACGTAGCAGCCTCAGGCAGCCAGAGAGCTTGGCAGTGCAGCTTTGCATTTCAGGATGTAATTGAAAAGTTTCTGTGAGCACATGCTTTTGCTTCCTCTCTGTCCTGGTGGTTTTCTGTCTTTCTTTACTTTCACCATAATGGGCTGTCCACAATTTTTGGTTGCCGTGTGCACGTAACCAGACCTACCCAAGTGTGTGTTCCCTCTCATAAGGCTCTGCACAAGGCGCTGCGAGGCTGCAGCTTTTAGTGATAAGCAACAGACCCGCAGTGGTTTTGGAGGAGACGTACAGAGGAGGTTCCAGGTAGTACAACAGCCAACAGCAGCTCTGAGGAGCTCACTGACTCACCTCACAGGCTCTCGGGCAGCCTGGGACAAGCAGGGCTTCCAGCTTGACCTTCCTCCCAGCTTGACCTTCCTCCTCCTCCCAAGAAGAGAGCTTCCTTTCCCCACCAACATGTTTAAGTGTGTCTAAGCAACCATCCACATTCAGGTCAATCCCTTTCTCTCGCTTGCTTTGCTCTTGTGTCCTGCCACACACGCAGTGCCCGCCTGGCCTGTTCCTTCAAGTGGTTTCAGAGAAATCCTGGCCAGCAGATCTGCCAAACACGAGATTCACATCACCCCCCCACCCTGCGCGTGCTATGCAGGGTCACAGAACATGAGAAAGACCAGGAGCCCT
This sequence comes from Pelecanoides urinatrix, assembly GCA_013400755.1. Lineage (NCBI taxonomy): Eukaryota > Metazoa > Chordata > Aves > Procellariiformes > Procellariidae > Pelecanoides > Pelecanoides urinatrix. Next base: position 207,948 of record VZTQ01004726.1, read on the forward strand.
GCTCATCTCACCCCGTTATCACACCCTGCTACACCTCTAGTAAGCTGTCACCCAGAGGCCAAAACCAGGGTTCATCCCCTGTTCAGCTACCGTAGACTCCTGGAAGCAGGAACCCTTTTGGGACAACGGAAAGCCCCATAGTACAAGCATCGCAGACACCTATCTATTAATAACACCGACATTCTCCACAGTCTTCAGGAGTTTCATGGAAAAAGTGATACTGAATAATGTGTCACTGGAGTTTTATGAGTGTGCTGCTCACTCCCAGTTCATGCCTCCTGCCACTTCTATTTAGCTCGGCAGCAAAAGCTGGAGATCTGAGGACTTGGCTCAGCAAATCACTTACTAGAAGTAGCAGAGAGGACTGAAAAGTGGAGGGAGCCGGGGTACAGCTCAGAAACAAGACACTACTTGTAGGTGCTCACACAAGTGGCCTTCCACATCAGGTGACAGCGAAGGGGCAACGGCAAGAAAATAAATGGCAACATAGAGGCACAGAAAAATGGGAACCTGGTTCTCAGAAGCAGATAGTCAGGCCTCCCTGACCTCTACTGTCTCATGTGGTCTGGGTTTTTTCCCCTCCCTGCTGCTAAATTTGCAGGGCAATTTCCTTATTTCAATAGCCCGAAGGGAACTAAGTAACTCAAAAACAGGAAGATGACAAACTAAAGCAAAAACACAGCAGCAACACCAGACATGAGGGAAAAGGGACCCCGTCCCTTGTCACCACTTGACAGCACCAGTGGAAGCAAAGACACTGCCAGATCAGGTTCTACACCCTTGAGCAAACTTCTGCTAGTTGGTGTTGCGGGGTTTTATGTCCTTTGAATGAGGTGTGATGAACAGGATAGGTTAGCAACATGAGAAACAAGATCGATCCCAATATAAATTTGTATATAAAAGAGGTGAAAATGTAGGTCCTTACCAGCACCTGCTACAGACACCAGTCACACAAAATGAATATGTTCTCCTATTATTTTACCAAATATGAGACACTTTTGCCCCAATAAGTGCTTCTGAACAAGAATCTTCCAGGCAGATTGATGGGTAGTTTTGCTCCTGCTGGCTAAGAGCAGGTGCCTCTGCAGATGTGAGCTCTCCTTTTTCACATCAGACCCATCTCTACTCAGTTAAACATGGACTGGGGAATATGTGCTTATTAAATGAGACAGCTCAGAGCCTGCTGTTACATACCATGACAGAGAATACACTTTTCTCTAGAAATTATACAGCTGTATCAATGCTGGTCAACATCAGAACCAGAGATTTCCTTTCTCCGAGGAAGAGCAGCAGTTGTTCCAAGACTCTCCAATTAGCCTAATGGACGTTGTTGAAGCAATGAGGCCAAAATCTCAGATGTGCAGTGCTTGTACCAAACCACGTCCTTGTCCTGGGGGACAGTCACGCTGCAAGAAACCCTTCAGCAGCTTTTTAGATTCAGTGATCGCTGTGTGGACGATGCGCATTTGGCTGTTGTGAATCTTGTGATTCTTCCTCTCCATCATTCTGGAGAACTGCAGAAATCTAGGTTTCTCCCAAAGAGTAAGCAAGGTTTCAAAAGCTAAAGAAAGTTGAGAGTATTGGATTGGGAGGAAGGGGGAGATTCCCACAGTCTGCTCCAGCAGTCTGCCAGCCTCCAAACTGCGGCAGTCTCCCTTTACACATTTGTTCCTGAAGGAAGTTTGAAGGTCAAAATATTGTTGCTCAATCTATTGCTCTAAAAGCACTTAAGTTTGTTCTTTAAAACTAAAATACAAAAGCAAGCACTTTCCTTTGGTGTATTTACAGAGTTAATAAAAATGCTGAGCCACATTTTGATCTTCCTTACATTTTCCCCGCAAACACATTAATTTAATAGGATTTGTGACCAAAGACTTGATTTCATTCCCCACTCTCTACCTTGTGCCTTGTTTCCCCAGAACTTATTCATCAAATGGACGAGCTGAATGATGAGTTGCTAAAGAAGATCACAAACAATAAAATTCAGCCTCCCCAGAGGAATTTCAAAGTGGAAAAGCCTCAGCAAGTTTTTGCGCCCCTCACCTTCGAATCCAGCACTGAAGAAGTCAAAGCTTGGCTGGAGGCGAAGTCATTCAGCAAAGAGTAAGATCTGCTTTACTACCATAAGAAATGCTGGCCCTTCATTTAGAAAGGAGTGGGGGAGGCAGCCTGCAATATTTCAACTGGATTACAAGTCACTTGTATTTACTTACAGAGCCTGTGTTGCAAACTAGATTTCAATCATATTAAATCCAGGCTATATAACCAGTACATTCAGAGCCCAAACTTACTGCCTGCCTTTCTTATACACTATCGAATAAACCTTGTCTTACAGTGCAGCAAAAGACCTAATGAGTAGCTGCAAATAAAGGAACAGTCTTGCTTATTCACACAACTCGCAGCCAAACGCTGCACAACATCCTACTGCTGGTGCTTGTCTGGCCCCAGTTAGCCAGTTCAGAGCGCTGAACTTAGAGAAAAATAACTAATTAAATAACTAAACCCATGGCCTGAAATGCAAATTCCAGATGACCGCCTATCTCTGGAGAAGCTGTCGTAAAGCGTCTCTGAGGAAAAGCCAGATCCTCAGCTGGGGCTAGCAAATCTTCCCTGCCACCAGGGCAGGACCAAAAAGCTGCATGCGGTGAAGAGTTACAACTCGCACTCTGCACCGCGAGCGAAGAGGAGCTCCAGGATTGCTTCCCAAATGTGATGCAACTGGAGTGAAATCACGGCAGTACCCCCGGGGCTGGGCGCACGGTGGATGGCAGGGTGATGCTGGCTTCACCCGCTCCTCCTGGCTTGCTGTCATCCCCGCCAAGAGCTTGGGTTACCCAACAGCTGCCACCTTGGCACAGCCCCGGGGCCTTGCATGTGATATGGTCCTGGTGCAGGGGCCGCACGTCAGCTGCTACCAGCCCTTTTATCTCTGACTCCTCTCTTTGTGTCCTCCCAGGACAGTGGAACACCTTGGCATCCTTACTGGAGCTCAGCTCTTCTCCCTCAACAGAGAGGAGTTGAAGAAAGTGTGCGGTGATGAGGGAAACAGAGTATACAGTAAAATCACAGTGGAGAAGAACCAGCTGGAGGTAAGTAGCTTTCTGGACAACTCCTACCTGAGTGGGTGCCTGCACCAGCAGTGTCAGGTATCCCATTAAACAGATATTTTAAGAAACACAATTTAAAAAAAAACAAAAAAAAAAAAACAAAAAAAAAAACCACACCAAACAAAGACAAAAAAAAACCCCAAAACCCACACAACCAAAAAAACACACCACCTAAAAATGCTGAGAAGTCTTTTAAGCAAAAAGGCCCCAAATCTGTAAGGCAGATCACCCTGTCTTCACTAATGAAACTGCCTTCTTACCGGTATCACTCATCGCTTTGAAACTAGCTCTACTCTTGCAGCATTAGTTAAATATTATAATTTAACTACAGCTTGAAGTTAAAATTCAAACTTCCTGTTTTGTTTCCATTCTAGAAAAGCAGAGGGGAGACAGAGCTCCAAGAAATCATGAAGCGTCGCCAGGAAAGGATTGATTCCGCTAATTAAAATCTATCTGCTTTATTTCAGCTATTAGTCATAGTAGTGCAGAAAAAGGGAATGAAAGCAATGATCCCCACTCCAGACAAGAGACAGCAGTGCTCCGCTTAGCGGTGTAATTGCCATCAAAGTGACAATTTCTTGAACACTGTTGATAAGGGTAGACAATAAGACCATGTCCCATTGGGAAACGTGTTTCAACACTGCATGAAGTATTTTTTTTTTATAACTATATATTTTATACTGAAATTTTATGTGCATGCGATCAGAGCAGATCAGAATTTACACGTGTCTGAATGTATGACAATGGCTGGATTCAAGCAAAAAAAGACCCCGCAAAGCTTTTCTCAGAGGGCTGTACCTGCTCCCACACCCCTTGCCGGCACGGCTCGGGAAGAGAGGGAACACAGCACAGAACAAGCCAGCCTGAATGTTTAGAGTCTGGACCACAGAAATCAGTCTTTTCCCCACTTTTCATTTCCTTCTCTGTGGCAGATATCCCCTGCAGCCCACTAACAAAGGCCCTGTGATAGTTCACTGTCCTTTTTCTGTCCCTCCATGCCCCCTCGCTCGACAAGGCTAGAATTGCAACACACGTTACCTAAGACTGGCTGCTTCCTTAAATACACGTACCAGTTAGTGCTGTCTTTGAAGAGCAGAAATGGGCTTTCGTTGTGTAATAAAGCGCAGGATCTGAGTGACAACTGAAGTGATTTGAATCTGCAAATCGGTGAGCTCAGCCTGATCATCCCTGCTTACGCAGAGGCTGGGGCTCAGGGCAGCTGCGCAGCCCTTCACCTCGGCACTGACCCTGTGTCGGAAAGTTGCAGTATTGCCAAAGCCAGGCCTCAAACAAGGAGAAGATAAGCCCCTACCATTTGCCCCCCACCTAGTCACACCCAAAGCCCTTCCTCAGATGTTCGCCACTCATCCCCACCTTCACGTTTTCATTGCAAAGAGTAATCTGAAAGGCTTCCTAAATATCTGAGAAACAAAAACACAGTTGTTTTACTAAAAATAAATGGCCACAAGAAAAAAAAAAAAAATCTAATTTAGCAGAAGCTGTTTTTCTTCACTTCCTGTTTTTCTTAATAACATTATGTGCATATGTAGTGAAATACCCCCTCACTCTTACAATCTATAAATAGGGATGAGGAAAAAAATCCCTTTCCCTAGGGACATAATAAAGTGATTATACATCAATAATTTACTCAGTTTTAAAAGCTCAAGCAAGCATATAGTAGATTTCCTGTCCACAGCAAGTCTGGCACAAGCTGTATTTATATCTATATTTTACTTACAGACCAACTGGATAGGAATGCAGTAAAGCAAACACATCTATATAGGAACTGCTCACAGACTGGGAAGACCTTGTCTTTCTCTCTCATTCACACACCTTAATTGTGGTTGATTGGGAATTCAGGCCCAGGCTCCACAAAGACTTACACATGTGCTTTCCTTTACGTGCTATGAATGGTCCCACCTCCTTGAAAGGTTAAGCACGTGCCTAAGTCTTTGCACAATTTGGGCCTGTCCTTACACATCTCATGGAAAAAGCTGTACAGCCGTAAAGCAGTGGCTGGGGAACGCATGTCTAAACCTGAGAATACTGATGCACCTCTCAATTTTGGCTTTGTTCTTCCAAAAATGTTTCTAATGGATGATATATTTTCTTAATCTTGAAATCGGACATTGTTAGCACCAGCAGAATTAGGGTGCAGGCAGGGAACTTACAGAGGAGGATCATGTTTTCAGTCACAACCCTCCTGGCTTGCCACAGCGGCTGGAATTTGCAAAGAGCACTCACCTTGTCAGGGAGGGATGAAGAGAACAATCCTCCTGAGGAGCCCTGGCTCTGGATTAGGGTGAATGGGAAGCAGGTGTGAACACTGGCAAACCATTGGTGTTACAAGCACAGGAGGCTAAATCATTTCTAAAATGAAAATAAAAACAAATGGTGAGCTAGGAAATACAACACCATTCTTGTCTTTGGGTATAAAGGAAAACAAATCACACAGAATTATAGTTACTTGGGATTATAATAGAGAGGTACACGACAGTTCTGTAAAGGCGGGAGCCACGGGAGCATTTTGTAAAATAAATATATCAGTAGACCTCATTGCAGAAGTCACTTTTAAAAATTTCCATATAACTGAGCTGTGCATCTGTTATATTTGTACTGCCTGCAGATAATGCTATAACGTACTGTACATTAATGTAATTGAACGAAGGATAAAATGATATAACCATGCACTGTATAAGATTTATTAAAATGGTTAAGTTATACTTATAACTCCATCTCTGTCTCTTTCACTGGGATATAAATTAAAGCAACAGGACACAAAAACAGTTGTTAAGGGCTGGCTTTTCACAATGACTTGTTACTCTAAGATACACAGCGGAGTATCTGAAACCGCATGTTTCGTTTTGTTTCTGGGGGACTGCCATTCAAAAGGAAGGATGTTATGGCCTTGATAATCATTCACATCTAAAAACAGGGCCAGGTGAAAATCCCACATATGATTGCAATCAAATACTGGGAAAACTACCAGCTGAATCCAAAACATCCCCTTTCTTGTCATCTTGAAGAACAAATTTCTCTTCTCTCTGGTACGTGCAATTGAGACAAGCACCAGCATTTACACACAGATATTGTCCAAGACAACATTTTGCACTAGCAAGCTAAAAACGCCCAACCCTGGTCAACGCCAGCTAATGCAGAGCCGAGAACAAAGAGAAGGGAAGGGATATACAAGGGAGGCTCTCTTATTCCTTGGCAAAGGACCCTGGAGACAATTAGAACACGTTTCCTATGCAGTCACAGAATGCAAACAGGACTTAAACCTAACGCTTCTTTCCATTATCTTCTCTTGAGAAGGTTGTACAATAGCATGTTCTTGTATATCAGGAAGGGAAATTACTGTGGCAGCTTCCACAGCTGAAACAATACAAGACAAAATGAGGGAAATGGCATGATCTGAAGAGCCTCTGTTTTAAGGCCAAGTAGCAGATTCTGCAACATTTCCAGCCAAGTCCCATTCCCTATCTCAGAAGCACAACCATGTTAACAGGATCATCTTCTCTAAAGCTTAAATGAAGTTTAGGCGAATGAACAGCCGTAGGTGCCCAGGAACGCGTGCCTCGCCGGGCTAGGGGGGCTCTCTCTGGCACAGCAGCGCAGGCTGGAGCCCTGGCTGACAAGCTGCGTCGAGCCTTGCCACGACAGGGAGGGAGGAAACGCACCACTCGGCTCCTGCAACGGGTTAACACAGGCGTGGCACGGCTGCGAGTCTTTCCTCGAAGCTGCTAAACGGAGCGAACGCCTCACCCTCACCAACCCTTCCCGCCGCCATCTTATGTCAGCGGCGGAGCCCTGTCACGGAGAGGCCCCGCGGGCCCAAGAAGGACGGATGCCTGAGGGGTAGCTCGGGCGCCATGCCCGCCCGTTAAGGAGGCCCCACGGGAGCTCCTGGGGACGGGAGGGCCCCCTCGCCCCCGGCCCTCCGGGACAGCGGCTCCCCTCAGCGCCGCGCTGCCCTCTCCGCGCTGGGCAATGGCGGGCAGGGGCAGCCGCATCCCCCCGTCGCCTAGGTAACCACCCCCTCTCGACCCTCACGAGCTGCCAAGCCACCCAATCAGAAACTTTCTTCCTCCCCCCCGCCCTGCTCTGGCTCCTCCCGGCCGCTTCTGTCTTGCCCCCGCGCTCCTGATTGGCTCGTTGCCTCCCTCCTGGGATGGGATTGGCGGCGGGCGGGCGGCGCGCCCCTGCCCGCGGCCGGCGGGTGTCAGGAGCGAGCGGCGGGTGCGCGCGCAGGCCAGTTCCCCTCCGGGCAGGCAGGATTCCTTATAGGCGGCGCGACGCCCCCCCCCCGCCCCGCGGATTATGTCGGTGTCTCCCGTGAAGCGGCAGAAGATGGAGTCGGTGCTGGATCAGCTCAAGCACCACACCACCGTGGTGGCCGACACCGGGGACTTCAACGGTGAGAGGCGGGGGGGGGTCCCTGTCACCGCACTGCCCCCCCTCCCGCAGAGAGTGGGCGCGCCCGGCCGAAGGGGGGAGCGCCTGAGGGGGAGCGAACCACCCTGGCATGAGGGGGGGGGGTCGCCGTGCGGCGAGGAGGCGGCGGAGCCGCGGCCGCTCGCTGCCGGTGGCGGCGCGTTGCGCAAGGCCGGCGTGGGGAAAGGCGCCGTTACCTAAAGCGGGGCGGGGGGCACCGCGGCCGCTCTCGGGGGGGCTCCGCCGCAAGCAGTGGGTCAGCGAGGGAAGGGCCGCCGGCCCCCGGAGCCCCTGCCCGGCGGCGGCCCGAAGGCGAGGCCGGGTCCCCGGCTGCGGCACGGCTCCCGCCACGGGCAGCCCGGAGGACTCCGGCTGCAAAGGGCCGGTGGCTTTTGTTCTCCTTATCTGTGCGAATGAGCGAGCCCTCTCCGAGGAGGGGAGGTGGCGTTCGATTATAAAGCCACTCGTTCCGAGGCTGTGGCGGCCCGCAGGGGCACGCAGCCTCCTCGGTACATCGGAACTGAAAAATCCCTCCCTGAACGTCTTGGGTGGCGCAGGGCGACGCGCCTGGAATCCTGCTCTGCTGCCACCTAATCCTGCAGGTGACGAACGGACAAGCCGCAATGGCAGCCGTCAAATGTCCGGTATTTGTCAATTTAAGCGCACAGGGGCAGCAACAAGGCGGCTCGTGACGCTGCCCGCGTGTATTTACGTACTTGCACTGACTAGGTAACGCGTATCTGGTGTTGGGTGCTTAGGATGGCCCGATCCCAAGTGCCAGGCTGCATGAAACGTTGGGAAGAAACTGTTACTTGCCTTCGAGCGTCTGGCGTGACAGACAACCATACCACGACAGGTATGGAGCACTGATGCAGCTTTATCAAGCTTTGCATCCAGAGTCGGCAACACTAAGTGACAAGGTAACCTTAGCCGTGCCAGATTTGTGCGCTTTTGCGTAGCAACAAACCTGGCTAAAGCCCAGTCTGTGCTGAAACTGCATGAATTGAAAACATGATGCTGTCATGTTTCAAAACAGCCTAACGCAAAAAAAACCCTCCTTGCGATGGCCGAGGGGGTGTTTGTGCACGGGCGGCAGGAAGGAGGCCGAGCGCTGCCCACTGGCAAGTTTTAACAAGCTCCTCGAAACAGTTCTGCGGTTGATCTCTGGCTGCCTGTTGTCACCTGTGGATCCTTCTCACAGTTCAAACAAGGCCACAGCCAACATCTGACTGTTTCCCTGTTCAAGTTAAACACTGATGCTGGTTCAGGTGCAGTTGTTGCTAACAGCAGTGCCCAGTTTTGTTTACAGATAAACGTGTCGGTACGGTGCTGTGTAACAAGGGATGCTGGTTTGAATGGCTCTCGAAACAAGTACCTGCAGTAAGTGGTGGTGGCTTCTCTAGTAGCTGCACTGGTTTGGCTTTTTAACTAAGCCGGACCAGTATATACTTTCTGTTTTGTCCAGCTTTCTTTGTGCTCACCATGAGGAAAGGTGGCACCTTTCACGGACCCCCCACTGAAAGCTCATGCTGCACGGCTAAACCAGGCTGCTCGCTGCTTTCTGACGACCTAAGCGAGGACTGGGTGAGGACAACTGGTGACAGGCTTAATGAGATTAACTTACGCATGTTGCCAGAGACCCGTAAGAGTCTTCAAATGCTGCAAGGCTGGGGAGGAGTAATAAGCTCTGTCAAAACAGACTTCTCTAAAATTGTGCATGTGCTTCAGAACTGAGTTTCATTGGTGTGCTGCTATATTTTAAGCAGTATCCGTGTGAACTGAAGTGTGTTTTGAAGGACCTGTTTGTACGGAGTGGACTTGCTCCAGGAATCATGATCATTGCCTAGGAAGGAGCTATGGAAAAACAATACTTATTTTCTTCTATGACTGAAAAAATGAAGTTGCACTCTCTAACTTGGGTTTTCATCCCCGTGCAGAAGTGCTGAGGAAAATGAGCTGGTAATAAATATTTTGTTATTTTTGACATTTAGCTGTGTTAACAAGGGAGCCTGTAAGCAGAAATTGCTGAAGGGCCTGCAGAGGCTCTCCCCCGTTCGCTGAGTCAGGCTCTGCGTGCCAGGCAGCTCAGCTGCGATTAGGGCCAGACCATGCGTGGTCATAGCTTATCCTGGTAAACAACTGGTATCACCTGAAATAGGTGTAGTCCAGGGCTTAAGGTAAGCCAAAGGTTCAAATATCTTCTACAAGGAAGGAAGCCTGGTAGTACAAGGAAATTACAAGAATGGATACTAAGAAATGGTCCATGACTGTTTGAAAAAGGTTTAGAATGCAGTAAGGCTCTAGCAACTTTTCTAAAAGATGAGTTTTTCTCCTGTTCTGGTTGTAGACAAACAAAACCCCAAAAGTCTAACTGCTAGAAGGGAAGAAAGATCCCCTTGTCTTTCCTTTCCCCCTGTGATTCCTGGGACTCAGCTATGCTGGTGAATATGATATGGACAGATGTGAGAAGTTGAAAGTCAGTACCACTTCTCTTCATCTGTCACTTCTTCAAGTTTATTTCTTTTGGGCAATGTCTGCAGTAGTGAGTAAACTTTGCTGTATCACTGTAGCTCTGTTAACCTGGTTCTGGTACTTCTGGCACAAGGTCTTTAAACATCACTGTGCACGAGTCTGCTCTGTCATGAACGCTACTATCCTACAGCCATAAGTGTTTACATCCCCACATATCTGAGCAAAATCCTTTTAATTGTTCAGGCCTGCTGATTGTTTTAAACAGGCTATTTTTATTTCCCTAGCAATTGATGAGTACAAGCCCCTAGATGCCACCACAAACCCATCTCTCATACTAGCTGCGGCTCAGATGCCAGCTTACCAGGAACTTGTGGATGATGCTGTTGCCTACGGGAAAAAACTTGGCGGGTAAGTAAAGAGGTTTTTTTATCTCAGTAGATCTATATTTAAGATGCCTTATTTATACAAATAGTGTTTACTACTACTAGCAATGTACTGAGGTTTTCCCCTCCTGTACTCGTAGGTGTATCTCCTGCCCCAAAAAGCCTCAACTCTTAAAGAACAATTTCTGATGCCCGTTTCAGATGTGCTTTGAAGAAGTGCATCTCCATTTACCAGTTGTCATGTGGCCTTCTAGGACTGCTCAGGAAAACACTCCTGAGTTGACATCATTATAGGAAATAGTATCCAAAGGCTAATACTGCTGGTGGAACACGAGGGCAGAACATAAACATGGAGCAGAGCAGAAGTGGCTATTTGGACTCTGGAATTTAATGTTAAACGGGCTGTGAAATTTGATCTTCAAATCCATGGCAAGGTGTGAATTTTTTTTCCCACAGAAATTATTTTGCTCTTTGTGGTTTTCAGGTCAGAAGAGGAGCAGATCAAAAATGCCTGTGACAAACTTTTTGTATTATTTGGAGCTGAAATATTGAAGAGGATACCTGGCCGTGTGTCCACAGAAGTAGATGCAAGGTTGGCTCTTTTTCCTCTGGGTTACCCTGGATATTTGTACATACAAAAAGAGACATGGTGTGAGTTGGAGAAAAGATATTCTTGACTAGACAGCTCACAGTTTATAAGGCTAGCAAGAGTTTATATTGTTAATATTTGTTTAATTAGAGAATGGATTTTACTTAGTTTGCCTGATTATAACTTGGTGACAAAACTTTACGAAAACAAGTAATACTGAGCTTGGATTTTTGTAATCTTCTTATTGTTCCTTAAGCAAGGGAAACCTCATGCTTCCAGTATACTTAGAGCTCTGCTCATTCTCTTCTGTGTGATAATGTCTTCTCAATTTACCAAAAGATCCGTATTAACAGCGTATTTCAAGACTTGCATAGGATTTGTCTGTTAACCCACTCATTGCCAATTCACTTCTAATGCTCAGCTTCTGCATTCATTATGAAAAACTTGAGGAAAACTTTAGTCTGTAACTTTCTCAAGGAAAGCTATCTTGAGCTCTGGATCCTCTGAATCCGAGAGCAGCAGTGCTGTCGTACACCTACTTGATGGACTCACACTCCAGGAAGTATCTCTGAGAACGAAAACCTGCTACTGGCATATAAATGCTGATAAAACAATGTTTTTCAAGGGAGGGGGGGGAAGAGAGCACTTTAAAAAAAAAAGTCAGTTTTAAGCAGTCCTGGTCTTGTTTCAAAGGTTGTCCTTTGACAAGGAAGGAATGATTCAAAGGGCCAGGCGTCTCATTGACCTTTATAAGGAAGCCGGAATTGGTAAAGATCGTATTCTCATAAAGCTCTCTTCAACATGGGAAGGAATCCAGGCTGGCAAGTAAGTATTTCCGTACCTGGTATGCTGATTCATAGCGTGCTTCTGCCTGTTCACAGGCACCTGACAAACACATTCTGCAGTTAAAATAAAGAATTGTTCTGAAAGCACTGCACCAGGAAATCTGTTACTAGGGCTACAGCTAGTAAGCAAGGTGCTCTGCTACAGCTTTCTGTTGAAATAGGAAAAGTTTGTTCCTAAAAGGGCCAGGCCACTTGTAAACGGAGTTTCCTGAAATATCAGGCTAAGTTGTCTCCATTTGGTTCAAGGAACAGCATTAAATAAAGCAGAGTCTGGCAGCACAAAACATTTGCTGTTAGCTTAAAACTTCAAAGCTTATAAACGGTACCATGTTCCTAATTTAACTCAAGAAATTCAGTAGTTTAACCTACTAGTTTGTTACTAAAATGTAAATTCAGTAGGTGAGCAAACTGCTGTTTTAAGCCAGCCTGTGTCTGCAGGGTTCTGGAAGCAGAGTATGGGATTCACTGCAACATGACCTTGCTGTTCTCCTTTGCTCAGGCAGTTGCCTGTGCCGAAGCTGGAGTTACTCTGATTTCCCCATTCGTAGGACGTATCCTGGACTGGTATGTTGCAAATGGAGATAAGAAAACCTATGAGCCTTCAGAGGATCCAGGTAAGCTTTCCTTTTAAAGTATTGTTAAAAATACAATAGCTACTCCTTCAAACTGCAGTTTACTTATATAAATCCTCTTAATGAAAAAACGTTGTTTTGAGCATGTTCTAAATAATCATTTGTACTTCAGATGAATTATTCTGAAAATTGCTGATTTCTCCTTTTTAGGAGTGAAGAGTGTCACTAAGATCTATAACTACTACAAAAAGTTTGGCTACAAAACTATCGTGATGGGTGCTTCCTTTCGAAATACAGGAGAAATAAAGGCACTTACAGGCTGTGACTATCTCACTATTTCACCCAAGCTTTTGGCAGAGCTCAGCAAAGAGTATGTCAAGTTAACTCCCACACTCAGTGTAAAGGAGGGTAAGTCCACTTCTGTGTAACGTGGCCTTGCTCAGTCTCCCTTTCTTCTCAAACATTAAGCGTATGTGGTTCCACTCAGCTCTGTGGCGCTTGCTTCCATTCTGCTTTAAGGATCAATATTGACCCCTCTCTAATAGAAATACCGTAGCCTCATTACAACACTACTGCTACAGTTGCTGACACACAGCTGCTTCTTTAGGGTCTTGAGTCCCACTGAAATTATGATGGGTTTTGAGTGTGCTTAAATACTGTGTACCCTCTCCTGAGAGGACAGGGAGAGCAGAAGGAACCTTATACTTCACATGCTTGGGATGAAATTTCACCGAATATTAGCAAAGATGCCAAACCTGGTTTAATCTTATGTTAATATTGCATCAGTGATGCAATTAGCTCTAGACATGCCAAAAGGTGTGTTTCCCTGCAGAAACTCTAGAAATTAATCATGTGCAAGACCAAGTGATTTGATCTAGTGATACTGTGCCATGATGCTTTTGAAAGTATGTTCCCATTGCACTACTCTTGCTTTTCTGTAGCCGTATTAAAATGCTGCTTTACAACTCAGAACATGAGCTTTGTGTGCAGCTGTAGTCATGGGTTGCTGCTTACAGGGTGCTGGCTGGCTTGTAGGCAGGCTATCAGTTGAGCTTTTGTTAGGTACTTGCCAAATAAAGACCTAATTGTTCAGCATATTTGCTTAGAATGTCTCACTGCATAATTCTTGATAATAGGCCTGAAAGTGCTGTACCATTCAGAAGCGGATACAAGATAACGGCATACACAAACATTGTATTTTAAGACAAACTGATTATCTAGATGACTTTTTTCTTTTTCCCCCTAAAACCAGATCAGGAGCATTTTCAATCTTGCAGCCCAAAGTGTGCTCATGTAGCAAGTCACACTGAAAGTGGCATTTGAAATTTTTCAACAGCTGGAGGTGGTCAGAATCTTGAGACTGTTTTAGGAAGCCGGTGGTATCTGATAATAATCTGATAATATGGTTTGTTTGTTTGTTCAATTCCCCTTGCACAGCTCAGGCATGTGAGCTTGAGAAGATCCATCTGGATGAGAAGGCATTCCGCTGGCACCATAATGAAGACCAAATGGCTGTGGAGAAGTTATCCGACGGGATCAGAAAATTTGCTGCAGATGCAATTAAACTGGAGAGGATGTTAAAGGTAGATGTTATATCATGCTGCCACCTGCCTCCTCCCAAGTACTGCAGCTAACCCAGTTCCTTGGTATGGCTAAGGATCAGGAACCTGTAAGCAAGTCTGAGGTTTTTATACAGGCGGTACGCGTTATGTAGGACAGGCAGCTAGCAAACTGGCCACCTAAATTAAGTGAACTTGTTAAACTTCAGTGCATCTCAAGAAGGAATTCAAGCCAGATGTATACAGCCACACCTGCTGTTTGAGGCCCATGGCAGTGTTTAGACTGGCAGCTAATCAAGATAACAGTACTGCCAAAGTGAAAAGTCCCTTCAGTCTAATTCTAAACTCATTATCTGTCAGCAGTGGTAGAAGACACATAAATAATCTTCAGACAGTGGGCTGGAAATAAATGATGCTTGTACTTGGCACTAGGAGGCACCAACAACAGATATGCTGAGTATAGCAAGCCGTGTGAAAGTTTTCTGTCAGTTCACGGAGTCTTTCACGTGGGATTAATTGAACTGTGTGTTTTGGGGGGTGGGGAATACACACCAAGTATACCTGATCTAGGCATTTGTTCTTGCTGACTGGCAACTACTTAGTAGTGACTTAAGTCTGCATTGCTAAAGCACAGTCCAGTTCCCAAACTCTTATTCACCTGCTGTATGTTTCCTTCTCTCTAGGACCGAATGTTCAGTGCTGAAAATGGAAAGTAGAAAAATCGGAATTCTCCTGAACAGTCAAGGCTGAATGAGTGGATCATCTGAGGTTAAATGGATGTACAAAAGTCTTACCTGTAAAAGTCTTATGCTATGTATGGATAGATTTCTGTATCATGCTTTTTTATCAATTTGCAAAGGGACAAATAGAATTTCAAATTTTTGTGGCACTTTTGTCAATACATGCAAATTAACACAGACTTTCATTGTAATGTGTTCATTTCACTGCTGTAGGGGACATCTGACATAGTATTTTAATTTTTAACATTTTTTATATTATATTCCTAATTAAGTCTACATTCCTAACACATCAAGAAAGTAGTTTTGTCTTTCATGCTGTCTTACTGTGACTGAAGAGGTTTCAAAAGCCCTCCTTGGTACAAAACCCACAAGTACTGAGACACATACATCTACCAAACCAACTAGGCGCCAGTCCCTTCCTGTCCTCTTTCTGCAGCCAAGATGGCAGCAGTAGTGACTCACTGGTTGTCAAACCTGGTGAATGCCATCATAATTAGAATTTCAAGGCTTTTTAACAGGGGGGAAAAAGCTGTTTCATAAGCAATTTTTAGGAATTTTGTCAAATATCAGTTTTGTTACCACTTGCCTATGAGCCCAAAGCAAGGCAACAGCAAGAACATGGAATTGATTGAAGCTGAAAATGCCACTGCGATTACAACACAGGCATAAGCTACAACTACCCCCGATGTTATTGAAGGCTACGCTTTCAAAATTAAGTAACTCAGTTTCTCAAGCATTTAATAAGTAACTTGACAATTGGTTAATCTGAGCTGACAGAGTGAACATGTGGATACAACTGAAGATTGTCTGTTAGAGCCTTGTATACTGTCTTTGGAGGAGTTACTGCTTTTCTTTAGGCAATAGTCATGGAATTGCTGTCAACCCTGCCCCACAACTGAGGGGGTTTTGGGGGGGGTGGGTTTGTTTTGGTTTGGTTTTTTTGGGGGGAGTGTGTATGGGTTGGTTTTTTTAAGTTCTATGACCCCTCCTTTCCTCATTATTCTTAAGCTGCCGCTTTTGTGAAAGAGGAAGAGCTGTGTGGCAGCCTTCCTCAGGAATGACCTAATCCTAATGCAGCATTTACCAATTACAGGACTTTCTATTAAGTTGGGATGCATGTGATTCACTTCATGCTGTATTTCATTAAGACTAATTAAATACATCTCTTATTAGTTTATATAGGTCCAGTTCCACCAAGAGTAGACAAGAACAAGCGATAAGACAAGAGAAAATGGCCTCAAGTTGTGCCAGGGGGGGTTTAGATTGGATATTAAGAAAAATTTCTTCACTGAAAGGGTTTTCAAGCACTGGAAGAGGCTGCCCAGGGAAGTGGTTGAGTCACCATCCCTGGAGGTATTTAAAAGACTGTAGATGTGGCTCTTGGGGACATGGTTTAGTGGTGGACTTGGCAGCATTAGGTTAGCGGTTGGACTCGATGATCTTAAAGGTCCTTTCCAACCTAAATGATTCTATAATTCTAAGAGGTTCCTGTTCTATATGTAGACATGAACATGATGAAGTTGCCTGAACTTAACCTCTTCAAAAAAAAAAAAAGCAGCACTGAGGCTACAATACTTACACACACATGCTATATATTCAGCTTGAGTAACACAAGAAAAACAAGCCAAGGGAACAACTGATCACTAACATCAGTGTGACACAGCAGCACTATTGTCAGGACATTGCCATAACAACCTGGAAACTGTTGTTTCAGTGACAGCCGGCTGAACGCTCACAAACCAGACACAGGTCTGCTAACTGAAGCATATCAGACATGTCTACGTGGTGCTGCACTCGCAGCCTTGCCCTGGGCCTGCCCCACGCAGGGTTGGGAACAGTGCCAGTCTACCAGGAGACGAGGCCGCCGCAGGGGACTGATGCAGATCCCCTGCTCTGCAGGTGTAGGTCACGGTGAGGAGCAGGCCACAGCGGAAAGCAAGTTGTCTGGAGGGAGGTGACCTTTTTCCCTTCCTTCCAAAGTTCAAGCTAGCATTAAAAGCTTTACCCTGCCCCCACCTCCCTATGCTGTGCCACACCACCATCTGACCTACCACTGCAAGTCAGCGCTGTGATTTAGATCACTGTAGTCATTAAAACCTGTTAACAGGGTATTTGTATCCTGCTGAAAAGGAAACTGAACTTCAAGCACAGCAGAGGCACCAAGTACAAGTCTGTAGGCTCTCTGCTTTGGATCTAGCTTTCTCAACATCTGTTTTCTGCTCTAGAATATGAGATTAGGAAGATCTAGCTTCTTAGCACACCACAATTTCCAGAACAGGCAAGTTTGGCTCCAACTGTTAACAGTTACAAAAGTATGAAGTCATGACTTCCTCGGGCAAGACAATGAGGCTTTCAGCCAGTCCAGAATTACACTTCCCTGGGACATCTTTATTAAACCTGCACAGCACCATTGTGAGACTGACAGCTGCAGAGATGATAGACCAGTGAGACCCGTGGCAAGCCAGAGCAATCAGAGGTCACTTCTGGAAGGTAACACAACTCATGAGCAGGCACTTCAATGTGTTTTCTAAAAACTCCTATTACAATAATCAGAGCATATGACAGGGTAGGATGGGGATCCTCAGCCAGACAAAAATACTTCCCCACAGCAACAAGCCTACTTCATCTAGCGAACTGTGAACATTAAACACAATGTCACGACGAAGAGCTCAAGTATTTCCCATATTCTGAAGAGGAAGATCTGGGGCTGTGGAAGTGGAAATACAAAACTGCTGTATAGAGAGGGCTGTGCAGTTGTTGCTGGTCTCCCTGAAAAATGGATCTTTCTTCCACCACGAAGATGCATGGACATGACCGCTAACTGAGCCACCTCCACCATCTGCGAATCTTTAGCCTGCCTTTTGATAATGACCATAGACAGCTCGCTGACTCTTCTGCTGATCTGCAATGCAGAGTGCAGCTGTCTGGATCCTTCCTCATTTACAATTTACCACCACCACACACCTGGCAAACTGCCGTCCTCCCTTCCCCACTGAGGTGGTGTGAGTTGCGCCAATCGGAGCCCAAAAACCTCTGTGCAAAGGCTGACTCTGAGCCCTTAAATAGCCCAGAGGGGAGGAAGCAGCTATTCTGGCCCATGGATTGAAGCCATCAACATAAGCTCACCTGCCAGACCCCTCCATCCTGCACTTCACTCAGCAATGAAGTCATCCCCACCTGAAAGCTGTGTCCTTCATCTCTGTGGCTACCAAATAGCTCAGGAAATGCCTGGAAGGTGCCTGGTCTCTGTGGATAATCCTGCTGCCCTTGGGAAGCACATTCCCTATGTACCTCTCATACCTGGGATCCTCTTTTAGCCTGGAGTCCTCCTCCTGTGAGAAGGCAACGCAGGTGGGTTCCTTCTCAATTTAACCTATTTTGCATCTTTCCCTCTTACTATAAGAGGAGTCCAACAGAGACTCCTTAGACTTCTCCAAGCGTAAGGCATTATGGACCCATTGCTTAACCAAAGCCCCTATGTAGGTTGCTAGTACGCACCAATAGACTTTGAAACGCAAATGCCATCATGTGTATATATCATATTTTATATCGTGTCTCACATCCTGGATTTTGGTTTATGATCACTAGGACAAATGCCCTGTCAGTGACAGGGACGAACTGTCATGGGATGAGAACGCAGCAAAGTCTTAGATGAGGGTACCCACCTCCTTACTGTCACATTGTCCTACTGGTAACTGGTAGCTCAGTGACAAATGTGCTGGACTGGTCTTTTCTAGGCAAGGTCTGTCTGACAAACTGCTGCCCTTTCACTTTCCCCAAAGCCTCTTTGTTCTGGAGCTTTCTCAATCAGAAAGAAACTAACAGTTTTTCTAAAAATACCTCCCAGTCAGCCCTAAATTACCGACAGATCAAAGTTGGTCACTTGGGGAATGAGGAACCCAGTAAAAGCTTTCTGCTCTGGAATCATGTGTCCCGAGCCCTGCTAAGCTGATAACACCACACATCTCTGTGAGCAACAAGCCTTGCACCATGGTAGGGTGGGAATTCAGGCACACAGAATTTGGGGGCTTGCTGCTGTGAAGCTGGGCTTTGAGCCTCTGCAAGAAATACCCCTTCTTCCTCCTCCTGGATGAGGCAAGTGCCCTGCACCCTCACACCACCAGCAGAGCCACGGGATCTGTCACCTCACACAGCTGGGACACAGCTGGCCAGGGTCAGTAACACTGTGGGGTTCAAACATAACTCTGAAGCACTCCAAAAGTTGCTCAAGAGACAATGAAATACTGCAGTGGAAGTGGAGGCAGGAAAAGGTGCCTCAGTAACAGTCAAAGCTTACTCTGCTTAGCTATAAACACACGGTCCCCTCAAGAGCTGAGGGGGCAGGAGATGAAGTCGTGCTTAAAATTTTCACTTACCCGCTCTGGTAGCAGCGGCAGTTTCCCATTTCAGCACTGGGGCTTTTTCTCTTCAGCACAGGCTAGATGTTTTGAGGTGAATGATGTACATGGCTGTCACAAAGTCCACATCCATTCTGAAATGGAGCAAAAACCCAACAACCACATAAACCTTCAGCCTATACGCCTGTTTTTCTGGTCGCACAAAGCACCTTTACCCCATAACTCTTCCTCAACTTCATCTCTCTTCAGGGGATGAAGAGATCTCTCCCAGGATCCTGTCTGAGCCCAGTTTACAAACTCCTCCTAGTGGCTTCCCAGATCCCCATACCTCCTCAGATTAAGAAATTGGGAGCAGATGTCTGTTGTCTCCCTGAAAGGTTTTTAGCTATCACAGTCACAAGGACAAGCTCGGACTCAGCAAGTAGGGGCAAATAAAATGTATGTGTGTGTAAATTCCAAAGAACTAATACATACACTATAGAATTGGATTTAAAAATGTGCCCTTGCACTTCATTAAATGCTCCCAGAGCCAGTAATCCTTCCCAGCCACAAAGGCTAAACCTTTCCAATCCCCTGGGACAGAAAGTCTCCCCTTACCACCCGCTCTACTCCTGATCCCAATTACCAGGCCCTCCCACAAGACAGGGTTCACCTGGGCTTCCCCAGCCCCACGCCAGGGGAAGAGCCAGCACAGAGGGCTGCCCTCAAGCCCCTTCCTCACGGGGCAGACTTCTGCAGCATGCTCGCTCCAGCTGTTTGTAGTCTAAGCGCCGGAGCTTAGGTTAAGGCTGCAGAGTGCTACAAACTGCACATAGGCGTAAGGTTGTAGTTCGCTCTCTGAGGTGGTGGTCCAGGAGAGAGACCCCACACTTCAAACAAAGCAGGAATTTCTCTGGGTTGGGCTGAGCAGGGCTAAGCCTGACTTGAGGGGGACCGGCTGAGCAACCATGCCGACAGCGCATGGGTAAGAGATGGTGGGAAGGCCACCCTCGGGCAAGCCCACGTCTGAGTACATGGACACCTCCTGCAACTGCAGGAAGAGTGCAAATACACCCCACGAGTCTGCCGGCATACCAGGCTGGAAAAGGACGTTCTTTCCATCCTCCGTTCCCAAATTCCAAGAGAAAACCATGCTGTATCTCCCCATACGGGTGGGTCTTGCCTACGCAGCACGATCTCATAAGTTACTGTGCGAGTAGTGCCTGCCATCAAAGATCTTGGCACATATCAGAGTCCTGGAGTATTCCTGCAAGAGAAAAATATTCATTAAAATATTAGTGCCTCCAACAACAGCAGACTATTCAAAGCTCAGCAAGTGATCTAAATGGACATTTTGAACTCTTATTTTCATTGTAATTCTCAGGCAGGGAAATAAGTGGCAGAAAGATTAAGAAAACAAACCCCCAGGAAAAAGCAAACTTTAACAGACTGTGCAGACAGTTTAGCTTGGGAGCGCAGAATACAGCTGGCAAGCAAATGATTTCTGGTTTCCTCACAGAATTGGAAAACACACACACAAAACATGCAAATCATGAAACAATTAAATTTGGGACTTACAAGAAGCAAGATAAATGGAAGTAAAAAGATTCAATACCTTTTATTTGGGGTCAAATACAACATTTTGTCTCCAGGCTTTTTCTGCAGCCTTTGAAAATATATATTAGGTATATTTCAAAGAGAAAATGTGAAATAACGCATTTCAGTGATTTTGCTTCTTCTTAGCTAAAAAAAGTTTGTCATATTCAGTACAAAGCTGTAGAAAACGTGTTCAACATAAAAGCGCAATTTGTAGCAAATTAATTAAAGAAAACAGAAGACACATAATCCCACGCTCAGCTCTGGTTTCCCTATGGCACATTTTATTATTCATTCCTTAAGGTACATAGCAAGGCAAGAGCTAAGAGCCTTGTTGTAAGGGCTCCTGACACACAGATGTATAAAAAAAAAATTACAGTCCTTGCACTGAAGAGACGCCCAACTGCAGGCACCCAACACTTCAGCAGTACATCAGGGCTGTCCCTTGCCAGGAACTGGCCAGGCTCGGGGTGTCCTGCTCTCATCCTGACGCCAAACGGGGCTCTGCAACAAGGCTGAGCCCCACAAACCACTGCTCCAGTCCACTGCATGGCTTGAGGCTTTGGGGATTAAAATCAAAGCATATGGCTCACAGATTCAGATCTACCATGCAGCCTGAATAGACCTATAAATAATATTCAGCATGAGATAATATAGGAAATAGCATATGATAACTGTTAGAATAGGATTAGGTATGATTAGTAGTTTAAATCTACACAAGTAACTATTAATCCACTGGCAGCTCAGATCAACTTAGCTTTATTGTAGCTCATGGGGAAGTAAAAGGATCAGGAAGGTTTGGAGGGACAAGCCAGGTAAAGCAGCCAGTCCAAGGGCAAAACGTGTGAAGAAACTGCTGCGCTCCGAGGAGCCACGGAATATAATTTTTACCTTATGATATGATTCTGCCCAATTATTTTATATGGATTTAACTACTTTTATACTGGAAAATAATAGAATACAGATTTGGCAGCACAACCATTCCTCTCCCTCCTTGAACCAACATACATGTAGAGGCTTCCCCCGAGGATACCCAAACCCATCTTGAAACTGAGCCATACCGGATAGGTTTTGTCCTCCTAGACAATTTCTCCTTAGATCAATGCTAACAATTGTCTGAAAAAACACTAGTATTCTCTTTTTACTTTTGTTTCTCTTTTCATTCTCTGTTCATAAGTTCTGCACGAATTTAATTTCACATAGCTCATGAATTTGCTGTAGCTGTACTGCATTATTGTTTGTTTTCCATATTGCATACCTTCTTTGGCAAGCAAAATCCTTTTCATCTGTTCCCGTGAAAGCTAACTCTCCTTGAGGCAGGGTGCTCAGACTCTCACGATTTCCCAGCTGACGTCTAGAGGCCTGTGCTTCAGCTCTGTCTTCCTTCTGGTTCGGGAAGGCTGTGCTCTGACGTAGGATGTGATGGGCTTGGAAGGGACATATCCCATGGAACTAAGAGCTGAGGATTTCTCAAGGCAAACAGTGACCCTAACAGCTGAGTCTTGGATGCAGGAGATCCATCCGTACAACGCTTCAGGAGCAAAACAGAGCAAGGCTCTGAGCTCTGTCCTCTGCAGTTCACTTGAACAGGTAAATGTATCCCCAAGGACATTCAGTTGTTATGTCACACAATTTGCATAGAAGCAAAAAAAAAAAATCACAAAAGTCTGCTTTTATATAAGAAAATGGTGCCATGGCTTGGGGGGGGGCGCGGAATCAGCCTCTGCTAAGTCAACTACAGGATCCTGGGGAAGTTACTTTTTAAAATAGCTGAAATAGAAACCTGCTTACTATTATCATTAATAACTATGAACAACAGCTCAGGCTTCAATATGGCCTAAGTGATATGCATCTCTCTTGCTCCTTCATAAGAACAGCCGAACAGGCCAGATGGTAGATCCTTTTAGCATAGCGTCCTGCCCCCAACCATGGCCAGCAGCTGCTGAGGAAGATCTCCACAGAGCAAAGGAAACAGCCCTAAGAAAACACCCTTTTTGCTTTGCTTTCCAGTGGACAACTGCTTTTTTGGGATCAGAAGACCTCCATTTCTCAGCCCAGCCCCAGACAAGGGGAAAAGGATCAGCCTCCTGCCATATGAAGAGTTTTCCTTTACAGCGGTATCTGCCAACACAAGAGAAAGGTGACTGGACCAACGCCAGCAGCATGCTTGGACTCGGCTTGGAAAGGGACTAACCATGCACCACTCAGCGCACAGTGTCAGGCCCTCAGCTGCAATAATACCATGAAACAGCTACCATAAAATGCAGGATCAGCACCAAACGTCTTCAAAAGGCAACAGGAGTCTCCCCAAATATCCATAGGCCTAACAGCCCGCAACTGCTATTATATGTGCGTTAGCCATGCTGTCAACCCTTCATCCCATTGGCAGCTGCTGCTTGGTCTCCTTCTGTCTCTTTTGCTCTTTCAAACACATCACCAGTAGTGATGATCAGGTTTAAGTTTGACGGTGTTTCCCACCCGGGGGACTTGATGGCTCATCCAGGCAGGGCTGAGGTGACAGCAGTCACGGCTGCTGCCCGGAAAGGAGGCAGGGTCAGGCTCCATCTTTTCTAGCTGCTCTCTACAGGGCTGCTGCGCTTCACGGCTTTAGCCTAGAAGTCTTGGAAACTTTATACAGAAATTGTATGATCCAACATTTGTATTTGAAGAGAAAATTTATCTTCTGCTGGGAAAATAAGTAAAACTACTCCAGCACCCAGAAAGCAAAGAAGGGGCAAGCAATTCATGACTCTAACCAAGGGCAGGGCTGGTTTGCTTCTGTGGTCCGTGCAGGAGTCCAGCTCTGGCGAGCACACTGTGACCCCCAGCACCCAACACTCTTTTCTTGCCTTTCTGCAGGATAAGGAGCCGAGTCCCTCAGGGCTGCACACGCAGGGCCTCAGAGAGGCACAGCATCTGTGAACGTCTCCTGGGAAAACAGCAACTGCGGGAGGCCCTGCCAGGCTTCTGTGTGTTTAACAGCCACTGCGCTGTCAGGGGGAGGACTGTTAGAGGCCACTGTGGGCTCTGCCGCTCATTTTTTGTTTCAGTATAACTGAAGGAAGCTTACGATCTGACCTTTGGTTTTTTGACTTTGTTTCTGCTTTACCGCTGGGATCTAGGTTACAGTCTGAGCTCAGATGTATTTGGGTCATGCAAAGTGAGTATTTGCAAAGGGGTCTCCCATTTGTCCTGTGAAATCCACACAGTCACAGCACCCTCCAGGCAGTTTTGCCTACGGAAAGGTAGTGTTTCTAGAAGCAGAGGGGACTCTTACCTTGCTATGGTCCACACCACTTGGACGCAGTCCGATACTCAGACTGGCGTTACGTTGCACTAACGGCTGGGGATGTTGTGCCTAAGCTAGGAATTCCGCTTCACCTCTGCGGCACCAGAGCAGTACAAGCCCTGTCTCTTATTCCCAGGGATACACGACTCCAGTTTATATTGCTGGTATTTGATCTAGGAGACCAACAGACCAGAACAACTCCACAGGCTCAAACACACCTTCAGCGGCAGCACACCTATTTAAATTTCACCCAGTTGTTCAAGATCAGAAATGAACTTAAAAGAATCTGCTACAATTCAGGGTTGGCCCTTGGCTTTACACAAAAGCTGCGAAGTGGAGACTTTTGGGGAGAAAGCGGGTTTCGCAATAGATGATGCTGGGGAGGGATAATTTCTAAGGAAAGCATGCAGGGTAGCATTAGTGCATGACGTTTTAGGAGGCAACAAAGGATTGAGGCTTTCATGACAAGATTTCTAACTACGCTGCCCTCATCCTCCTAAGAAAAGCAGCAGCATGGGAGAGCAGACCATATGGTCACAGATTACTGGGAAGCCACGGGAATAGCTTGTTGCTTACAGCACAGCTTAGGTGTATATAACCCTGTGTTAATATGCATTTTGTGCTACTGTAGCCCTGGCTGGTGTCCCAGGTTTTTCCCTCTTTCAGCTGCAGCCCACCTGCCCAGCACAGGTACACAGAAGTGACAGGCCCTTCCTCGGGAATTCGCAAGAGGAAAATAACGTCTTTGCACTTGGTGTTTGGGGATGGAGTTTGCTGGTGGCTGAGAAGGAACACCAAGGTCTGTCTAGAGCAGTACCACCACCTCGTGGGGAGGCTGCAACGTGCCACGGCACCTCTTCCTTCCCAAGATTCACAGAGCGGCAACCAACTGATAAGCACAAATGCCAAGTTATCAACCTTCCCTCACGGTGGCAGCTTTCCAAGTTCAACAGCAGCTCTGTGCAAATGTGCAAAGCTTGACTGGGGGGGGGGAAGCTTTTCCTTCCTCTTTCAGCTCCCTCTTGCATTCCATGACACAACACACTGAGGGAGACACGCAGCTGCCTGCGGTACTTCCTGCATTCTTGAAACAAGGGTGCAAGAGGAGAGGGACAGGAGAGCAGCGCTGTTGGGAAAACAGCCACTAGGGTCCATAAAACTGACACAGTAAGTACGCTAATTTACTTTCAGCCTCCCAACATAGAATTTCACTTTAAAACTAGTCCTTAGAGATTCATTTATAAGGACTCTCAAATACAGCCAGCATAGGCTGTTACAGACTACATTAAACAAGCCAGACAGTATTTGATAGGCACCATTTGAAATTTTAAAGCGAATCAGGATCAAAGTCATTTCTGTTTATTCTGATACTTGTTTTGATGCATTGGCATTACAGAGGAGAAAGTAGCGCCCCAGTGTTCCCGGCCGCCTAGTCCCAGCAGGACGACAGGTCAGCTTTTGACACTATCTTCTGCATCCTAGGGGACAACATGGAGATCCCAGACAGGGGAACTGAGGGAACACACTGACCCTCGAGCTGAAGTGAGACGCCCTACAGACCTGCAAGTCTGCATTTGACAAAAGGCTGCTTTTCTCTCTTGCTAGTGTTAAACATTTTCCTGCAGAGAACACTCTAGCACTGCAGAGGACACAATACACTGGGTGTAGCCTTCTGGGACAGTGGTGCAAAATAGGTGCAGCAGCCAGGTAATTTCTTGCAGAGCTGTGGGACTCAGTCCTGCCAGGATTACCCCGTTTGGCCTCACCACTGCTGTTTAGGGCAAGCACACAAGCAAAGCCCAGTGATTCTCAGTTAATTGTCACTGCTGTGGCTGCAACAGCCTACAAGGGAGCTCAAAGCTGCCAGCAGTCTGCAGTAGGGAAAGTGGACCACCCTGTACAAAGCCAAAAGGGCTGTTTCATCAGCACGAACAAAAGTCAGTTTAAACAGAAAAGCACTCTGATACTCGGAATCAAATGGCAGAGCTTATCACATAGCACCTGAAGATGAATAAAGCAGAAGGTTCAAATTTTTAATTTTTTTTAAAAAGATTATACTGTGGAAGCTCCAGGAAAAGAACCTTATTTAAACATTTTAATACACTAATGGAATGCTAGTATGACTAACAACCATTAGCTGTAGATGGCGACAAGGACTGAGTTCAAACATCCTGTAAGGGATCCCTTAAAACAAGCAAATGCTTTGTTAAGTGTTCTGAAGAGGCACTTCCTCTCGTCAGAAAAGCTGAGTCTCCCCACGTTGTCTCTGATACCTTCTCTGGTTTCAGAGGATCTAAGCTACCTCCATTGACTGCAGGTACAGTATCAAGCTATAGGAGACATATGGTAGCACAGAGGACTCACGATCAAAGCCCAAGCTGTTGGGGATTTGGCCATTCCTCATCTCCTTTCATGTCACTATCTCTTTTGCCCTGTAAACATTAGGTTAGTCAAACTAGAAAGACGACCTTTTCATTATTGTTGCAGCCAAAACTTAAATTGAATTAAAATGTAAAAAGCATCAAAATTGAGATCACACCCACAAGCGGGTCTTGGGGCTCACTCCAACTGCTGCATCAGTCTGCAAATGTTTTGTGTTTAAGTGTTTTGAGCATCCCTCTTCACAACTTACGTGTAAAACTGCCAGTAAAGACTCCTATTAGCTTAAAGATGTTCTCTACCTTTCCTTTCTTCCCTGCAGGGACCAACTACACAGCTTTAGTGGCGAGTGCGGTGCTGGGATGCACAGTGATATACGTGGTCTTCTTGTTGATGAAGAAATCCTTTGTGGGGATGCAATACAGGAATGTTTCTTTACAGCTGTGAGCCAACTGCTGTAGAGATTATCCTAGGGATAAATAATCTCAGAAAGCCCCTTGTCCCTTTGGATTCATCCCACAAATGTTTCTACTCCATGTATTGCAGAGGCACTGTGACGCTTCTAGCGGATACTTCAATGTCTGCCCATAAGAACATCAAAGGAAAATACAGAATATGCTCCCATGCATTAAGCCCAGACAAGGTGTAACACTCTTCGTGTGTCTGGTTCCCTAAATAAAAAAAATCAGTAGCTGGATGTTATCAGGAACAGACAGATTTCTAAGGAAATAAGCCTGGCTGATAACATCCCTAGGACCAAAGCACCAAACACTCCAGAGCACAAAACTGAAACAATCAGGATTTGTGCGGGTTGAAAATCTCCAGAATTCGAAGCTTTCAATTTGTTTGAGAAGCAGTTTCTGGCTTTGGGACAAAAGGGCCTGTCATGTGGTTTAAATACCAGAATCCTCTACAAACAACTGACCACAAAGACAGTGAAACACCAAGTATTTGCAAGCATTGCCAAAAGCTCGTTCTCCCTGCAGAGTTCAAATTGCTACACTCAAGCCAGGTAGAAGGGAAAACCATCACACTGCAGAACACGTGCTAAACGTGTATGTCAAGAGCTGGCGTGTTTTGAGGACTCCTGATACTGCCTCTAGCTGATTTCTCACCAGTTCAAGTCAGTTATACATGATTTCTAACCCATATCACTAGATGCATCATAAACACGTATGTTTAAATTCAAATTAACTTTCAGCTAAAGATTAGCACGCATGGTGGTGAAGCAGAGACAACATTAACTACACCACAAGCTAAGACACTGATAAAGGTCAACGAGCACAAGGCAATGAGAAGCAACATTTCTCATCTATGCTAATGCCCCTCCAAACCAGCTGCTGTTATTTGTCACAGTCTTATTATGCATAATTGGGTAAGAAAAGTATTTAAAATTGGGCTGCTGAGCAGTTTGAGGATGCTGTAGTCTTACAATCAGGGAGAGGAGAACACGTGCCGTTTTAAGGCACGACATTTTAAGCTGGAAAACAAACTCAGGAGAAATATCGCTGCTCGGATGCCTGGGATGTGACACTTCACTGGCCTGCTTCTCAGCTGCACCAGGAAGGAAGCACAGCAAGGTGCAGAAGATACAAACCAAGGCATTTGAATTCTTCACACAGGAAGTTCAAAATGCAAGACTTATCCAAAAATCATTAGTCTTTTTGTAATCTCACTTCATGATTTTAGTTGATGTAAATACCTTTTAAGCAAAAGATAAAAATAGCAAAAAGTATCAAGTGTTACATTTGTAGAACAAAATTAACATGAAACTAAAGCATGGGAGTATGCTACAATACCCCAAGCTACAGACATGCTATCGCCTTTGAAACCTGTACTTCAACCTGCTGCTTTTAGTTTCAAAATAAATATGAGTAACAGAAATAGCCTGATGTGGTGTTGAAAATTTTTGTGGAGTCAAGAGGTTTACTGCTGTATTGAAGCTTTTCCAAAATGAAGAACTAAATGAAAACTTATGAAAGGACATACACTCTCTCCTCTCAACTAAGAGTGCAATTAATTCTATATGCGTATGGTAAAGAAAAGAAGTCAAACAATAATGAGCAAAAATTATGGATTCTGCCCTCACATTTTAATCCACTGACATAACATCCCCACAGAATTAACAGAATAAAACTTTCCTGAATGCACCTGGCATGACATTAAACAGCTTCACATATTTTCTACTTTAATTTGATCTTCTTTTCCCACCGTTTTAGAATTGTTCTTTCCAATCCTTGGCTAAAATTGGTCATAGCGCTGGAGAACTTAGAAGAGCTATCGTCACTAATTGCTCACAGTTTGCCAGTGTAATTTCTAAAGATGGCACAACGCTAGCCCACCACCCATGTGAGGGTTGTTTTACCAAGGTCATTTTGCTTTGTTGCTGGAAGTTCAGCCACATCCACGCAGCCAGAAAACTGCAGGCGCACACACTTGCATGCGTCACCTCTCCAGCCACTTTCTGCTGGATCATGCAATTCTCCCTCTGTTTTGCAAGAGCAGCTTCACGACTGGGGACTGTTTAGATTGCTGAGGAGATAGAAATGGACACGTGATGTGAAAGAACGAAGATACACACGGTAACTCCTCTTCATCTGCTCCCATATGGGAAGAACAAGGAAGTGTTACAAGAAGTCTGAAGGCAGTGTACTTTATACACCAGTGTACTTCCAGGTACAGGCACAAAGCAGTTCCAACACATCCTGGCTGCCACAAAACAAGGAAAATAGTACAACAGAGAATTAATCAAAGCCTGCAGTGGTCTGAATACTGTTTGTTCACCTGGCAGCTTATCAATGAGCCTGGACAGAACTTCACAATTAAGGAATGAAAACAGGACACCAGGTAGACAGCGAAACTCTATTTTTACAGGCAGGCAATGAAACATCTAGTCATTTTGACAGAACCACATGGAAGCACAATCTCAAAGGTAATACAGACTTGTAGCCTCTCAGACTCCCACTTCAGAAACGAGACTTTGCTCTGCGGCTGCAGCCAGGGGTTAGATCAGGTGTGGCAAAGCTCCCTTGCCTCAGAAGCTGCCTAAGTTGCACCCATCTCCCCCAGGACCCCTATTAACTGACTCCAGCCCCGCTAAGCTCCCTGCTCAGGCAATCAGTGGAGTCTAGGGGATGAAGTTTCACCTTCTCTATTTAAATAAAGCTTTTGGTGGCAGAGAGCATCTCCTTGCTGTAGGTGCACAGTGTTCAACACAATGACCCCAATTCCAAATACTACTGCAGTACAAGTACAAAAACGTTCCACATCATTTCAGCAGACAGCCCACTAGAAATCCAGATGGGAAGTATGCCCTGATGGTGACAGAGGTCAACAAATCCCTAAGACAACTTGTCAGGAATGAGGATTTAAGCTATCAAAGCTATTTGATAGTTTAATTTCTATCAAAGCCCAATTTTAACTTCAAATTCTAATTTTAATTTCTATCAAAGCCAAAAATGTGTAAGCTGGGCTCCAGAATATAACAGCAGAAGACCCAACAAATCCCATAGCAGATTACGTTTCAAAATCACACTGAATTCTTGAGACATAGCTAAAAAACTGAATTTCTATGGAAAAGGCTTAAAATGACCCTGCTTGATGACTGGTTATAACCAATATATCCTATTATCCTATTGAGAAAAAAATGCACCTGCAAAGGTCCTTTCCCCTCACAGAGCACTGCAGAAATGTTGCCCTCAGTTCCAAGGGTGAAGGAAAAATGTTAATCTGTCTACTTTCCCATAGATTTAGCATGTTTGAGCCTGCAACAGCAAAAAATATTCTCAGTCTGATTATTCCTTTCCATGCCCAACTTCAGAGAAGGCCACATTTCATCTTACAGTTGGTTCCTCGGAAGATGTGACCCACATTAGCTGCCTACATTTTTTCTTTGTCCACAGAATTCCAGCAAGAAACAACCACAATGCACTTGCCAGACAGAAATATTTCAAACATTTCAAACAGAACAAAAATCATAACACAAGCACCACAAAGGAGAACAAATAACCAGTTAGAAGACCATTTAAAAACAGCTGAGCAAACTTTTTAAACAGAAGTCCAACACTGAACAGGCAAGGAAGAAAACAAGGGCACATTATGCTAACAGTATCGCCACAGTGAGCTGCCTTCAAACAACTGGTTCTGCTTTATTGAGTTTAGCCAAGCATTTTCCATCCTATTCCAAGTATATTCAAGTGTCCCAGACACATTCAGAGTTCAGACAGTAACTTTGTGACCTACCAAAAGAAAGGTGAGAACACATCTGAAACTGCATTTCAGTGAAGCTCTAGGCGTAGATTTTGATATTTGAAACACAAACACCAGATTGTTCAGAGTTCTGAGCGCTCTCTGGGGCAGTTACTAACAACCAGTATAATGTCAACCTAGAGCAAGGTCTTCAGCTTCAGCAGCTTGTATTCACAGCACCAACTTTTTTTAAAAAAAAAAGTTCCCCACGTCAGTAAATTAAGGGTCTAGAGAGAAGCAGTGAAGAAAGATGTAGCAACAAAAATGCAAGGTGGTTTCATAGTTGCTTCTGAAGCGTGATGCACTTCAAAGTTTTCTTATTCACAACCTTCATCCATTCTATATATGCAAAACCTGACATTGCCACTTCACTGTCACAGCCACTTCATAGTCCAGGACAGAAATTTAGAGGGATGTTTTATCCAGTTAACAGACAAGAAAATCCTTAGCCTGCTGGCTCTTCATCCATCCTATTTGCAAAGAGACCTGCTCCTTCATTTCCTGCTGAATGAAACAGATCCAAACATGACACGACCTGTTAGTCCACAGTCAGGAAAGGACTTCTAACACACATTCATCTGAACAAAAGATTTTTGTTGTTATTTATATGTGTTCTTCTATCTGACAAGATGAAAGAGTCAAACAGCCAGGCCATTACCAAAGAAATAAGATCGGTTCATTCCCAGAATCCTAAAACATTGCTGACTAAATGCTAACTTGCCAAACCACAAAGAACAACACATGAGACGCTTCTCAACAAAAATACTTAGTGAAGCCTATTCTGCATTTTACTTTACCAGTCCTGATACATAGCCATGCATTTCCCAACCCATTTTACTTTTTTTTTTTAAATAATCACAAATGCTTTTTACCAAAAGACATAACCGACTGAACAGCTAGATCAAACAAAGACAACATGCACTTCAGCAGTTAACCTAGGCAAAAAAATTCTTTTGGGGGACAATATTCCTGAAACGCAAAGATGCCCACCACTGTCTGTTCCTAGTTCTTATCTCCCATATTGCCTCACCTGACATTGCAAAGAATAAGAAGATTCTGGACCGCAGGAAGAGTGGAATTCTCATTCTGTCCTGTCACCAGGTGCCTGTCCAGCACGACATGTACAGCATCCGGATTGCTGGCTAAATAAAGGAGAAAAAGCAACAAGCGTTTTGTTAGTGGACACTACTTCAGTTTCAGTATCACATCTGACAGGACTAACACAGAAGGTAACTGTTTTGACCAGACAGATTTGCTGGGTGACTGACATGCTGATCTATAACCCCCCCAGACAGGGACAATCTTGAGCCCCCAGTCCTGAAACAATTTCACTAGAAAGTCCTCCTCTGAAAGGACAGCAGGCCTGGTCCCTAGATTCAATTAACACCAGATAGGTAAAGTGCATATATCAGGAGATTTTCATAATAAAAACCTCAAAGTATATACATTAATTACCCTGCAATACAGTATATAAACTCTTCTTATGTAAGACATCAAAGTTGTAATCACCATGCTACAAAGAGCCTGCAGGAAAATACTTATTTTCTGGCCAGTTATAATAGCCTGACGTGTTAATATCTGCCAGCAATTTTTCAGTACTCCAAGTACCGAACTCCAGTATTTTTAAGTCACCTCACTCCTGACAGAAACATTATTTTGTCAGTAATGAACAACTATTTTCTTCTCCCTCTTCCAGCCATTGACTGTCTAAATACAGGCTAAGTGCCTCCAAACCCTACAGGCTTTTCTTCTTCTTGCTGAATTTGCCAGTACCACCGCAGCCAAGCATACGTGACATAACAGGTACCACAGCCACCAGCCTTTATCTCTCAGTACTGAACCCATTATGCAGAAGGTGGCGGCAGCAGCTCATTCGAAAAGCATAAAGATGCCATTTAAACACAAGCAGGCTGACAGCAGCATGGATGGAAGAGGATTAAGCAAAGAATATACAGAAATTTGACAAGACAGTGGCATTTCTTCTTAGTGAAAAATAAATGCATGGCATTAGGAGCCTGGTTCTGTTTCCTATCAATGCCATGTGTGTGACCTCTAATCTGGCCACTTCAAATTGTATCAGTTCAATGGGTGGCACTATGCTGTTAAATAAAGGATGACTTAAATACCACGGGCATCTCATTGTTCTCTTCAAGGACAGATCCTAAGAATTTACCTAATAAAATAGCAGACTGAATGACAGCTGCAACTGAATAGAACCGTTTATAGCTTATTACTTAATTCTCCCTGTAGCTCTTCAGTATTGCAAGAAAGCACCACGTAAAGGAAAATTACACTTTTCCCTGCACATCCAGAAATAATCCAGGAAAAACGTGACATTTTTGTGCTTTAATGGATTTAGTTTCTCACACTGGGCAGAACTTCAGATTTTGCAGTTCAAAAGTCAAACTTCTACATTTTGACTAATAATTAATGAAATTACTAGTAAAGAAACAAGAAAATACTACAAAACCAGATCTAGCTACAAGTAAATTACTTGATGGTTAAGACAACTAATAAGAGCAACCACAAACATTCAGTATAGCGCTCCCAGCTTTAAATAACGAAGCATTTGCTTGAATAAAAGACAACCCCAAAATCTAGCACTTAACCTCTCCCGGCAGAGCACGTGCTCCCTGCCATGCAGCAAGGAAGCAGCTGCAGCACGCTACCTGCGTACAGACATTCCCCTGCAGGTATGGGCTGCATCTGCAGGATGGCAACTCTCCCGCACACACCCTCCCCTGCAGCACGCGTTCTTCCTTCACAGGACAAGCGACCTCATGTTTACCATGGGGTAAAAGAATATGTGTGGACGACCACGGAGATCAGCGTGCTGTACTGTACTGCCCTACTTCACACGCAGTATTTCGTGACATTTATTCTCATAATTTCTAATCCACTAGGGTATTTGTTTATATCCATGAAGTGGGAATGCAAGATGAGATATCCTGTCAGAGTCCTGTTCAGCTGTGTAAAATTGGCACAAAAATACTCATTTCCAAAACGCAGCCACGAAATGTGAAGTCCCGGACAACAGGAGAGTGACATACCACTGAACGTAGCTCCAGAATCTTTCACAAAATCTTCCACAATAATGGACAAACTGGCAAAATTAGGCTGCCTTATCAGTTCATACACAGAGGGCTGAAAAAGATAAAAGAAAGTAAATCTCTCTTGCTTTTTATAAAAATAGTCATGCAAACCCAACACATACTTCCCCCTGCAATTTATTTTTCTGCTCCCCCTACGATTCTCCCAGCTATATACAGGAAATGAAACAGAAATGAAGCATAAAACCAAATGACCACAAGCAGCTTCTATGGATTTTCTGTAGGGAGCAAACTGAAAATTCTTAAGTGAGACAAAAAGAATGACACGAAGCAATTTCTGCACATCAACTGGACACTGAAGAGTGTGCATGCCATTAACTTCATGAAAGCGCAGACCTGTTTGGCTGTTGGACACAAACATTGGGACACAAATGCTGTGCCACTTGCAGAGTCCAAGTAACAGTACTCCGCTTTGGAATGAATATGGGAAACAGCTTAAACGAAGAGAGAAAAATTAAGGCTACTTAGTTCAGTTTTCATATGCACCGGAGGAAACGGAATTTTATGGTTTCCATAGCAACTATAGCTAGGCCACATCATGCCTTATTTAAAATATTTTATCATGGATTGTAATGCCAAATACAAGCACATCAGGACATTGATAGCTTTTGCAAGTCCTGTTAACTTCGTTTCTTAACTCTGCATATAAATTTTCAACTCTAGAAGTTGTACTAGAGGTTTGCATCATCTTGGCACACAGGTACAATTGCCATATAAACAGTCCGTGAGGTCAGAGATATGACTATACATTAAATAAAACATCAACAGCATCTGCCCACTTCTTGAATTACAAGCCAGTTTGTACAAACAGCCTTCTTCTACCTTTTAAAATGAAAGAGCATCTTGAGAAATATAACTCACCTCCAGCATTCATGAAACCAAAAAAAGTAATTCTTAGAAGCCCTCTGCTGTGAATCCAAAGAGCTGCAGCAGCCATTTCCAGCATTCTATTGGTTCAGTTTAAAGTTTACTGAACAATCGGAAGGAAAACACTGTCCACATGACAGCTAAGGGAGACAATCCCTTCACGTGCTCAGTGTTGGGCCCCCTTGCCAATGACAACTCTCCACATCTTGCACATAAAAGAAGGGCACCAAACTGATGATTTGTATTTGTAGAAAGTTCTAGGATAAGACCAGAAACACCAGCACCTGAAATCACAAGCCCCCACACAGCAAAAAAGCCCCCAAACTGCAAAAATCAGGTGAAAGCTCAACCTACCCCTGTCAGGCTGTATCCCTGAAATACCCAGGATTTATCCTCATGGGTGGCACAACACAAAGCTGCAACTCCGTGTCCAACCGCACAGATAGGCTCTAGAGAAAAATCAAAGTGTTTTGTGAGCATCTTCAAACAGCCAAAAAACAGCTGAGCGTTAATGAGGTTCTTCATGTTACAGCGTATTGCCTTCCTGCAATAAAATTATCCTGCACTGTTTATACCCTCTTCGGCTGTAAGGTTTTTCCTGCACACCACAATAAGAATTGCCCCAGTCTTGCAAAGAGTTACTAGCTGATGACTCCAAGTCCAGAGACAGCAACAAAGAGAAAAACACATACTCAAATGGTAAATGAGAAGCACACACAAGTCTTGATTAACTACAGCCTTAATGACGATACTGGTACATTCCACATTTGGCTCTGAACCTTGAATCCTACTGACTTGGAGAGCGCCATTTCTGTATCACTGTAAGGCAGAGAACTCTCTTCTGACACAAGCACTGAAAAGCTACTGATTTTTTTTTTTATCTACATTTACATAAAGAGGATAGTTTTAAAGAGAAGATACATCCCTGGAGGTATTTAAAAGACGTGCAGGTGAGGTGCTTAGGGACATGGTTTAGTGGACATGGTGGTGGTGGGTTGACGGTTGGACTCAAATGATCTTAGAGGTCTTTTCCAACCTTAATGATTCTATGACTTCTCTAAAGCAGCTCTCTCCAGTTCTGAGTGCTTTTCAACTATGTAAACATTTTTAAGTCATTGGAAGGTAAAAGCCTGACATGAACAATACCATAGTACTATTTTATTTAACAAAATACCTAATGATGTTCACCTACTGTTCTCAGCGCTGAAGTGCTGCAATA
Source organism: Pelecanoides urinatrix (assembly GCA_013400755.1). Classification (NCBI taxonomy): domain Eukaryota; kingdom Metazoa; phylum Chordata; class Aves; order Procellariiformes; family Procellariidae; genus Pelecanoides; species Pelecanoides urinatrix. The sequence continues at coordinate 243,694 of VZTQ01004726.1, forward strand.
TCTTAGCCAGGTACCCGCTGTTTGCAAGGTCAGTCATAGCCCCGGGACAGTTTGGAATCAGCAACGCATGGTATCTTGCACCTAGTAAGGAGGAAAGGATAAACTAATTGTAATACAAGCAACACACAAAAAAGCCTGATCATAAACCCATTTCAGATTTGACAAAATTAAGACAATACCACATAAATCAGTCAAAAACTGTTAAATCAAATGAACTAAAGAAACTAACAGATCCATGTGGAGTAGAGAAGAAGGTCCTTTTTAGGACAACAAATATACATTTTTAATGAGACATTCTTACCCAAGCAAAGCTTAAACTGCTATGTCTACTAGCTTCTACTTTAGCAAAATATTTATTTTTAAAAAATAACAATATATAGCATGTGTATATACATGAGAGAGAATACATAAATATTGTGTGTGTGTATATATATATGAGAGAATTACCAATCAAAGATAAATAAGAAAATAACAACTGTAGTTGCCAGGACTTCCTCTTAAATAAAAAAAATAGCTACTGTAGTTGCAAGGGCTTCCTCTTAAAACACAAGTTTTATGCCTTTTCTGTGTTGTTCTTCCCTAAAGACCTAACACTAAGACGCATCTGTTTCCCTGACAAATGGAGATGACACACTGGCCGACAGTAAAGCCATTACCATCAATCGACTCCAACTTGGCAGGGTTCGCATACGATTTCATACGGAAGTCCTGTATCCAGCGCATGTTGCTCTCGTTCACATCCACAAAATCAATTGACTTCCCCTAGGGAAAACATGTTCAAAGACTGTGGTTAGGATCACTGCACAGACACCCGCTACATTTCTTGAAGGATAATCACGTGGTATTTTTAGAGACTTTAGCTGTCAAAAACCTGAAGTTTTCCATTTTTCCCACTGAAGTAGTTCTTCTAATCATTCTCCCTGCACTCTTTGTGGGTAACAGATACTGAACAGAGAAGTTCAGAACCATGCTATAGAAAGCATGCATTCAGTTCAATATTAAGAAAACAGAATTTTTAAAAAAGTCACTTAATCTGTAAAGCCAATAAAATACCTCTCAAAAGAAGTTTACTATAATTCTCTCTTGTCAATTGAGATATCAATTGATTTCAGACTGAAATCACAGTAACTGCTCATTTTTACTTACCCCAGGAGTCGCAACTTGCAGATTAAAAGCAGAGCTAGTCAGTGTAAAGCAGTGAAGGAAGGACTGGGCTGACACACCTGAAAAACAGAGTCCAACAACTTAAGGAAACAACAGTTATATTTTAACCCCACCCACACTAACTCATTTTATCTAGCAAAGTACATGAGCTTGGTTTTTTGCTCATCTTAAAAGCGCTCAATAATTTCCGAGGGTTATTTTAAGAGGTAAGAAATGCACAGCCTTCTTTATAGGTGAACTATGTATTGAGAAATACATGATGAAGGTGTTCTGTTTGTCTGGGTTGGGGAGTTACAGGCAGGGCAGAGGGAAAGAAGGCAGAAGTGAAGGGAATTTGGCTTCCTCCAGGGATACATGCAAGCGCAGCTCAGCTGCAGGCGTGTTCAGAAGCCGCTATGCGCAGAGGGGAAAACCCGCAGGTACTCAACAGCCCAGCTGCGCACAGAGGGACAGGCAGACACGTGTGCACGTATGGAAAGCGAGCACATCTGTGCGCAACGCAGGTGCAGGAGCAGCATGTGCACCTACCCGCGCAGAGCAACGCCGTGCAGGCGTGACTGCACAGCTCAGCTGCAGTCACCCACGCGCACACAGCTGAGATGCAAGTGCACGGCGCAGCTGCGCAAGCTGTGGCGCACGCACACGCGTGACAGGACGGTGCCTGAAGATGGGGACGCAGGCACACGCGCGCAGCACGGACACGCGTGCAAAGCGCGGGGCACACCACCGATGAGCGTGTAAAGGGCCTCGCTGGCAGGGGACGGGCCACACAGCGCGGCCACTGCACCCCGAGGGGGGGGGGTGGTGGGCCGCAGGCCGGAGGAGGCCGCGCGGCCGGGCGAGGCCGGCGCGCCGAAGGGAGGAGCGGGGCCCGGCGGGCTGGGGGTTTCCCCCCGAGAGCGTCTCACCCGCGGCGGCCGCGCTGGCGACGATGAGGCAGGTGGGCTTGCCGAGCCGGTCCGACATGGCGCGGCGCAGCCCGGCGGCGGGAGAGGCCGTCTCCTCATGCGGCCGCGCCGCGCATGCGCAGTGCGGGGAGAACGGGGGGTGGGACACGCGCGCGGCGCCGGCGGCCGTTGGGCGAAGCGCGCGGCGGCGCCTGAGGCGGGAACGCTGAGGGGGGCGGAGGGGCGGCGGGTCGATCGTGAGGGGCCCGTGGGGCCGCGGNATTACCAATCAAAGATAAATAAGAAAATAACAACTGTAGTTGCCAGGACTTCCTCTTAAATAAAAAAAATAGCTACTGTAGTTGCAAGGGCTTCCTCTTAAAACACAAGTTTTATGCCTTTTCTGTGTTGTTCTTCCCTAAAGACCTAACACTAAGACGCATCTGTTTCCCTGACAAATGGAGATGACACACTGGCCGACAGTAAAGCCATTACCATCAATCGACTCCAACTTGGCAGGGTTCGCATACGATTTCATACGGAAGTCCTGTATCCAGCGCATGTTGCTCTCGTTCACATCCACAAAATCAATTGACTTCCCCTAGGGAAAACATGTTCAAAGACTGTGGTTAGGATCACTGCACAGACACCCGCTACATTTCTTGAAGGATAATCACGTGGTATTTTTAGAGACTTTAGCTGTCAAAAACCTGAAGTTTTCCATTTTTCCCACTGAAGTAGTTCTTCTAATCATTCTCCCTGCACTCTTTGTGGGTAACAGATACTGAACAGAGAAGTTCAGAACCATGCTATAGAAAGCATGCATTCAGTTCAATATTAAGAAAACAGAATTTTTAAAAAAGTCACTTAATCTGTAAAGCCAATAAAATACCTCTCAAAAGAAGTTTACTATAATTCTCTCTTGTCAATTGAGATATCAATTGATTTCAGACTGAAATCACAGTAACTGCTCATTTTTACTTACCCCAGGAGTCGCAACTTGCAGATTAAAAGCAGAGCTAGTCAGTGTAAAGCAGTGAAGGAAGGACTGGGCTGACACACCTGAAAAACAGAGTCCAACAACTTAAGGAAACAACAGTTATATTTTAACCCCACCCACACTAACTCATTTTATCTAGCAAAGTACATGAGCTTGGTTTTTTGCTCATCTTAAAAGCGCTCAATAATTTCCGAGGGTTATTTTAAGAGGTAAGAAATGCACAGCCTTCTTTATAGGTGAACTATGTATTGAGAAATACATGATGAAGGTGTTCTGTTTGTCTGGGTTGGGGAGTTACAGGCAGGGCAGAGGGAAAGAAGGCAGAAGTGAAGGGAATTTGGCTTCCTCCAGGTATACATGCAAGCGCAGCTCAGCTGCAGGCGTGTTCAGAAGCCGCTATGCGCAGAGGGGAAAACCCGCAGGTACTCAACAGCCCAGCTGCGCACAGAGGGACAGGCAGACACGTGTGCACGTATGGAAAGCGAGCACATCTGTGCGCAACGCAGGTGCAGGAGCAGCATGTGCACCTACCCGCGCAGAGCAACGCCGTGCAGGCGTGACTGCACAGCTCAGCTGCAGTCACCCACGCGCACACAGCTGAGATGCAAGTGCACGGCGCAGCTGCGCAAGCTGTGGCGCACGCACACGCGTGACAGGACGGTGCCTGAAGATGGGGACGCAGGCACACGCGCGCAGCACGGACACGCGTGCAAAGCGCGGGGCACACCACCGATGAGCGTGTAAAGGGCCTCGCTGGCAGGGGACGGGCCACACAGCGCGGCCACTGCACCCCGAGGGGGGGGGGTGGTGGGCCGCAGGCCGGAGGAGGCCGCGCGGCCGGGCGAGGCCGGCGCGCCGAAGGGAGGAGCGGGGCCCGGCGGGCTGGGGGTTTCCCCCCGAGAGCGTCTCACCCGCGGCGGCCGCGCTGGCGACGATGAGGCAGGTGGGCTTGCCGAGCCGGTCCGACATGGCGCGGCGCAGCCCGGCGGCGGGAGAGGCCGTCTCCTCATGCGGCCGCGCCGCGCATGCGCAGTGCGGGGAGAACGGGGGGTGGGACACGCGCGCGGCGCCGGCGGCCGTTGGGCGAAGCGCGCGGCGGCGCCTGAGGCGGGAACGCTGAGGGGGGCGGAGGGGCGGCGGGTCGATCGTGAGGGGCCCGTGGGGCCGCGGTGCCTTTTAACCCCTCGGGGGGCACCACGGGGGATCATGCGGATCACCTGGTGGCACGTCCCACCTGCCTCCCCCCCGCTACCCTGCTTTACTTCCCCTTCATAGTCAGCGCGTTGGTGTCCTTAGCAGCTCTCCTCAAGCTCTGCGCTGGCACTACGGCTGTTTTCCTCGTCAAGTTTTATACTGGGTTTTGATGGGTTTTTTTTTTCTTCCCTCATTAAATTGATACTGATACCCAGTAGGACTGAAACACTGAAGACTTATTATAGCGACCACCCCACCCCAGAGAAGGGGAGGTCGGTGGCAGCATGCTGTGGATTGGAAATGAAAAAGCAGGCATTAATGTCAAAATGTCCGCTAATTCCCAATGCCCAGCTGAGAGGCCACATCGAGCTGAAGAGCCGGGTTTCAAACCTCTTTGCTCTGACTACACAAAGACCCTCTTCAGCCGACCGAACGCCAGAAGCCTTCCCACGAAGCCCAAGCGGATCATGGTTTATTGTGCTAATCATATGTTTCTGACACGAGATAAGGAGGAACAAAACTCCTTTGATAAGCCCAAGCTGTTATTGGCTCAAGCTGTTTTTAAGTTATTTTAAGTTATCTGTCAGGTTTTGCTCTTGATACCTCTCACCCTGGGGATGAATAACCTCAGGGGTGTTGTGGAGGGACAGACATACATTCTGCTCTTCCGCATCCCTGAAGAAGCCACCACTAATTACGTTATATGGGATGGTATAAGATGCACACGGATCTGTCAGAGCGGTTTGCTGAAAAGAAATGATGGGTGAAATACAAGGATGAAGAACTGGCTGATTTCCCGGAATGAGCATCAGAATTGCAAACTAAATAAAGTCATCAAACCGCCCTGAAACTGTCCTTCCTATCCCTCATATCTGGTCCAGATTGCCTTCTTTGTGTACACTCTTAACTGTCAATGAGTCATTGTTCTTCAAGAAAAATGTTCATTTATTGCAGGTGTCATTGCTTTCGGCTCTGTGGCTTACCGGAGGAAAAGTAATTTCTGTAAACCTGTGCAGTTTCTGGATTTGCATTTTTCATCTCTGTGTTATTTTCATAAGTTTATCTCTTGGTGGTTGCTAGTGTGTTACAAAGAGAAAATGCTATTATGAAATGATAGATATAAAATGAAGACGGTACAATTCTGCCATTATTTTTGTTTATTTATTTGAAAGGAGCTAATTTCTAGCCTGGCTTCCTGAAGGAAACGTAGCTTATGCCATCAGGCTGTCTGCTTGTCTGTTTCTTCAATCACCCGTCCGTCAGTCTCCTTTCTCTCCAAAGTATGTTCTGAAACCGTAGGCTGGTTAACCACAGAGATACCTGGATGTCCCTCTCTCTTTGCTCCAGCTTAGCCACCAGAAAATTATTGAAAAAAACCCAACAGCCTCAAAAGCCTATCTTTCACTATTCTGTTTAGCTGCCGTGCGGGGGACTTAGTGCCACTCCAGCAGCCTAAGCCTTTATGGCAGGGAGCATCGCATTAATGTTCCTTATTCCTTGCTTGTGAATCCAGTGGTTTTTTCTATACCCAAGAGCAGAAAGCAAACTGCTGTCTCAAATCCTGCTCCATCAGCTCTTCCCATCCTCCCTAGGCTGCCCAAAATACAAAGCGTTAGAGGACTTGACAATGATTTAAGGTGAAGATGCAGAAAAAAATGCATGTGAGAGCGCCCAAGCTGCTGGGAGATTAAATTCTACAGCGACGTCTTAATACTTGATCTTCCACTGCCAATGCCTCAGTTTTACCAGAGCTCGGTTTTGCAACTGGTCTTCTGTTGAATTCTCTTTCAGCAAGCACTACATACGCTTTGCAGCCCCTCTCTGCCTAATTTGGGAGGTCAGCAAGCATGAGTAGTAACTAGCACTGTGGCAGGATCATGAGGACAATATAAATTATTTGCTACTTCACGCAGACTGTTGGTTTTGATAGAGCCTGGACTATGTTATGTCATCTGAGTGCGTCCTCTTCAAATCCCGTCTGGTCAAACGTAACTACTGCGCTTCTCGTTTAAAGTGCAGTGATTTGGAACCGTGTCATTTTCTGTGGCTAAAGGATGGCTAGAGTAGGAGGGAGCAGGGAAAAGCAATGCATAGTTTAAGATAATTGTAAACATAACCTCTGCTTTTCATACTTTTTAAATTTCTATAACTATGTGGAGGGAAAGAAGTAGATGAAACACAGAATGGATGGGTGGAAGATACCCAAACCAGTGTTTGAAAGCATTGAGCTGATGCTAGCTTTGCTCTCTCAGTTGACACCACAGCTGCACCGATGTGTCTGTGCCTTCCTTGGCAGTGAGAAGGGAAACACGCTTTTTGTTTGAAGCAGACACAAGGGGAAGATTTCCCAGCCCGTTCCCCCTCCTCTCCATCGAGCGAGCGGTATCGTTTCATCTCAGGCCGAGAACAGTTTGTACAGGTGCCTCCACTGATGCCAAATTACGGGGAAACCTTCCAAGTTGCAGCATCGCCCGTTGCGGTGCCATCCCTGCCGCCTTCCCAGTCACAGCTGCACACCCTCTTCTGTCAAGAGGAAGAAGGTACATTTCTGTCACTGGAAGAAGGTACATCTCCCAGCCTAGGGACTGAAGAAGAGCCTCAGCTCCTGTGAAGCAGTGCTCTCTCCGGGGAGGGCAGGGGAGATCGCCATCTCTGCCCAGACAGCTCACCCGTACCTCCCCAGCCCAACGTATGTGCTATTTCACGCACCCTAACTGGGGGCAGAGGGGAGGGCCGAGCATCCACCCATCCCAGCTTCTCAGATGCAGACTTGGAAAGGAAGAATTTATTTGCTCTCCTGCTCTTAGGAATATTAAGGCAAGCTAAAACTTGAGCCCTCTGCAGCAAAAATCTCAGATAATAAAGGCTTTTGCAACTAAAGGCTGCCCCTTTTTCCTGACCCCAAAGGGTTTACAATATTTGTTTTCCCAGTTTTTAAGAGACTGATTTCCAAAAGGCTGCAGGTTTCTGCAGAGACCCTGTTTGGGGCTGGTGTAGTGTGACAGCAACTATTCGCAGTGACGTGTACTGCCGAACCCCTCCTCTGCTCTGACAGCTCGGCGGGAATCCCTGGCTCGTGCTGATGTGCGGGGACCCCCACGGAGATGGGGGTGGTTTACTTGTGAGGATGGATGTGCCCCGGCCAACTTAAAAACAAAACCAAGCAAATCAGAGCACGTGCTAATTTGGCAGGGGAGAGGTCCCAGCAAACAACTGCAGCAGAGCCTGGAGACCAGCCTGCAGGACAGGGATCACAGAAGGGGTTTCCTCTGTGGCTCTGGATAAGTCTTTACTTGTTCTACACCCTAGTTCCTAGGTGGGAATAACAATCATCTTCCTTTGCCTGCTTTTCTTGGGCAGGCTGGGGTTTATTTGGGGCAGGGACTGCCTTTTCTTACAGTTCTTACTGGGATCGCTGATCCTAGCAAATACTGAGCCTGCAGGAAACATGGACGTAAGGAGTGAGAGGGAGAACAGCCATTTTCACTCACACACCCGCATACACAAAGATGATCACATGAGGAATTATACAATATATCTATGTGTGTATATATATCTCTATATATAGTTTATTTCTCACAATCCTGGTAAGAGTTACAGGTGTATTGGGAATCATTTACAGTTTCACAGCATATGGAGTGGCCATACAGCTTCTGATGTGAGTAACATACAGTGTGTAGAGAGCACACGTTTCCAACCCATCCACCCACCACTCATACAATGGGTTTTCAAAGCTAATACTAGATTCAGCTACGTAGAAAGCCTGGAAAATGTTAGGGTACAGCGTTGGGTGTCGTACAACACTGTCAGTCACAATGGGACAAGCTAAACTACTTTAATTTTCAATCTAGTATTTCTAGTCTACCTGCATTATTGCATTTATACGCTTTTTTTTTTAAGTCAAAGTAAATAGAATACTATATGGGAAAGGAAAAATTCTTGACTATTTTAGGATTTGAGCTGCAGCCCATACAAAGTGTCCATAGAAGCATAGACAAGATTATAAATTCAACAAGGTATAAATTATCTGTATAGCTTTGTGTGTAGGTAGGTGTCCATTTCCCTCCAGGAAATGTGTCTAGCAGCATATTGTTTCTGAAAGCAAAAAAACCCAAACCTGTATGTTGAACACAGGTAAATATGTGTAAGTGACAAGCAGGTCTGTTTGTACAGGGAAGAAATCAAGGTGTCACTCTGAAAATTACTATCATTTGGAAAACATGTTCAGGGGCTGACTCAAAACCCACCGATATCCTTGGAAAGATGCCTGTGGCTTCCAAGGTAGCAGCAGGCATTTCCCCGCTACCAGTGTTTGAGCTTTCCATCTGACTTCCGAGGGCTTTGGATCAGTCCCTGGAAAAGTAACAGAATCCAAGCAAATCAAAAGAAAAAAAAATCCCCTGTAATCTGACCTTCGAGTTCCCTTTCTACAATTTTAGTTTCTCCACAAATTTGTAAACAACCTGCACCTACCACTAGAAGAGAGTTGGTTTTCACTGGGGAGTTGAGATTGCACCTTTTAAAGATTTCAATTGAAACGGTCCTAACCAGTGACGTGGGAAAAGGCACCAGGCTTAAGAAGGGCTGCTCAAAACTTAGTAAAGCCAAATTATTTGCTTGTTGGTTTGTTGTTTGTTTTTTTTTAACATGACAAAATTGTATGGCACCCTTGTTCTTATCAAACTGCCCCAGAAACTTGACTGCTTGAAGCTGCTGTGGCAAAACCAGGGATACAATGCAGGTCTTTACTGTTGCAAAGTGATTCCTCTCTTCCTGCTGGGAGTTTTGGTACTGTAGCACCATCATGCACAGACAGAAAGAACCTGTGACTTTATTCCCTGCATGCTGCACTAGGGCTTTGCATTATGAGAAATGAAAAAAAGAATGGAATGGTCTGAATTTCAATCTGGGAGCAACTGAAAGAGAAAGAGGAGCAAGAGTAACATGTTGGTCCAAATCCTATTTAACCCAAGTTATATTTTTCAGGAAAAACAAAACAAAACAAAACCACACACAAAAAAAAAAATCAAAACAAAACAAAACAAAAAAAAGCTCCTTAATTTGAAGCGCGTAGCATCAAAGAGCGGAGAGCATGAGTCCCCAAGCATTGCGTGTCAGAGCACCCGAACAGAGCACACACTTTACAAAGCAGCGAGCAAAACTCTAGCAGAGGGTAGAGCCAAACCCATGCATTTGGGAAGCCAATGGCCATGGTCTGTCACACAGCTTGCAGGCTTTGGGCATCAGCTTATTAGCATGGAATGAGATGTGAATTTTCAAGGCCCAGCAGTCTTGCATTACTTTCCCAAATGGTAACACCTGAGGAACCCATTCAAAGGGAAAAATCCTTGCAGTCTTCAGTGTCCGCAATCCTGCAGCTAATGGAGGATGAGAGCGCTGCAGCATGCCCTGCGTACGAGCCGAGATTCTTCAAGGCCAGCAGAAATGCAGGTCATTGACTTCAGCTGAGAGCCAGCTCGAGTGCTTGAGAAACTCTCTTCTCTGCCTGTGGTTTTGGTGCTCCAGTAACTGGAGGACTGCAGAAGCACTAGCTTCAGCCAAGTGTAGCGTGTGCTTGTGCTGTGTCAGCATCTCTTGAGCAGCCAGAATACCCCACACCTGACTGACAGGCAGGCTTCAATCCTGAGCAGAGCTTGTGGCCATGCGGTGACTTACTGACATGGAAGAGCAAGGGCAGGAGAGGGAACCTCCAGCTGTGGTTTTCTCATCTGCTGAGCTCCTGTGGCAGACAAGCACTCAGCATCTTGCAGACTCAGACCCTCAAGCCTTAGCAGTTAGGGCAGATGAAAACTTCATACATTCCCTACTGTGCCACACAGTCTTTGCATTCCCCATAGGTGCTGGGTGGCTGAACATTGCCCATATCTTTTAGGGCCACCCAAAATCTGCCTCAGCCTTGGGGCAGGGTTTCTGCCTAGCTGTGGAGAGACCCCATCTGCAGGGTCATCTGGGAAGAAAGTAGGGAAAGGAAAGGGAATACAGTGCAGTAGCCAAAGAAGCCAAAGGACAAGCAATGAATCAGATCTCCAGAAACCAATGAAGCCACATAGTTTGTAGCAGTTGAAGATCTGGCATGAGCAGACAGCCTAGGAATTTGGGCATTAAAAAGAAAAGCAGGTCACAGGGCTGGACTGATAATCTAAAACAGAAGAGGAAAAAGTCATCATAAAACCCCTTTGCTCAACAGGTTAAGCTCCCCAGGCCAATCAATCAAGGAAATGTCATCTGAGCTAACCACAGCAAGATGCAATAAAAGACATAGAAAAATGGTGTTGGACAGAGCCAGGCAAGTCCAGCTGAATGGCACACGGGGCACGTCCCAAGCCAACGTCTCAGTTAAATTGCAGTACCCTCAGTAGCATCGTGCATAATCATCTGGGCTGCTCAACTCAAGATAGTCTAGCTCAAGGAGATCAACCTTCTGTATAGCTACCTTCAGTTTGATGAAGGTAGATGAAGTACCCTCTCATTTTTGCCACGTATTCACCATGACAGCTAAAACATCTTATTCTGTGCTCTTTGCCCTTAATGCCACTTAAAAAATAACTTCCCCCTAATGATTAAGTAATACTTCAAATAGATAAACTTCAGGAGAGAACTAATCTCCAATTAAGTGAAGACAGGAGAGGTTTTAAAAAGAACAATAGGCCAAAAACAGTCACTGCAGAACAAGCGTTTAGGGACAAATTATGGGCTGAAAACAGAGCAGCAATATTTAATCCACAGTACTAGTTAGACACTGCTCACATTGCCCTCTCCTGGCTTCTTCATAACCCGCAAAGCGTAAATCTTGAAGTACGTGGGTGGTACCACATCCCCTGGCCCAGAAGATTGCTGCACAGGCTTCATCACTTTCTGCGGTGGAGTTGCCAATCGAGGGCCACTCGTAAGACCTAAAATGTGCAGGCAGGCCAGGTCAGATCTTCAGCACCAGAGGGTTTCTCCCTGGAAGACTAAAGGACTAAATACCTCTGGTGTAAATATCAGTAAATATCCTGATTCCAGCCTCCTGCGCTGAGAATTTAACTAACTTGGGTACAGAATTTTTATTATCCAGATCAAAGCCAATTCTCTTCATGAAGGGAGGTGCCCAACCTGTAAAGCAGAATTGCAGTCAGTTTATGAAAAAGATTATGAGATGCGGTTGCCTACCCCTACGGAAGACGGCTCTTCCTGGCTTGGGAGATTTCTCCTGGCTTCATGGTGAAGGGAATGAGACCACAGTAAGATGCTACATGACTTGGGAAGGGAACCAGCATCCCTGCTCGAGGATGATGTCTCAGACTAAGAGGATCGAAGTGTGAGTAGGTTGGATTTTCAGTCCTTTTCATAGCAAAGCATGTGAAACGAGAACGCAGCCTTTCAAAATGCCCGAACTGTAAACTTGCAATTTCCCTTAATTATACAATGTTGGCTGTAGAAAACTTCAGGTCTTTTTCTTGCTTCACTAGCCCTTTAACATTGAACAGAGACAGCAAAAATTCATTTGGAAAAGTCAGTTAGCGAAGGTTAATTTGCATGGCATCAGAGTTGGTCATTTTTCCTTTTGTCTGAGAAAAAAGATAGACGTGGATAGGGTATAAAAGTTATCGTGTCCTTACCAAAACTGTTAAGATAATGATGTCGTGATTTTTTTTCTCTGCACTTCTCTGTACTGTTTCTTGTGCCCTCTCAGAAGCGCTGACTTGAAGCTTTCTGTAGAGCTGATTGAAATTCCAAGAATTTCACCTTTCAAAGACATTTTTTCATTGCCTTCCTTTTTTGGTTTGTTTCTTGAAGAATAATTTTTCTCTCTAATCTTCAGGACTCTTATTTTCAACCAATTCTAAGAATAGTTGGAAAGATGCCCATATCTAAACCCCAGTGGCATTTCCAGGAAAGGAAAAGAAATGTTTAAGGCAGAAATCATCTCTTCTCACCAACTCTAGGGGTTTTTTTCCAGTTACACTGTTGCTCTTTATACACAAATATTAACGTAGGCATAAGCATGGTTGTGAGCATGGCAGCCCCAGTGAATACCAGAGAAGCCTTTCCTTACACTCAGCAGGACTAAGGAATGTTTTTGTCAGTTTTAAAAAAAAAACATGCCATTGAGATGACTGTACATTTTACAGTGACCTGCAATCATATCCCTGGTGCCAATAAGATCTCAAAGGCCTGGTCAGAGCATGGCGAAGCTGATGGAAGAATTCCCCTTGTTTTCAGTAGCCTATGGATCAATCCCTAAACTTGGATTCAGCAGAGAGACATAAACCCATTTTTAATTTATCACTCAACCTAATGGAGCTAAGAATTGTTTCAGGGCAAGCGACTGTTGAGTGCTGTGTTAAGCGTGAGCCCGAGGTGAACAGCACCTGCAAGAATGCTGTCTGACCTTCCCGAAAATGCTGCTACATTATCCTTCGGCTTCCAGATTTGTTTGCCTCCTGCTGCAGAACTGTCAGGAATAATGGGACTTATTCATAACGTGTTAGAAAAAAGAAGCAGAATTGTAATCCATTTCATCTTTCTTAAAGCTAGAAGCATCAAAAACCTTCTACTAAGTTGTCCAAGAGAGCATAATGACATCTTTATATTTGACTAAAACTTATGGGTCCTTAAAAATAGATTGAGATCAGGTATAGTAATTGAATCTATAGTTTTAGTGATAAGCTACAATGTCTGAAGTCAGTTTTGCAAATTTATAATTTATAGACTTTATCGAAAGAGTAAACTAGCAATCTAGATCTCTTCAAATCCCAAGCACAGAATCTGATTAGTTTTAAGCGTTAGTTCATTCTCCCCACAGAGCTATCACTAGAAGGACTTCATATCACAAACGCCACACAAAGAATAACATCAAGCAAATAACGGCATGTGCTCAGTACAAGAGAAGACAACTATTTATTTAGCACAGCGAGTTCAGTCATTTAAGCCTTCTGCTTCGACAAATTTGGTTTCAATCTCACTTCAATTCTGAGAGATGAATTTGCTTTTCTCAGCCTAGTTCTCGCTGGACTTTTTTTTTTTTCTCAAAATGAAACCACCGCACAGCCTGGCACATTAAGGCAGAACAGGAGGTGTTTGCTAAAAGAATGTCATTTGCAAGTCAGGACTGAAGTGCATTGCCCCAGCTGCCTGCTGAGGAGCTTGTATGGCATCTACGCTTGATCTACCTGACTCAAATCAACACTAGACCCACACTTCGAAAAGCGCTACAACACAGTCCAGTATAGTTCAGTATAGTCTAAAAGTGCCTTATTTTAAAGCAAGTAGCCCACACGACTATCCAGGGAGGGGAACAGTAATTTTGAGCTTCTAGCACAACAGGCACATGGTACATTCAGCAGTTCACTAGCCATACATTCTTTGCACTGAGAAGAAACCAGGACCGAAAAGGAATTCAGGTGCTGCATGGCATGATGCGAATGGCACAAAAAAGACATCACGGACACTTTGTGTGAATGCAGGGGAACAGATGAAGGGTCATCTCCAGGTTGATTTGTTTTTTTCCCCCCTAGACTGCAGTAATATAAACATATATGTATGTATACATACATATGCAGGATATTCTTCACAGCAGGGTGGTGTATATACACATACACACACAAACACAGTTTTTCCCCAAACCAAACTGCCAAGGAGGTGGGTTCCAGGTAGTGAATCTGGACAGCAGCCAGCCACGTTAAGTGATCACAGTAAGTGGAAAATCCCTTCTGAACAGGACAGACCACGTTCACTGCCCAGGGAGGGTTCGCATGCGGTTACATACCCAGATGAGCTGCAGTCCCATCACCGTCTCTGGGCTGTGTTTCTGGATGCAATTAGTGGCCTTGCACCTGAGTGCTCTAGGGGCAGGGGCGGCTTGGAGGTGGACAGAAATGGTTAAGGCCCATGTTGGCCGAGAACTGTTTTTCCCCCCCTCTTTTGTTGCCAAAGGTTGTCAAGGAAATAAAAACACTTTAGAAAGTAAAATAGGAGACTCAAATGAAGCAAGTGTTTCTTTTTCCTCCCGCTATATCTATCTATGCTGGTCAGGGCGGAATAGATAGATGCTGTATCTGTAATGTTGTCACACACTGCTAAAAAAAAAAATAATTGTATGCCAGGGCTGAGAGAGAGGGAACAGACAGGACAGAAGCATCTTTTGGAGACAGGCCTCCCACTTGCAAACAGAAGTCACTGTCTGAAAATCACCACCCTGCTTTGGCAAAACATGAATCAGAGCAGGGGTGGCCGATTTCCTTTCCTCGTGAGCAACGTGAACAAAATTTCCCTACAGCCAAGAGCTTTGTGCTTCAGAGATCTCAGGGAAGGGGAGCCCAGGAATAGCCATCCCCACATCCAAGCCCTGGTAGTTTGGATACGTTACTCTGTACCCAGTGGGCACAGGCCTCCCAGTCGTGGAGATCAGGTTCCTGGCAAGACCGCGCTGCAGTTTGCTTCTGGCTTGTGCACCCAAATTTCCCTTGTGGGGAAGCAGAACGCACAGTTCAGGGTGCAAGCAGGAGCAGGGGGAGCTGGTATGCAATGGGGTCTCTCCCCAGTATGGCAAGAGGAGGTGCCCAGGGCACTGGCAGGGTCTGGGGGCTCTGCAGCGCTCCCAGACTCTCAGCGTAGATGCAGCAGCTTCACCGGGTCCTCTTGCAAAGCCCTGCTGCAGTCGCTGCGAGGGAGCCGTGCTGGGACTGCTGCTGAGCTATATTCTCTCTCACATCTCTGCTTTCCAAATACTTTTCCTATTCCTTTCCTATTGTTTGCCCTCCCCTTTCCCCCCAAAAAAATTAACCTCTGAACATCTGCAAAACAGGATGAGGGGAAATCACTTCTCTAGACAAAAGTGGCATTATAGAAACACGCCGCCATGGAGCCTTCTGCTTCAAATGGAAGAAATTCTCCAGGCTGTGAATGACATACTTCTACTAGGAGACATCCACAATACAGGCAAAGAGTGCTTTAAGCTACCAGGATTCCACCTGGCGCTGTAGCACTTATTCCAAAAACCACCGTGAACCCAACATGCCCACCCCCTGTCTCTGTACTGTTAAAGGTAGAGGTAGACATTAAACTTCAGCTGCGTGCAGCCTGTTGTTCATCAGAAGACAGCATCTGGTACTCCCAGAGGCTGCGCTCCTTTGGGAACATTTTATGAGCCTTGGGGAAAAGAGGATGACAAATCTCACCATAGGAATGGCTGGGCTGCTTGTTTGGGGAAGACATGCATTCAGCAGACCAAATTTGGAGGTAAATAAGACAGACATGAGCCAAGAGAAGAATTGCCAGATCAGGTTATACACACCCACCATCCTATCCAGTAATCTTGCCAGAGGCAGATACTGCAAAGGCAGCACCTGAGGAACATACGCCTTTCTCTGGCCCTGTACCCACTGAATTTATATATCCAGGCTCCGTTAAAGACTTAGGCTCCCTAACTGAACTCACTCCACTTTGTCACCTCTTGCTAATCATCACTCCAAAACCCTGCCCATTAGCTGCAACTGCTGCTGAGCTCCAGAGACTCTGCGGTTCTGACCTCATCTAATCTCTAACTTAATTTAAAAACAAAATGTAAGGTCTTTTTTGTAAGACTCTTTTTTACAGTAGTGCAGCAGCCAAGAGTAGTCTAATGGAAACTTTCAGAATAAGGAGATCTGCCCGCTTCTTGGTTTTAGGGGAAGGGCATCAGCCAATGCACTAAACACCTTCTCTCATCACCTGCCTTCCTTCTCCCCTTCACAAGGTCTGGCTTTAAAGCAGAGGTTCTCACCAATGAAACCAGGCTGTTCCCGAGGGCTGGGAATTTGTTTCCATTTCCAAAGCTTGGAGGAGTCACAAATCCCTGCTGCTGTCATAGGAGGGAGGTAAGAAATCCCCCAGGACAGAGAGACTTCCAGTGCCCTTGAACAGGGTTTCCCTGGTATAAAGCAGGTCAGTCTAATTCTCATGAGATCCCAGGTCCTCTCTGCCCCTAAAACCAGCTCATGTCTCCACTTTTTCTACCTTTTCATGTACCAAGAGACCATGGCCTTCAGTGGGAAAAAAAAAGCAGGTGAAAGGCCTGAGCCAAAGCCTAAAGAAATGAACAGAAAGAGTCCAGCTGACCTCGAGGGAGTTTGGGCTGAGGCCACAGCATCCTGCAAAGCCCAGCCTAACTTTAGGAAATACTAGATCCAAAACAAAGTCTCTCTATCCCCAAACGCTGCTCATACGACCTTGGCAAGCCATGGGATCCTGAAGGCTGCCTGCCAACGTGCAAGAAACCAAGCAGATGGCAGTTGCTGTCTGCCTGAAGTCGGCATGGGACTTCAGGAGGTATCTCCATGTGCTGCCAGCACCACTGTCAGTCACAGTGCAGCCCCTCTGCTCACTCCCCCGCTGGCAGCTCAGCCAGAGAAGTGATGTACCAAGGTGCATACTCAGCTCTACCGTGCTGCAGTCTCAGCCTCCAGCTACAGCCAGCTTGTTTTCTCTGGGGCACTTTTGAGTGGGGTTCTTTAAAAGGAGGTGGATGAGCAGCAGGTACACAAGACACTTATTAGAGATCACACTTTGCTGTTTGGGTCAAGGAGCTGCTTTTTGCCTGCGTTTGCCTTGTGGTTCCCCTGCCCCAGAGGTGCTGGATAAACACCAGCCCAACACACAGTGACAGGCAAACTGAATCTTAGCACTAGGCTCCGTCTCCCCTTACATCTTCTTTACCACAACCCAACTTAAAACCAAACCAAACAGAAACCAAAACACAAAGTGGGGACTCTGGATGGGACGTAGAACACTTTGGACTTGAAAACAGGGGACTGCAAGAGAGGTGGGGGTGTCTCCCAGGGAGGACAGCAGGGGAGGGGAGGGGACACCGTCATTTACACCGATCAGGAGAAGCTGTAATCTATACACAGTGGTATAAGCCAAGATATATTACATGAAAGAACACACTGAGTGCATGGAGTTACCCACACTGGGTCAAACTGGCACAGTTGTCTTGAACAAGACTCTTGGAGTTGCAGTTGGTGTTTGTTGTTGACCTATCTAGCTCGCTCTATATATATATATAGATATGTATAGAATTTTTCTGCATGCATTTGTCTCAAAAGGAGCTGTACAGCTGGGTTGGGTTTCTCATCCCCACCCCGTCTCGGTCTTCATTTTTTCCGGGCTAGGAACGCCACTCCCACAATCACAGTGAGCGCAGCCACCGCCACTCCTCCGACGATGATCAAGGGCTTCATGTTGTCGAAGATGCTGCCTGGCGACTCCTCGGAGCTGTTTCCCTTGTGGTCAGAGTCAGGGGACTGGCCGGTGGCCTCTTGTGTCTCCGTGGCGGCGGGGCTGGGTTTCAGGTTGCTGTGGTTGTTCACGACGGCAGCATCGCCACCTGCCTTCTTGGTGGCAGAGGTGGCAGTGGCAGGAGCAGGCTGCTCTTTGGGGATCTCCTTCTTGTCTGCATTTGTAGCAGGCCCAGGGTTGGGCTTTTCTGGCTTTCCGGAGCTGGGGGCCTTGGCGTCGGGTTTGTTTCCGCTTCGGACATTGCCTTTGGAATCCATCCCTACGGGTGCTGTGGGTAGCGACTGGAAGCTACGCACGCGGGGTAATCCCAGCTCTTCTCCTTCGCCTGGCTGCTGGAGAAAGCAGAGGAGCCACCTGAGCTCAACCCCTTGGAGTGGTTGTCTTGGGATGCTTCTCACGCTGGCGGTGTCCTATCTGGACATGATACAGCACCTGGAAGAGGAAGCAGAACAATGAGAGGCGAGTGAAAGGACAGAGCAAGCCAGTGCGATTCTACCTGGAGGCAACGAAGGAGGACAGAAGACAAAACTGGCTCTTTCTGTAACTGTGAGCTGTATTCAAAGCATTTACTACAGAGCCTGTACCTCCAAGAACAAGTTGCCCTGACTATCATCTATGGCTGCAACAACTAGACTCCGAGTGTAATCAGCACAAGTCCATCCTGGCCATGTATGTGATGCCATTTGTCAGTGACGAGATATACTCATGTCCAGCCAAATAAATCTTACTTTTCATTTGCTCACCGCAGCTCCCTTCCTCCTGGGTAAGGAGAGAACACTTTGTTCGATGGGAAAGCAGGTCAATAGTTCCTCCCTGCTTGTATCTCACTCTCTACCCTTCTATTTGCAGCATTATCCCAAGTTAACTTTAAGAAGTGGTTAATATGTGATTTTGTGTGACACTCCCCATTCAGATAAGTACTGCAGAAAAAAAAAAAAAAAAACAACAAAACAGGATTAGTTCCTCAGTTATAGGTATCAGAGCTACAAGGATTATTGCTGTCAGCATTTCTGGTGGAGCTACAGCAAAATACAGCAAGCACCAGCTCCTCAGCTGCTGCAAATCAGTGTACTGACTCCAGTGCAACTGCATGAATTTTCTGTAAAACTGGATCTCACAGGAGAGATCTCGCTCCTGTCTCCTGCTTGCAGCGGTTAGCTGGGCTGGCCCGCAGAGCTGAGCAGGCTGTCAGATGTACCGCAGGGGATTAGCTGGAGCCATTTTCCCCCGGGAACTGATGAAAGCAGTGAAGAGCATGGCTGCATCTAGAGAATTCAGCAAACAGACAAAGTGGGCTTCAAAGGGTTATAAAAACACAACAAAACCATCACCCCAGCAAGTCTCGCTAGGCAGCAATTTAGGCAGGGTGAGCCGGGAGATGGAGCTCCCGTGGCTACACCTCTGCACAAAGCGGGGGGAGGAGACGGCCGCTGGGCACCTTGCCATCAGGCCTCCGACGGTGCAGCACCGTATCAACTTGGAGCTTGGGAAATAATGAGTAAACAGGAGGCAGCAGTCAGACCTGAGTTTCATTACCTCCCCGCTGACCTTCAGCGCTGCCAGGAGCCTGCCCGAGAGCCTTCTGCCTGCTAAGTGAAATATGAGCTTATTAGCTGTCTGGATTTAGAAATAAAGAGGCTCCCCAAAAACCGCTGTAGATAGATGTTTCTTCCAAAGCTGCTCAGAGTGCAGATCACTCCTTTAATGACAGACGGGAAGAAAGTCCCAGGGTTGCAGCAATGGTCTGTGCTGCTGACCCTTCTCGGAAACAGGCTAACAAATATGGTGTTTTAATCTCCATCTAGGCAGAAACACCGGCCTACTCACAGAAATGCTGGGTTTGGGTCCAGAGCAAAGCTGGGCAACAGCTTATGGCTTGATGTAAGACAGAAGCTACCCCCTCTCCTGCTCTCCCTTATAAACCATTGTTTGGTGGCCACCATCTCTTCCAGTGCCAGTCAACTGGAGTTGACTGAGGGAACTGCAGTACCAAAATCGTGGAGGTCCATAGCTCAGTGCTGCATCAGGCATGGTGGCCATGGTGGCCATGAAAAGGCTGTCTGAAAGGTTGGCAGTTAGCCCAGCAGAGTAGTTTGAGCTCCTCCTGTAGCACAGAGATGGGACAGGCACTTCCAGAAGGCTTTTCACTGACCTACCTTACACACCCCCTTAGAGAGGATGAATTTTAGCTGGGTAGTATTTGGTGAGATGGAGCCTGAAGTCTCCAAAAGGCGTTAGATGATCCAAGCTGGCCAGTTTTGAAAAAAAACATTGAGAAGTGAGAGGCAGATAATCTGCCCCCAGGGTTTCATATCCAGCGTTAAGCAGGATAGTTGCTACTCTCCCCTTAGTTTTTCAATTCGGTCTAGCTCCAACCTCCTTCGAGGGAATAAGTGTCAAGCCAGCCCTTCACTTATTTAAAAACCAGCCATCAAATTTCCCTAGCAGCTCTAGGGTCAGATCTACTTTGGGTGTAAAAGAGCATAGTCTCTTTGACTGCAGCTGACCAATACTTACATGTCTGAGTTCAGGAAAACCATTTTGGAAACCCAGACCACCACCACTCTCCCTTCATGCTTCACTGAAGATCTATCATACATTTGAGCATCTTGTACCACACAAACACAATTCCAGATGCTCACCAAGCTTAAGACCTTCTCTGTGGCTTGGGACTTGGTAGATAAACATATGGTCCTGGCCAAGTGCAAGAATATTTTCCCCTCCGTGCTCATTTGTAATATTCTGTAGATACCACCTGCCTCACCTTTTCCTTCCTACTGCCTCCGAAGAGCATTCATACTGCTCTGCTCAGTAGAAATCCTATGTACATCCAGGTCTATATTCCTACGTGCTGAGGCTGCACATAGTCACTCACAGGACTCTGCTCTTCTGGCTTGGGAGCAATTTAGCCTCATTTTACATCTGGTACAACGATGACACAAAGAAATAGTAAGTGGGGCCCAAGACTGAAGCAGCTTAGAGGTTAAAGCAGGGAGAGTCAGATTCATCATGTCATAAATATTAAATTACCTGCTTAGTCGCTTTGATATCAATTAGCTAGGCCACTCACACACTCTCTAGTATTTGTGCAGTTATACTGTATGAGCCAAGCATTAAACTTCTGCTGCTTTCCCTAGGAAAGCTATGTGCAGCCTACGGAGACGGTAGGGGTAATTCACGGAGGGGGCAAACTGGCCTCTTTGCTGAGAAATGGGGACTCTGCACAGCCCAAGTACCTCTGTTTATCCATATCCTCTCTCATTCACACCCCTGATTAATCCGGTCTGGATTCCAGATTCCTGGAAGCAGAAAAGCTGTTTTTGCTCTGAGCCTATGCTGTGCCGTGAAGCCGTGTCCCACAGCCATGCCCTGCAATGCTACAAACATTAGAATTTCTTGATTTCTAAGTGAGTTTCCACTAAAAGCAATGCAAGCCCCTCAGGCAGATGAGAAAAGGTTTTAAAAGATGTGGAAACCAAACTAAGCTAAAAATCAATATTACAGTTCTTAAGTGTCCATGTGAAAGGGCTTTCCGTCACTGGAACTAGCCACAGAATTGCCCAGCCCCTCTCCAGACCCTTTGGCGTGGTTGAGCTGGTGCTGTCAAACACTGCATCTGAGATGCTCAGGCACCCCTTCTGCCCCCGCCAGCTGCAGCACAGCTGCCAGAGCCACTGCTGGGTTAGCACCGTGCTGGCTTGCAGCCATCCACCTCCTCCTCCTCCAGACCCAGGGTGCTCACTCACCAGCACATCCTTTTCCATCACAGTACTTAACCCTCATCTCTATTTTATTAACTACCTCCTAAGCAGCCTCCCTACCTTGGGTATCATTCCCTCTTCCCCTTCCCAGTCCTGTGATTTGAGGGCATGAGCGTGCGTATCGCACATCTGACTGAAATTTCCTCATTTTCAAAAACTAAGTCTGCGCATACTGGTGCAAGGGTTTTTTCCTCAGGCTTTGTCTCCTCCTTTTCCCTCATTCCGTCACACACAGTTTTTCCCTAATGGCCTGTTTCTCCACCTTTGCTTTCTTCTTTATCGCGCTCACATCTATTTTTTCCTCCCTTCCCTCTCCTCCTCAGTTGCTGTCTCTGCCTGTCTACCCATTCCCCCCCTCCCAGCTCCCTCTCTGCCTCCCACACAGACACAGCAACTGGGAATAAGGTTTTGTGAGAAAGAGGCTTCATTCCCTCCCTTTCCCCCCACCATGCCATTTCTTTGTTTAATAATCTGTGCCTTTTCAGGAAGGTTTTCACTTGCCAGCAGCTAACCAGCTGTTTCCCAGGCTGGGAAGAAGGAGCAGAGATCATGAAACCAGTGCTCAAGGAGAAAAAGGAAAAGAAAAGCTCTCCGAATCCCTGCTGCTGCAAGAGGCGGCACACACACACCCCGGCCCCTCCTGGGACGGTTCTGGTTGTTGCAGCTCTCAAGGTCGGTGCAGTCGGACTCACCAGTGCAACAAGCTGGCCCCAGCCAAAGCAACAGGGCGTAAAGAACAGCTTTCCTTGGCTCCCTGAAGGGCACCTTTCTGCCTCACCCCCCAGCAAATTAGCAAATACATCTATTCGTCTCCTGTGCGTGCAGATGAAAGCTGCATGAATCCTGCACCGAGTGGAGCAGATGAGTCATTGCTAGCTTTTCGGTGACGTATCACCATTAGAAGGCCCTCTTCCCTCTGGCAGCCCCATCCCCAAACCCTGTAATCCTCCCCTCTCTGTTTCAGATTGGAAGGAAAAGCCAGCAACTTTGTGAGACTGAGCAGCTGCTACAGCTGTGCCTGGGGTCACAGCAGTGCTGAGCTCCCACGTCGGGTTGCCCCCCCTTCGTGAAAAGCAGACCCTTTCCATCGGGTCCTCAACTGCCACACTGACAGACCGTCCGCAGGAGAGAATTCAACCACCACAGTAGGGTCACGTATCCGAATTTATGCTTGCAACAAAGGTCTGCCCACACACTCCAAGTGTCCTCCAGCTGAAAACATCAGCCTCAGAAATAGCTACTGACCATGTCTGACCTGTAGCAAAGCTGTGCGAAAAGAGCCAAAGATGACAGAAAAGACCTTAAGTACCCTCCAAACTTGTTCCTTAACCCCTACTTAATCTCCCCTTCACTTCTTTGTCATTCCCACCTGTCTGAAAAAAAAAAAAAAGGCATGAAGTTTTGCCTTTTCAGGGCAAGGAGGAGAGTTAGAATACCAAAGCCCCATTCTCTCAGTAGTATGGCCTGTGTTGGCTTTTGGGCAAAGAATTAAATGAGTCCCTATTACTAGGCAAGCATTAACGCTTCTTTCCAGCCTCATCTCCACTCTCAGCCCCCAAACCACTTAGCCTCAAGCAGCAGAACCGTGGCAAAGACCGCCCCGCAACTCCACATTGCTTGAGGCAGGCACAGCAGCAGTCTGCCTAACTCCCCAGGGTGGGGACGGAGGTGGTCTGCAAGGAGACAAGGTCTGCAAGCAAGCCGGCTCTCAATTCCCTTTGGAATGACACAGCTGGAAGTCAGCGAGCATTGCAAGCGCTCAGCAGTGCTGGAGGAGATGGCTTGTGCCTCTCAGAATCAGGTCCCTCCTTCCTGAAGCTGAGGGAGAACTTTGAACCTAAGAACACAACACCCAACGCAGTCCTCATCATATTCTTCAGTCAATTGCTCTCACACCAACACAGTGAAAGGTTTTCAAGTGTCATGGAGGAAGAACGTGGGCTCAACAGCCATTAATTTCAGGTCCCTTCGGCAGGTTCTGTAAGTCTCAGCTGGCATGCTTGCATTGGGTCATTTAAGACCAAATTAGCTTTCTAAGGGACAGAAAATGGCCTTCTTCTCAGACAGCTTCCCTTTGGTGAGCGCAATTTGCACCTGCCAGAACTGGCTCACAGGATTGAATTACCATCGCAGATTCAGGCGCCGGCACCAGCTGGCAGGTGAAGAGCAGGTAATTTCAGACTGAAGTCTGCAGATTTTGTTCCTGTGGCGGATTGTGCACATAAACAGAAAAGTTAGAATTTGGCCACATCAAAGAGGCACCTGTAAATACGTAACTTCCTGAAAAGGAAAAAAGAAAAAACAAAAATTTTACAGTGTTCTGACTACAAAAGGTAAGGCAGCTACAAGCTGAAGTGACTGGGACCAGGCTGTTAGAAATTGGGGGTGTTACTGGGGGGATCAAGTGCTGCCACAGGCTTCCCACATGAGCTTTGCATGTCAAACTCTCTCCTTCAGTGCAAATCAATGCGATACAGGGGGCTGGACTCACCAATGTGAGACCCTCAGATGGAAGATGGCATGGTCATGTGGAGTATTGCCATCACCAAAGAGGTCTTGACTGAAGTGGTCGGAGGAAAATCAGCTGGAGCGCATGGCTAAGGTGAGTTCATGATGTCCTGAGGAAAGTGCCAGGTAAAAGGAAGCCTGTTCTGGCAGATTAAGGCTTCTCCAAAGAGAAGTTACTGGCCACAGGGCAATGCCGGTTCATTGCCACTTGTCATTTTATGGCAAAAGAAGAAACAGGCTGCAGGCAAGCACAATGCCCTGGAGAAGGGATTATTTCAGAGAGCCACGGGTGTAAGGTTTGGGGTGTCCCTCCTAAGATCCTGAGGCTTAAGACCATTCGCACCTCCCTTTCTTCTCCCAAAGATTAGCAAATCTCCCCGTGCACCAACGTGGCTTGGAAGAGAGCTAAGAAAAGGAGAGACTGAACATGGGCTGAAATGAGCAGACTGAAGGAGGGAGTGCAAGTCTTGGCTAGCTCCGCTGAACATCATGTAAGAAACTACCAAAACCCATCTAAAAAAAAAACAAAACAGAATTTGTCCCTCCGCAGCTACTAGCTGAAAGCGGAGCTGGAATCACACTTCTGAGTTATTTTAGGGGAGAAAGTAGAAGCAACTTGCTGACTCATAGCCAGGCTAGCCCTACTTTTCCCCCATGGGATTCACCTTAAAAAAACCTCACTGGCTCAAATGTAGCACCTCCACTGTCCTTTGAGG
The DNA here is from genome assembly GCA_013400755.1 of Pelecanoides urinatrix. NCBI lineage: Eukaryota > Metazoa > Chordata > Aves > Procellariiformes > Procellariidae > Pelecanoides > Pelecanoides urinatrix. The sequence goes on from VZTQ01004726.1 coordinate 268,205, forward strand.
ACATCTGCCCATCAGAGAGTTTGTATCAGTCACCAGGGCATCCCACCGCTTCTGGAAACCCAAGGAGAATCATCAGTCAGTCATGTCTTTTCATTTATGTAGCTCTGTTTCATTTTAGTAGCTGTTCACCCAGTAGCTTGTGTCCCTGCCCTCCTTTCATTTGGTCACAGAAGCCCAGTTCCACCAATTCTTTCTCCATTTTTCCAGCTACTCCTGCAGCCCTGCCCCTGCTCTAGGCTGAACTCCTCAAGTGCCTAGCTAGACTCAGACCCAACAGTTTAGGATTGAATGTCTCTCCTGGAAGTACCTTGCCTGAGGCATCCTAGGATCCCATTCACCTCTTCCACTGAGGCAGCTCATCCTGAGCCTGCAACCAAGCCGGACGGCTGGTGTGGCCCGGGGAAGGAACAAACAGTGACTGATTTTTGGGAGGCTGAGCTCGTCCAGCAGCTGTGCTCAGCGGGAAACGAGGAGGCCTCGTTCTCCACCTTGCTCGTTAACTCATGCACACAACAAATAGACCTTGGCTCTCCACAGAGACATAGTCTGCACCACCAAAGGTGGCTGAGCTGTTTCTCTGGCTTGGAGGAGGGAGAGCCTTCCCCAGCGCTCTGCCCGTCCCGCGGGGCACAGCCGACAGCGGTCACCACGGCCGGTCGGGCTACTTGTGCTGCATCGGCAAGTCCATAGAGGGCTTGCATGTGGCATTAGTAAAAAGAGATCAAAGACAGGACTTTTTTCCCCCCCCACTGAAGTGGGGAGCTGGTGATGGCTCCAAGGGGGTCAATGCTTGGGCTTTCAACCTTCTTGTCTAACCCCTAAATAACGCAGCTTGGAGGACCAGACGCTGTCCCTCGGCAAGTGTCCTCAGGGGCCACTTCATCTGCCGTACAGGGAGCGATCCGTCAGGGCTGGACGGATTTGTGTCCAGTCCCCTGCCCCATCCCGGCCTCCTTCTGCAACCGAGCAGCGTATTTTGGCTGCCAGTGCTTCAACTCCCCATTCCCAATGGGGACAAAAGCACTTCTCCCCCTTCCCGAGCTGCTGGGGGAATAAACACACGAAAGGCAGGGAGGTGCCAGGCAAGCACCTAAGATAAGTGACGGCAGAGTAGTGTGACTAAGCCTTTTCCCCCATCTCCAAGAAGTGCGGTGAAGACAGATGAGGTAATGCAGTGCCTCTCAGTATTACCATAAATATTAAAACAGCTTTACATAAGGAGCTTGTGTTTGTTCAAGCTCCCCAAGGAGAACTTTAGCTCCCTAAGGTGGATTTTAGCTCCCTTACAGCCTATTTTGGCCCCCCACTCCTGACGCAATGCACAGCAGATGTGATAAAACACAACGCAAGCACGACGATAGCGGGAGTCGCTTGTCATAGATGCTTTTAAACAGCCTCAGGACCAGGCTGTGCAGGGAGACAGCCGTGTTTGCCAGCCCTCCCAAAGCCAAGCCGTGGAGACAGCGGCACCAAGTTACAGCAAACGCTGTTGACCCACTTCACTCGGAGGAGATATTTATGAATCCTTTCCCCAGTCTTGTTTGCTACTCCCCACATCCCTCCCCCCGGCCCTGGATTAAACATTTCCCTCTCAAACAAGCCCTTTGAATCTTGACGTGGAGAGCGTCAGATGCTGGATGTACTTTAACAAGTGGCAGCAGCAGCTTCAAATCGCTGCCACCGGGGAAGATTTGCCAGCAAAGCCTCCGCTCTTCGGCTGCGTCAGTCCTGCAGCCGCGCTGAGACCCAGCGCCCTCGTCGCCTGTCCCGCTGGTGCTGGCAGTGACCAAAACTGCAGCCGTCACCCACACAGCCCCCAGAGTGCGGCCGGCCTTGCCGGACCCTACCCCTCGCTCCCCGTGTCACCGAGACATGTCACCTCTCTGCCAGCCTCGGTGCCCAGAGCTTGGGTTATACCTGGCACCACGGCGAGATGTGGGAACAGGACGGGCCCCTGCGGCCCAGCAAAACTGGCTTTGCCTGACACCTGCAAAGGCAGCGGCCGTGGGATGCAGAGCCCGGGCATCCCGGTGGGCCACCAGCTGCACAGAGATGGGGCAAGGTCCTGGCTTGCAACACGAGTGCCAGTGTCCTCTGCAGAGGCTGCCCTGCCACAGCCCGGCCACGCTCCCCACACGGGTGACACAGCATTTCGGAGCCCTGCAGCCAGCCCCGATACACTCCCCGCCAGCATGAGCCCAGAAAAAGGCTAAATGGCCTTTTTCTACACCATGACTTCTGCAGGAGATGATGTCTGAGCCAAGTGTCACATCTGCAAGCCACGCTTATCCTGACCCCAAAGGTCTCGCTGGGATGGACGTGGCAGACATTTTATTCTCCGAGAGATGGAGGTGACATTGCAGAGACACACACCATACTCCTGCCAGGGGCTTTACTTTTGTTCTTTTTTTTTTTTTAACCCCAGAACACAGCTCTAACCTACACTGTTCAGGCACTCTGCCGGTACGCAGCCACGTACATAGCAAAAACATACTCTACATTTTTATTGTTATCTTCTCCCACCCTATGTGAAAATAAAGCAATAAGAAGCAATGAGACATGGTAAACCCGACTGACTGTGCCCTTCCCTGCAGCATCGAGGAAGGACGGCTTGCTGCTGTTCCACCCTGCCCTCCCGCAGAGCCACAGCGAGCTCCCGTTGCACGGTTCCTGCTGCACCGTCCGCAAAAGCTCCTTCCAGGGCACCTCGCAGGCACGAACCCGGCCATTTCTCTGCAGCAGCACAGGCTGAGAAGCACTTGCAGTTCACTTCAGCTTCCTGCCCACAACTCTATTAAAAATCTACAGGCTGCTGCCAAAAAAACCCACAACCAAACCCACTCCTTCCCTCCTCCATCAGAGCGTTCACCCCACACTCATCACCCAAACTCCGCACTGTACCCTGACTGGTACAGACACGAAACCAACACAAACCCCTCTCTCACGCCTCGGCCCACGGCTGTCCCAAAACATGGCAGAAATGAGGAAAGCATTACCAAAACCTTGGGAAATGGAGGATTTTGTCTCAAACTCTCCAGTGGTGCCGTCGGCAGGAGAAGTCACGCCTGGCAAGGCTGTACAACCTGCCTGGTCACCCGCTGGAGGCCACCAGCCCTCGCGATGCAGCTGGACCAGCTGTGCTCTCAGCCACAGTTCACAGCAAAGCTGCTTCTAGAATTAGAGAGAATCTGAAAATACTTTGCCGAGATCAGGTTGGAAATACCCTTCTGCTGCAAAGCCTGGCTCCTCGGGGTCGTAACACGGTGCACAGGCCCCCGACGGGGGACTGTCGTAACTGAAACCATTTCAGAGCACCTCACTTTGCTGTGCTGTCCTAGCTTTAATCCTGGGTTTGAGTCCCCCTCAGACACAGAATCAAATACTATTTTTCCACTTTGTAGTTCCATTTTTTGTAGTGGAACAAGATTGTAGCTTTTACCCTTCAAAAATCATGAGGTGTTAGATCTTAAGCCTCTCCCTTGACAGGGCTGAGCATCACTCACCCCAAGACAGAAATTTAGGGGAACAAAGGAAAGGATTTTCAGCCAGGATGACTTTTTTCCGTGGCAGCTATTTGGCAGGGCACTGGATCGAAGCACCAGAGTAGTTTCAACGGGGAGCAATTCAGGAGACACAGTGGTAGATGCGCAGCCAGCACCGTGAACCACAGAGCCTTTACCCACAAGCGTGACATCCTGCAGGCGGGCTCAGACCCTCAGCTGGGCGCATCCTGCATCCCAGGCTGCTGTGCCACCCCTGCGTCCCACCCCGGGCACCTCCTCCTGTCTCAGCTTTCTGCCACCTTCAGCGTTTTGCAACATATCACATTTTGTCTCTTTATAATGCTTTTCCAGCCCTCCCAGAGCCAGCGATTCAATGCCAGAAGCTCTGTGGCACTGGGGGCAAGTTGCTGCACCAAAAGGCGGCACATCCCTTGCTGGGGACAGGCTGGCACCTCCCGTGAGATCAGCAGGGAGGCCACCAGAGCCCGAAAGCCCCAGCAGAAGCCCCCCAGCAGCCTCCCGTTGCAGCCCTGCTATCGAGAAGCCAATTATTGACCTTTCAAGCTCAGCTTTACAGCTCAGCATCAGTGACACCCCCTCCGCCATCATCGGGAGGGCCACACCGCTTTTGGCTCTGCTCAGCCGTCTTCCCAGAGAGCTGCTTGCTCCAGGAAGGAGGTTACTGCCACCCTCAAAACCCTTGGGAAGAGATAAGCGATTCCCCATGACATCCATCCGAACACCCAGGCTGGGGCCACGGGGCAGGTCTCAGTTCTCTGCTCCGCATTGGGTCTGCGATGCCATCTCAGGAATAACGTTGTGGCAGGGTCAGCAAGCGTTCAATGCCTCCCTTCTGCCTCTTGGAGAAGGGTGAGCAACTCATTCCTTTCCACCACAAAGCCCTGCTCTTTACACTGAGCCTGCCAGCACTTGGGAAACTCCCTTTGGCAAGAGGGCAGATGCTTCCAATTTGGGGTGCTGCTCCCCAAGCAGCCAGGAGCTGGTACCCAGATGCAGAAGACTGATTTCCTTTCTAACCGATCTGTGCTTTTAAGGCCTCATCCTGACAGTCAGTGGGTCCTGTATCTCTCAAATTCAATATCCACAAGCAAAAAAGATGAGGGTTATCTCTGACACAGTAAAAGAGCCCCAGTCACTGCAGTAAGCAGCAGCAGCAAATTTAACAGCCCTCTTCAGCTTATGGGCATCCTAAACCCATCCCTTCTGACCGATGCGGGATTGCACCAGGCTTTGGTGGCATCACCCCGCTTTGTGGCTCAGCTGTGGCCAGCAAAAAGATTACAGAGGCAATTCTGCATGTGCAGAGCCACGTCCTGAATCTGACAGCCCACAGATCTGCAGGCGTCAGCCTGAAAACTGTTGCTTTGCAACTGAAATGCAAGAAGCCACCGCAGGCAGACGAGGGGCCGATTCAGCACAAGGCAATGACCTTTCAGGGAGGCTCCTGGCACGCTCTGGGGTAAAACCCACCGCTTACCTTGTGCGGCAACTGCAGAAAGCTGGGAAGGATCTGGGGAAGGATGGCCAAAGCTCCTTCCAGCACAGAAATGCTTGCTCAGAGAACTCCATCCCTCCCCTCTGCCCTGTCTGCCTGCCCCCTCGCCCCGACCAAGGATGGGGAGAGCGTGTCAGGGCGCTTGCCAGCCCCCGGTCCTGGCAGCACGCCAGCGGAGGGGACGGATGCAGAGGGATGAACATCCGCATTTAGGGGGAATTCTGAATTTTCTTCCCCCATCCTGCCACAATATCACAGGGTTAGAGGCTGGTGTCGGGCACCGTAGCCAAGAAAGGAAAGATGGAAAAATGCTGAAGGTCAAACCTGTGAAGGTCAGACTTTTGGAGGTCAGTCCCGAGATGGAGCAGGGAGCTCAATCCCGCGTAGCCCATCCTCCCTCTCCTGACAGCATCCTGCCCAAGCCCCACCCAGGAAAACGGGGCTGCGACGGGGAGGGCTTCCTCCTATTGCCCCAATGCCAAAGTTTTGCCAGGCTGACCTCGATTCAAGAATAAAAATCCTCTTCCTTCCCACCCCCATCCCCATCAGAAGCTACCAGATGGTCACAGACAACTAAGCAGGAGCAGGGAACAAATCAACAGGTCTCTGCAAACGCGCAGGACATGGATGCACATAGATGCGCAGAGAGGCAGGGACATCAGACCGAAAAGCCCGAGACATTCCCCCCCATGCATTTCATCCCTGGAAGCACAGCCCTTGGAAGAGGAGCCCCGGTGTCCTCCCTCCCACTCGTTTGGTGCGATCTTCTCCCCATAGCTTAAAATAGGCACTATTGCCTCTGCCATCTCTCTCCATTTTGGTCTTTTGGGGGCAGATTTGCCTTTGTGAGCTCTTCCCAGCACAAGCCGGGGGGGGGCATATCAAAGGATAGCCCTTTGATATCAAAGCCCCCCTAACAGAACAATCCCCAGCTCCTTCCTTGGGAAAGGTGAGGGCTAATAGCCAGGGCTGCTGGCTGTTCTAGCCGTGCTTGCCTCCTGCCTGAGGATTGACAGCAATTAAGCAGAGACATTAAACCCATCCAGGCAGAGCGAAGGGCAAACAAATACCACCCCCCATGCAGATGGGAGAGGAAACGCAGCTGGAAACCTGATCAAAACCTTTCAGGGAGGTGTACAGGCTTTCCTGCCAAGGCTGGAAGGTTTTGGCTGGGGATGCTGCTTCCCCTCCTCCCTCCCGGCGGCCCTGTTTCCGGCACATGGCCGGCTCCGCTTCTCCGTGCTCGGAGCCCTTCTGCCTCCAGAACGCTTCTGCAGCACCAAACCCCGCTCTCCATCCCAGGGTGCTGCCTTCCCCGCGCTGAAGCCCGGCGGCAGTTCACAGCAGCCAGCCCAGCTCGGACCAGGCAAGCCCAGCACATCCCGCGAAGGCAGCGGCGGAGATCGCAGGTACGTGGAGGGAGCAGGCAGGCAGCAGGCAGGCAGGCTCCTACGCACTTGCGTTTGCGGAAATGCCTTCTCTGGCTGCCTGACCTTCATGGAGCAGAAGAGGGGAACTGGGGTGGGAAGGGAGCTGCTCGGGGCCAGCCATCCTCACCCCGCTCGTCGTTTTGGGTTAAAAAAAAGCACTGTTGCCTATTAACAGGGAGAGCTGCGCGCTCCCGAGCCGGCCGGCATGGCAGCCCCTGGCCTCCATCCCCGGCAGCTGCGAGGAGGCGGACACTCACCTTGACCAGGTAGATCCGCGTCTCCGTTTCGCTATGTCACCCTGCGCAGGGACGCTGCGCGTCTCCCCGCCGATAGCCGGGGACCCCCGGCAGCTCTGCCCCCCGCCCCCCGGGTGCCGGCGTGCGCGGAGGAAAGCAGCAGCCCTTACCTCTGTCCTCCGGCCGGCTGCACGAGTCGCACCTTGGGAGCTGGCTCTTGCGCAGAGAGGAGGGAGGGAGGCAGAGGATGGGGGGGGGGGAAACTTGGGAGTTTCCCACAATGCACCTCTGCAGACCGCATGAAGATGGAGAGCAGGGGAGGGAGGGGAGAGACAGCGCTCCAATCCGGAGGGAAGGGCTGGGACTTTGCGGGGGGCCAGGATGCCAAGGGGGGGGCCGGTTAAGGCAGGCCAGCTGCATCCCCCGTTACTGGGGGCTGAGCCCTGGCTCGCTGGCTCGGCAATTCGGGGCTGTCCCTGCAGCACTGAGCACTCTGCCCGCTTCCCTTGCTTGCTCCTGCAAAGCCTGCTCGGGTTTGCAGCGATTTCGGTGAATATAGCCGCAAAGGGCTGGGGGGGACATACTGGGGAAAAGGGGAGGGGGCCAGCCTGATATATTGGGATGCTTGTGTGTTGACAAGAGAAAAAAGGAGTACGGGGCTCCCCGCACCAGGATAAGGGATTTCTGAGTGTGACAATCCCCCAGCAGCGAGTTAAGGAGCGGCAATTTGTCTTGCCAAGGAAAAGCTCTGCACGGTGGAAGGAGGAAGCTAGAATGCTGCACCGTGGGGTAGTTTTGTGCCAGCTCTGCTTCCCTCCTCCCCAAACCCCCCCTTGCCCCAGCGGGCTGGGGTCTGACTCCCCTTACAAAAGTCCTGCAAGGTCTGTGAGGGATTGCGGGCAGCCCAAGGCCGGCTCGGAGCCGGGCAAGCAGCCCGTGTCCCGCTGCGGAACACTGTCGGACATCCAGCCAGGCTGTGCCAGACACGCAGCCTCCTCCTTAGCCGCCCCGGCGCCGCGCAGCACCTTGGTTAAAAGCAAGGAGCCCTCCCTGCCACAGCCGGAGCGCCTCCGGCCAGGCACAGGGCTCAAATTCACACCACTCAGGTCAAATCCTGCTCGTACCCCAAACTGCAGCCAGGTCCCGGGACTGTCTAGAGCTCTTTTAGCCCGATTTTCTCAGGAAATAAGGGCCATGGGATGCTTGCCCATTTTTCTCCATACTTGGGACCCACTGACCGGCTTCATGCAACTTTGTAGAAAGTGTGGACATCTTAAGGAGATTATACCCAGAAATCCATGAGAAACCAGCTTTGTCAGCTCAGCCACTCGCAGAATAACTCACTATACTTCTGTGGCCACTGTGTTTTCCTCCCTCCCCTAAAACAGCAGCCGAGCGACAGCTCAGCCACAAACATACTCAGAGCAGTAGGGCAGAAACTCCAGAGAAAAATCAGCATTTTCTTCCTCGACCCCCTCTGGCTCTGCCAAACTGCCCACAAGAGCTAAGCCAGTGTTTCACCTATGCCAACATGCTTAAAAAATATTTAAATTCCACTGTAAAGAAAAATTCCGCCCGTGTTTGAAGGCAACTGCAGAAACCCCAGGGGCTGGATGTGGGAACCCAAATCTCCCAGGAAGGGCCGTGCTTCAAGGGGCTGGTTTCGGATGCAGCTACCGAGGCTCCCGTGGAGCAGGGATGAGCAAGGTTATCCTGATGCAGTCCTTGGCTCCAGGAGCCTGCGTGGCTCAGAGAAGCCGGCACAGACAGGACTAGCTGTGGCTGATGCCAGCATCCCCTCTGCTGCCTGTTTGGTCCCAAACGCGGCAGTGCCAGCCCTCCCCGCTCTTTTAGGGACTCGTGCCAGGCACAGCCAAGACCATGAAGGTTCGGTGTCTGCAAACAGCTGCTTCCCCTTCCTAACGCCTCCCGAGGCTGCTGATCTATCGACAGCGGCAGAGAGGGGCTGCGTTTCTGCAAAGCTTGTGAAAAACCTGTGATTTAATGCAGGACAGACACCCAAACCGCTGCTCCCCGGAGCCGGGCACGGGACTCGTAAAACCTTTTTGCCACTTCTACATCAGGCAGGAATATCCTGGGCCTCCCCTTGGCACGGCAGGAGGGAGGGAGCCTCCTGCAGATGGACATTGCCGGCTCTGGTCCCCAGAGCCTGGATGAGCCGAGGCTGCCATTTCCTTGCATTCATGCATGCTGCCTCAGCCTCAGGAGATAAACAGCCCCACACAATGCATTCATATGCCTCAGGCTTCCTGAATTTATATTATATGCCTCAGATTTTGAATTTTAAAAATATTTTTACCAATGTAGAAAAAAAGGGAAGCGAAGGAAAGAAGCTGTAAAACCAATAACCTCACCCCCCCGCCATTGCCGAGGGAGGGAGAAGCCAGGAAAGCAGCACCAGCACCAGGCAGCCCTCAGAAATCCCCCGGCACCAAGCACGGGAAGGGTCCCCCGCGGCAAGCGGGTCACGTCACCCCTAAGGCAGCACGGGAGAGAGCTGAGCTCCAGCGCAGGCACAGCGAGCAGCGACTCAGCAAGGTGAAAACAGCTCCTTCAAGGTCAGATGGAGAGGGGAACCTTTAGAAACCGTGCTGCTGTTCTTTCCTCCTCGGCTCACAGCGTACCCCGGGATGAGTTAGTGGGGAGGAGAACAGCCCTGGCTCCGGGGCAGCCCCCCGGCAAGGCGTGCTGGGGGGTCGGTGGCGGCAGCATCCCTGGGAAGGGGCATGGCGAGCCCTGCGCTTTCAGAGAGAAGCGGTTGCTCCCAGACCTGTTGATGTCCCGCAAGCAGGAGGGCAGCTCCGAGCCGGGAAACTGAGCTAGACGGATACGGCTCAGGCCGTGGTGCCACAGAGCCGGGCGCGTTTTGGGGTCTGTGAAACCCTGAATGCCCGTTGTTTGGGCTGCACCATCTCCCCGCTAGCTCTGCCCTGCCCCGGCGGAGCCTGCTGGCCTCAGGGTCCCGCTCCCCTGCGGTGGGAGCCACCCGGCAGGGACCCCGCAAGCCCTTGCCGCGCCTGCGCCGTTTGCAACCAGCTGCCAAGATGTTGGCAATGAGGAGTCTACTTTTCCCCCTCCTTAAACTCCCCAGCGGGCCTTAAAACATCCTTTCCCAGCATCCCTCAAAGCCAGCTTTGCTAAACACATCCCCCCGAAGCATTTTCTTTTCCATTGTGGCTGGTTCAAAGGCCAGCCCCCGCTGCAAAATCCCCATGTGCCTCAATCCCAGTTCCCCGTCTCCTCCAGAGGACGGGTTTACCCCCTCCTAACCAAGACACAGGTACCCTCTTCATAAACAGGAGCATAAAAAGCAGGAGAGCAGGTCACAGAATGGGCTTACACTCATTTCATCCCTGGGCATCAGAAACCCCCAAGGGAGCCTCTCGCCTCTCCTAGAGCCCCAGTTGCAACCCACCCATGGCTGGAGAGGGAAGAAAAGGCTACACAGCAGCAGAAACCTGTGGCCATTTGGGCAGCAGCCATTTCTCCTTACCTCTGCACTTCCAGGGAAGCAGGATGAAGGACATTTCTCACGATAGAGCGACTTGCAGCAGCCAAGGTGGGTTTGCAGAGCAGCAGCTGAAGTGCTGCCTAGCTTAGCACCCTCTGCAGAAGGTCCCTGCAGTGAAAACAGAAGCCCACCTGCCCCTGAGGGGCTACTAATGGCCTCAGAGCCCTGACCAGCCTCACCGGGGACCTCTCCACCCGCTGCCGTGGGCTCTGTTGAAGCTCAGCCCTGGGCTCCCAGTCTCCGAGCAGCGTTGCAGGGGAGCCTGTCTTCAGCCCTGTCCCCTGCAGGGGCTTCAGCTCAATGCTGTAGGCAGCTCATCTCTTCATTGAACCCCTCAGAGACACATGTTAGCTTGTCTTCAGCCTGTCTCTGGGATGGACCTTGTACCCGTGCTGTGGGTAGCCCTTCCCTGGTCTTGACTCGAGGATCTTGGGTCCGTCTTGTAGCCTTGTTTCTGCTCCTGTCTCCTGCCTGGACCTCGTACCTGCGCTTGTAGCTCCGTTCCTAGCCCTGCCTCTGCCTCCACCTCCTGACCCAACTCCCCCGGTGCTCCCCAGTCCATCCCCGCACCCCGCTCCGGCACTGCGCGCCCGGCGCAGGGCTCACCCCGCCGTCCCCATCGAGGCCCCTGCCGAGCCTGGTCCCGCAGCCTCACCCCGCTCCCCCGGCAACGCCAAGTTTATTTACGGTGCTGTGAACTGTCACTCATAGTGCACATAATAATTAGTGAGCTCTGCAATAATAATATTTACCTGTAAGCTTTCTAGCTCTATAGGATATTGTAATTATCATAATTAATAAAATTTTGCAAAAATGTAAATGCAATTAACTGTACAGCAGGGTGCAGTAAGAGGTACAGAGCAGTATTTCTATAAGCCTTTAAAAGTTCCCAAATACCTCCCCATAACCTGACAGTGATGGGATATTTTCCCCTCCCCAAATAATTTCCAGTTAGCCAATATATTTGCCTTTAGCGTTAGCAAGGTTATACTTATTATATTTATATATCTTTTATATATGCTTAACACACAATTCTTTCAGCCTTTAACTAATCAAGTGCTGCTAGTGTTTAGTTTTCCATCTGTTTCAAACACTTTCTTCCTCTTTTGTTTGATTTCCTCCCCTACTCCCTTTGCAAATTCCTCCCACATTTACATGGTTGCTTAAGGGACCGTTACGGGATTTGGTGTCTCTCACCAGGTTTAGCTGCTTCTCTGCAAATTGTTGTCCCGCAAGGCTGATCCTGTAAGCGAATAAAGCCACCAAGGTCACTGGGCCATGATAATTTTAGAGCGGTTTTGCAGTGCTTTAGCTGCGAGTCCCCAGCTGGGTGGATCCGGATCTCAAGAGCCGTAACTCGCCAGGCTCCCTTGAGAGCTGTAACAGTTTTTATTCTTGGATCCCAAGTTATTATTATTGCTTTAAGTTGTTAGACCAAGCTAAGCAAGACCATGACAGGGCACAGGGTAGATGTTTAATCATGAAAAATCCTATTGCAGGAATTACTGGCTGCTCTGGTTAAACGGACCGAAAACAAAGCTCCAGCTGGGCAAAGTCTGAGAGCTGAGGCCCTTATGCACAGCCTCTGCCCTGCAGAAGCTGTCCCCATCTCCGCTGGCCAGCCACGAAGAGCAGGCGCCTTCCTGAGTCCCGCAAGGATCACGGGTGCTGCAGACCCTCCCCAGGCTGGAGGCTGCAGCAGTTAAACTGAGCCAGTTGATCTCCTGCCTTATTAAACTCTTTCTCAGCATTGTTCTCAGGCTTCCCATGTACTTTACCAAGCATTACATAGAATCACAGAATCACAGAATCACTAAGGTTGGAAAAGACCTCTAAGGTCATCGAGTCCAACCGTCAACCCAACCCCCCCATGCCCACTAAACCATGTCCCCAAGCGCCTCATCTCCACGTCTTTTAAATCCCTCCAGGGATGGGGACTCCACCACTGCCCTGGGCAGCCTGTGCCAAGGCCTGACCACTCTTGCAGGAAAGAATTTTTTCCTGATGTCCAACCTAAACCTCCCCTGGCACAACTTGAGGCCGTTTCCTCTCGTCCCATCGCTGTTACTTGGGAGAAGAGACCGACCCCCCCTCGCTCCAACCTCCCTTCAGGCAGTTGCAGAGCGCGATGAGGTCTCCCCTCAGCCTCCTCTTCTCCAGGCTGAACACCCCCAGTTCCCTCATAGATTCTCTTCCCACTCTCTTTCTGAGCTTGTAAGAGAAATCTCATTTTCTTCATCTCCATCATGCTTTCTATCCCCTTCTCCAGTCATACCTCCAGTATTTTAGTTCTTTATTAGCATAACCACTGTCCACAGAGAGATGCAATGGGTTCTAGAGAGTTTGTCTCTCGGTAATGTCTATAATAGCCTGTACTCTATTTGGAGGTGGTTTTTGTAATAGTTTCCCCACTACTTGCTCTCCTGCTCTGTTAATAGCAACATAGAGCATGATTTTTAGCTCGCCCGTATCTGGAGCTCTCACTGATGAAGCGTACCTTTGCTTTATTACTGGGTTCTTTAAAAAGGCCACTTGCACCCATGCCCAATACCTGCACTTGGGTTTTACCCTCACCAGTTCAGCTGCCCCTTGTTCAGTCAGGGCAGGACCAGACGCTCTGGTCCTTGTCGGGTCTGTACAGCCTCTCCCCTACCCACTAACACCGATGTCCGCTGCCACTCACGTGATGACGCTCTGCTGCTGAATTTCCCTAAAACCTGGGAGGGGTATGAGCAGATGGGGCTACAGGCGGACTGTGAGGGTAAAAACCTCACAGACCATCCCAGCCCCGGCTGCTGGGGAGCTTTGGGTCCAGACACTGAAGCAGACACAGTTCACGTGCTGCTGGTACCTGCTGGAACTATTTTTTGGCTCCCCTAGGACCAGCGGATGGGGAAATTCCCATGGAAAGGTGCTTTCCCAGTACTGGGCATTTTAGTGCAGAGGGTCTTAGAGCAGCTTCTTTCCACCTGAGTCAGGGCGTCGTGATGTCCCGAGCTCCGCGTCCACTCCCGAGTCTTAATCAGCGATTTCCGCGATGGTCTGCTGGTACCAGCAAAGTTACGGACGTGTTGCTGTCAGAAATTAAATCCTCCTAATGGTGTTCTCAGTTGGGCTTGATAAGAAGCCGTTATTTCACACCCAGCTTTAACCACTCTGGTACCTCCTGGTCTCCCCCGCTTGCCAGCTCTGATTCCCGGTAGTTAACCTCAGCTTGCGCTAATGGTGCCTACTTCAAATCCTGTTTGATCTCCGAATCTTAAAACTTGGATACCTCTCACCTCTTCAGTAGCTCCGGTCACTGGGATATCATCCACATCAGATGTTTTTTCTTTATCCTTGGGAGACAATAGTTTGAACGAGGTTCTGACGTGAGCCGGTGCCTGCAGGTGCGTTGCGCAGCCCCGGCGGTGCCTGTGCCGGGGTTTATTCCCTCTCTCCAAATGCAAAAACAAATCTGAAAATTGATTCCTCAGTAAGCAGGATGGCGAAGAAACGGTTGGATCTATAACTGAAACCCACTTGTTTTCTGGTAACTTAGCAATAATCACTGGCACGTTCGCTAAACTAGGAGCTGTCCTCACGGAGAATGCATGTCTTTGGCAGTATTCCACCAGCATTTGCCAGGATTTTCCATCAGCCTTTCGAACAGGCCGCAGTGGAAAATTATATGGGTTTGTAATTTCTTAAGAAACGCTCTGTTTAAAATAATCCTTAATGATTTCACTCAGAGCATCGCAGCTTCTTTAGGACATAAGTATTTGCACAGGGGACTGGAAGGTCCCACTAGTTCAGCTTGGGAAGGGGTTTTACACAGAGTGGGGTTTCTGCCGTCCTCCCGGGGTGGCTCTTGCTGTTGTTCTTTATCTGTCTCCGTTAAACCTCGTATCTCTCCTTTCACCCTTTATAATGGCCTTTGCCTGGTCTCTGTATTGCCGACACAAAAATCTCACCGTAAAAACCTAATAAAAGTCCACACTCCATCTTTCAATGGCTTTCTGAAACGAGGGGGATCTTCACTGCTGCGTCAAACGCCCGCTGGTACCTCCGTGTCTCCTGTGCCCCACCAGCAAAGGGCTGGTGGGATACGGCATCGCACCCTGCTGGTATCCTACCAGTTCTGCACTGGTGTGGAAAAATCTCCCAGTTTCTGGATGCATCTTTGTGCTGCTGATTTCTTACCTGACTGATCTGGCTCAGCGAGAGGGGCACATCCTGATCCCTTCGTGCACGTCAGAGCAAGGGCTGGTGTAGCACAACCTCTGAGCACTGAGCCACGTCATCTCCCTTCGATCCAAAGCTTGAAGACGTTTCTAGAAGCGCCCTGCTCCAGCCCACAACGGCGCTTGATCTCTGCAGCCTGGCGGGCCCCGGGGTAGCTGCTACCCTGGGACAGCCACCGTTCTGCCCAGCTCCTTCCTTTCCCTTCCACACCTATCACCCCGATAATCCTCTTCCTCGGACAGCTCCCAGTCCAATTCTCTGTTTCCCGCAGCTGTTTTTAATTTCTCTCTCCTCCTCTGCTTTTGCAAGCGTCTAAACTCAGCTTCACGTTGCCTGTGGGGGGGTCCCCCGGGGGGTCCCCCTTGCTGCAGGGTGGGGGCTGCAGCAGGCAGTAATCCCTGCGGGAAACTGCGCCTTCCCTCTCATCTCCTGAATTTGCAGGAAACTAATTCCAGCCGGATCTGCTCCCGGAGAGCTGCGGGATGGTATTTGTCTCCTAAAGACACAGGAGCCTGGAAATGGGGAGGAAAAGAGGGATACCAGAAACAGGGGAGGAGGAGAAGGCTCCGTCACTTCTCTTGCCAAGACAAGGCTAGAGAACGGCCCGGGCACCCCGAGCAACGCACGATTATTCCGGAAGGGTTAAAAATTCAGGGGCTCGGTGGTTTTTCAGTCAAACCCACGACCTGTTGTTAGGAGGAGGGTGAGCTGCCGGCGCGGGGGAGGCGAGAGGAGCCGCGGCGTCTGCGAGCAGCGGTGCGCTTTCCTAAAGCCGCCTTTTCTCCCCCAAAACAGCATCTTCCTTGTCAGCTTGTGGCTGGGCATCCTTTCGGGTAGTAAATTGTCCAGGTGGTTTCCCGAGGCCGGCTGGCGAGCGGCCCCGCCGCGGGGCAGGAGGAAGGGTGTGCCGGATGCCGGGCTGCCATTGAAGGCGGAACCCTGCCTTGCTGGCGGGACGGGGATTTCGGGCAGCGCCCGGGCGGTGAGTGCGTCGCGGCACGGCCGGCCACGCTGCGCCAGGCAGGGCGGGATGGGGAGCGGGCTGTCCCCGGGGCCGGGGGGATTCTGCCCCCAGGGGCTGCAGCTCCCAGTCTGGTTAGAAGCCCCCAGGATGCTTTTTTTGGGTGCTTTTCTCTCTCCTGCGCCCCACCCCAGGGGGGACGTCCCCACGGCGCCAGATCCTGCAGCGCCTGCAGCCCTGGTGACCTTGCCGGGTGACTGTCCCCAGCCTTTCCATGTCCCCATGTCCCCAGCGCAGGAAGAACCGGGCCGAATGAGACAAACTCGGTGCCCAGCTCCAAAACCTCTTGCCACGGTGCAGCCGTGATTTCTAACCTTGGGTATTTTCAGGTGACGTCCTGTGATGGCAGGGGAAGAGCGTGCGTTAGCCGTTCTCTTACGAGCACTGCAGGGTCTCGCACTTAAAGACTTTCAGGAGTTTAAGACGAAGTTATCGGAGGTTCGCGTGGAAGGAGAATGGAATATCCCCAAGGATTCGCTGGCGAAGGCCACCCACCCTTGCGCGCTTGTCAGCTGCATGGGCGAGAACTACAGCGAAGACGCCGCGATGGACATAGCGATTGGGCTGTTCAAGGAGATGAACCAGAGAGACCTCGCTGAGAAACTCCTGGATGAGAAAGTGAAAGGTAGGAAGCCGGAGTAAATTTTGCTTTTCTTTGTCTCTTTTTTCCCCTTGGGTGATCCTGGAGACAGGTAGAAGTTGGTAAGAGCAGGTTTTGGTTTCCCAGGGAGCCTGGAAACACAGAGATGTCCCGCTGTGATTCCATCAGTGTGATGAGGGCTGCAGTGACCTCTGCTCCCTCTGCTCCCGGAGAAGAGCCTTCAGCTCTCCGCACCGCCCGGCAGGCAGCTGGGCAGACCCTTTCCTCCTGGGACGGGGATTAAGGACATCTCTGCAGAGCTCCTCTTTGGTAGCACTTTGCAGCCGGAGGCAGCCCCGGGAGCCCAAGTTCGGTGCCTTTGGCCCGAGCAGAGGGGGACGGAGGCTGCGGGTGGCCCCAGGCGATTGCATCTGCTCCCGGGGTGGCTGAGGACTGCAGGGTGGTTAAAACAAGGGTTGATGGATCAGGATGATGGGGGGACCCGGGAGAGGAGAAGGACCCCCCCAGCTGACCAGAGGTCCGAAACTCTCACAGACGATGTCCTTATTGCTTCTGCCAGACTTAGGAAAGCCCTGAGCGTTGAAACAAGTGTCGCGTTGGTGTGTCGGGCTGGGTGGGAGCTCCTCGGGAGTCTGTGCTTGGGACTGACTCTGCTTCTCGCCGGCACAGAGTACAAGTGGAAATACAGAGAACACGTGGTCCGGGAGTTCCGCCGGTACAAAGAAGTGAATTCCTGTCTCGGGGAGAACCTGTCCGTCAGCAGCCGCTACACCGACCTGACCATCGCCAGGAAGCCTCGGAGCAAGCGCGGAGGTGAGCATGAAGCTGTGGGCGCCAGCCGCGGATGTGCCGACGCCACCAACGGAGCAGCCACCATCACCGTCACCACGCAGACGCTGTTTAAACCCGACGAAGATGGGCAAACGCCGCAGGTCGTGGTGCTGGTGGGGGCCCCGGGGATGGGGAAGACGATGACGGTCAGGAAGGTGATGGTGGAGTGGGTGGAAGGGACCCTCTACACACAGTTTGACTACGTCTTCTGCATAGACTGTGAAGACATTGCCTCTACCAAGGAAGCGAGCGTGGCAGACCTGGTTTCAAAGTGCTGCCCTCACAGGAGAATGCCGGCTGGGAAGATCCTGGATGACCAGAAGAAGATCCTGTTCATTTTTGATGGCTTTGAGGCCCTGAGGTTTTCCTTGGTTCAGCCTGAAGATGAGCTGAGCTCTGACCCCAGGGAAGTGAAGCCACTGGAAACCACCCTGATGAGCTTGTTGAAGAAGACTCTTCTCCCCGAGTCCTCCTTGCTCATCACCACGAGGCCAACAGCTCTTCAAAGCCTGGGGCGGTGCCTGGAGGGTGAGTATTACGCGGAAATACTGGGATTTTCGGCAGCCATGAGGGAGGAGTATTTCCACAGATATTTTGAGAACGACAATAAAGCTGACGTGGCCTTCAGGTTTGCCAGAGGCAATGAGGTCCTCTACAACTTGTGCGTCATCCCCGTCATGAGCTGGACCGTCTGCACCATCCTTGAACAAGAGCTTTACAAGAAGAAAAACCTCATCGAGTGCTCTAAAGCCACCACATGGATGAGTGTGTTTTACCTCTCCCGGTTAATGAAGTGCAGAGGCAGGGACGACCCGCAGGACCTCCAGCGGTTCCTGCACAAGCTCTGCTCCTTGGCTGCCGACGGCGTCTGGAAGCACAAGGTCCTCTTTGAGGAGAAGGAAATCAAGGACCGTGGCTTGGACCAGCCAGACCTTCTCCCCCTCTTCCTCAACGAGAAGATCTCAAAGAAAGGCGTAGACCATGGGAACGTCTACAGCTTCACCCACCTGCACCTCCAGGAGTTTTTTGCGGCGATGTTTTACGTTCTGGAGGACAGCGAGGAAATGGCCGGCGACTCAGGGGCTCTCGCAAAGGATGTAAATATGTTATTAGAAAGCTATAACGAGTCCAGGAAGGATTTGAACTTAACGGTGCGGTTCCTGTTTGGTCTGGTAAGCCAAAAATCGATAGAGTATGTGGACGAAATCATCGGGTGCAGAATTTCACCGCGAGCCAGGGAAGATATGCTGAAGTGGCTTCAGGGGAGGCACACCGGCCAAGTGCAGAAGGTTTCGGAGTTGGACACTTTCCACTTTTTGTTCGAGATGAACGAGAAAAACTTCGCGCAAAGTGCGTTAAGTCGTTTCACTGACATAGACTTGCAGGACATCAAGCTGACCCCGTACGACCAAATGGCTCTTTCCTTCTGCATCAGGCAGTGGGCTGGGCTGGGCTGCGTCACCCTCCGGGGATGCTCCTTCGACCGGCAGGATCCCGGGGAGGAGCTGGCCGCGTCGGTGCCTCGGTAAGTACAGCAGCCCCTCTCTGCTCTAGCCACCCAAAATCGCAAAGAATTCTCCTTCGCCACCCTAAAGGGTGGTTTTAAAGGCATTTTGGCTCCTTCCACCCAAACACCAGCTTGTCCGCTCACTGGGGTTTAGTTCCTCAGTGGAGGATTTTACTTATTCTTGGGGAGGATTGTTGGAGAATAAGGCTTACGCGGGCTCCTCCGTCCGCTGCATGGGTGGGATTGATGGAGTCGGAGCCTCTCGGCTCAACTTCCCCAGCCCCAACAGGCCCATCTGCGCCCGGGTGCTGGTTTGGCTTCACGTCCCCCCTTCTCCCACGCAAAGGGGAGATCCCCGGTGCTGAAATTTTAGTTGCGCCCCAAGCTTTGCTGGAGAGCGGGTAACTCCAGCAGTATTCATAGAATCACAGAATCACTAAGGTAGGAAAAGACCTCTAAGGTCATCGAGTCCACCCGTCACCCCACCCCCCCCATGGCCACTAAACCATGTCCCCAAGCGCCTCCTCTCCACGTCTTTTAAATCCCTCCAGGGATGGGGACTCCTCCACTGCCCTGGGCAGCCTGTGCCACGGCCTGACCACTCTTGCAGGAAAGAATGTTTTCCTCATGTCCAACCTAAACCTCCCTTGGCGCAACTTGAGGCCGTTTCCTCTCGTCCTATCGCTGTTACTTGGCAGAAGGTGGTGGTCCTTGGCATCTCCAAAGCCTGGAGGTCCCACCTGAGGAGACCTCCCGCGAGCGGGGGGTTGAGCACTGCTGGGGGGAGGGTTGTGTGCCGGCATCGAAGCCGGGAGCTCCCCGTGCCGCTGAGGGCTGCCCGTGCCCCCCCGGGGCTCTGTCCCCCTGCAGCTCCGGTGCCGCGGGAGCCGGAGGACGTCCCCGTCCCCAGGAGGAGCCGCACTCGCCCATCCACCCGCTCTGCCGGGCGCTGCGGCACCCGGGCAGCGACCTGCGGGTGCTCCGGTAAGAGACCTGCCCTCGCCGCTGAGCCGAAACCGCGGCCGCGGTGCTGCTGCCGGCACGGGGAGGGTGCGCTGGCCAGGGCCGGGGCCTGGCCCCCCGCGGCGGGCTCCGGGGTGCGGGTGGGGGGCACCCGAACCGGAGGGGAGCGGGTGGGTGCTGCCCCGGGCAGGGGGGACG
>VZTQ01004726.1:287771-310483 GCA_013400755.1 Pelecanoides urinatrix
CTGATTGGCTGTGGGGTGGGTGGGTGTGGTCCCTCCATGCTGATTGGCCGGGTGATGGGTGGGCGTGGTCCCTCTATGCTGATTGGCTGGGTGGCGGGTTGTGGGGGGGGGGATTGGGCTGGGCAGCCGGGGCAGGCGTGACGAGCCCATCGGTTCTCTGCGGCTCTCCCCGCAGGCTGCGGTGGTGCGGGCTGTCGGAGAGCTGCTGCGCGGCGCTGGCGGCGCTGCTGGCCGAACACCCCCGCCTGGCGCGGCTGGAGCTGGGCGACGGCGCGCTGGGCGACGGCGGCGTGCGCCTGCTCTGCAAGGGGCTGCAGCAGCCCAGCTGCCGCCTGCGCGTCCTGCGGTGAGTGGCCCCGGCGCCCCCGAGCATCCCCCCGGCACCCCGTGGGCTTCTCCCAGGCAGCCAAACCCCCAGGTGGAGTGGAGGGCTGGGGAGGTACCCAAAAAAGTCCCTCCAGGGTGGCATCGTCCCTCTGTCCCACTCTCGAAAGGAGTGGCACCGGGGTGGGGACCGTCACCGTGCTGGGGTGGCACCGGGGACCCCTCGGGCTGGCTCTGAGGGTCTTTCCCCGGCAGGCTGTGGTACTCCCGCCTCACCAGTGCCTGCTGCGAGGACCTCGCCGCCGTGCTGGGCACCAGCCCGTGCCTGGAGGAGCTGGATTTGTCCTTCAGCGAGGGGCTGCGCGATGCCGGCGTGCAGCTGCTGTGCGAGGGGCTCCAGCGCCGCGCCTGCCAGCTGCAAACGCTGCGGTAAGGGGGCCACGGGGCCGGCGTTCCCTCCTTCCCACCCGGAGCAGCTCACCAACCGGCCGGTCAAACCCCGCGTCCCTCCTTGCCTTGGTCCCGCAGGCTGGGGAGCTGCCGGCTGACGGGCGCCTGCTGCCGAGCCCTGGCCGCTCGGCTGGTGGAGTGCCCCCGCCTCACCTGCCTGGACCTGAGCGACAACGAGCTGGGAGCCGACGGCGTCCTGCAGCTCTGCCAGCAGCTCCGGCATCCCGCCTGCCCGCTGCGGGCACTGGGGTAAGGCGCCTGGCACAGCCCCCTTCCATCCCCGGCATCCCCGTGCCAGCACCCCGGGGTCGGGTGCTGCGGGATGGGGTGGGCGATACCAGCATCCCGGCACCCAGGAGAGCGGAGGGTGGTTTTTAACAGCTCTTCTCCTTTTCTTCGTCCGTTTAAAGCCTGAGCACGTCCGGGTTAAGCGAGGAAGCGCTGCAGGAGCTGGCCGCCCTGCGGGCACTGAAGCCTGACCTGAAGATCGGGGACCTCCTCAAGCAGGACGTGCCGCAGGCGGGGGCCATGGCCCGGCTGCCCTTCCACCGCGGGGTCCTGCCGGGCGGCGGGAAGGTGCTCCCCTCCCTTAGGAGGGGTCCCTGCAACAACCGGAGCCATTTCTAGCCCCGTTCTCGGCGCTGCTGAAGGTGGGGGGCGAAGCCTCCCCGGGTTTGAGCCTGGCCCAGGCGTGGGGCTCAGGGGAGCAGGTCCTGCCTGCATCTGCTGGGGGTCGGGGCAGAGCCAGTCCGGGTCCTTCCCTCTCCCGTTTCCCCACGCGTGTCCGTGGGAATAGTTGTGTGGGTGTTTGCCAATGCCAAATAAAGGTCCTGGGGCCAGTCCCAGGAATCCTCCCCGTCCCCACCATGCCCAGAGACGCGTCTGTGGGTCCGGCTCCTGCCCCACATCCCCGCAGGATGGCTGATGTACCCGGGAGCGAGGTGCCAGCCCTGGAAGTGAGTCTCCAGCCAGTTTGGGGTTTTAATAGAAAAAAAGAGAAATTCACAGTGAAATAAAAGAAATCCCTGCGGCGCTGCTCGCGGGGGGGACACAGGAGCTGTTTTGCCACTGCGCTGCAGTCCTGGGCAGGGAGAGGTGACCTCCGTGGCCAGGGCCACCCCTCCTTGGGGACAGAGCCCCACCACCCCAGGGACTCCCGCGGTGTGGCCCGGGCATCCTCACAGCGACGTCCCCAGGGTGCTGACGTCGACATCGTCATAGTCTGTGTCCCCCGGCGGCTGTGCCGGAGGGTCCCTTGTGGCTCCTGGGGGACTTGGTGGGGGGCAGCTCCCACCTTAGGGGACAGCAAAGGCTGGTGCCTTAGGGGGGCTGCTTCGTGTCCCTCCTGCCAGACCCTGCCGGGGTCCTGCCGCAGCCCCCCGGGATTTGCTGCCTGCTCCCTGCCCGCCACCGCAGCCAAGCCCCCCAGAGGTGGCTCTCCAGGGGACAGGGCGGCTGTGGCCCCTCTCACCTGCGGGTGGGACACAGTCCCGGCTCCTCTGTGCCACCCCCTCGGAGATGTCCCCAGCGCCGGGAGCGGGGGACTCTTCCGGCATGGCCACGGCATCGTCGTAGCCATCCGGGGGGCCATGCTGGGCAGGGGAGTCTGGGACAGGCACGGGGAGGGACGGGAGTGAACCAGAGGCCGTGGCAGGGGTCTGGCTGTGCCACCCTCCTCCGGCCACACACCGGGGATGTCCTGGTGGCACTGGGGCTGCAGGCTCTCAGCCAGAGCCGCAGCAGGGATTAATCAGCAGGGAAAGGTGATGCTTCGCTGCACACTAATGAGAGCTGCAGCTGAGCTCAGCTTGCCCGGGCGAGGGGAGACCGTGTCCCCTTGGCTCCCCAGCCCCAGCGCCTGGCCGTGTCCCCTCTCCCCGGGGCTCTCCGCCACGTTCCTGCCCCCGTGTCCCTACCTGGGGCTGCCCTGGGGTCACTCTCCTCCATGCTGTCCCCGGTGTAATATGGCAGCTTCATCCCCGACCCTTCCGACGGAGAACCTGGCCGGGGGAGGACAGGGTGTTGGGGGTGGCCGGAGCCGGCACTGTGGGCAGCACGACCCCTCACCGCAGAGCGGGGCCGCGGTGGGACCGGGGGACACCCCCACACCACGGGGATGAGCCGGTGCTGCACCACCGGGACCCGGTGCTGCGGTGGGGCCATGGGGCAGAGCCCCCCCACCCTGCTCCGGGGAGAGCTGCCGGGCCGGGGGGGCTGCACCGACCTGAGCGACTGGGCACCTCCTCGTACTCCGGCGTCAGGGTGTACTCCAGCTCCTCGTAGACGGCATCAGAGACGGCGTCCGCGGCTCTGCCGGGGCCTGAAATGATGGGTAGTGCTCACCCGGGGCCGTGGGGACCACGGGTGGCACCGGGGTCACCTGCTGCCCACCCTCTGAGCTGCCCCACGGCAGGGGAGCCCCAGGACCCCCAAACCAGCTCTACCCCAACACCCACCCGCCCGGGACCCACCTCGGCGCCGAGCCCGGGCGCGGCACGCCTGCACGGCCAGGGCGCCCAGGGCCAGGCACAGCAGCGTCCCCAGGACCACGCACAGGACCGTGGGCACTGGCACAGGCCCCACCGCTGCCGCCGGGGCAGTGCTGCTGGGGACACCTGGGGGGGACATCGCCAGGCGGCGTGAAGGAGGGGGGGCTCCAGCCAGCCCGGCGTGGGGGGGCTGCCGGCACGGGCAGAGCTACCTGTGCAAGTGGCACCCTCCGGGCAGGGGCTCCCTGGGGATGGGGTGGGTGTCCCACTTTTGCCGTCACTGTCCTCGTCACAAGCGACGTGGGCGTCCCCGCCGGGGCTGCAGACCTGCAGGCGCCAGGGTGCCGAGGGGCACCGCCAGAGCGAGCGGGCCCCCTCCTCGCAGCCCACCCAAGCCAGCCACGCAGGGGCCGGGTCCCGAGCGGGGGCGGCCGCCAGACTCCCCCCGGCCCCACAGCCCAGCTGCCAGCAGACAGCGGTGGCCGTGGCGGGGCTGGTGCCGTCGGCGCAGACGCGGCCCCAGGTGCCGTTGTAGAGCACCTCCAGGTGCCCGCTGCAGCGGCCGCTGCCGCCCGCCAGCCGCAGGGAGAGCTGCTCTGCAAGGGGGTGCAGGGGGGTCACGGCACGGCTCGGCCAGGTACCCCCCAGGGATGGTCCCCCCCCGGGTCCCTGACCTGGGGACGCACGGCACTGACCTGAGCAGATGGCTCCTGCCCCGCCACCGCGCCGGCAGCCGCGCTGTGCCGAGGACCGGCAGTCCCAGAGCGACGCCTCGGTCCCGGTGCAGCCACCGGCATCCGGCCACGGCGGCCCCGTGCCGGGACCGAAGCGAGCCGATGTGGGTGCCGCCAGCGCCGTTCCGCAGCCCAGCTGGCGGCAGACGACGGTGGCATCCGGGAGGTCCCATGTTTCCTGGCAGACGGTGCCCCAGGTGCCGTTGACGTAGACCTCCACCCGCCCGGCGCAGCGCCCGGGGCCACCCACCAGCCTCACCCGCCGGCTGCCTGCGGGGCACCGAGGGGACCGGGCTGGGGCGGCCGCTCGGGGTGCCGGCACCCCCCAGCCCTTCCCGGGACACTCACCCGAGCAGACGATGGCCGCCTCCTCGGGGCTGCCGGTCGGGGCAGCGGCCGTCCCCGAGACGTTGCACTGGGCCAGGTTCTCCTCGGTGCCGGCACACCGCAGCCCCTGCAGCCCCGTGGTGCCTGAGCCCGGCACGGCGGAGATCTTCTCCAGCACGCCACAGCCCAGCTGCCGGCACGCCATGCTGGCACCCTGGGCATCCCACAGCCCCGCCGGCACGCGGGCCCAGGCCCCGGGGCTTGTGGCAACCTCCAGCCGCCCATCGCACCGGCTCTCCCCCTCCACCAGCCGCAGGGGCTCGGCAACGCCTGCAAGATCCCCGGTGGTGCCGTGGAGCCGCAGCAGCAGCACTGCAGGGGCCCCGAGGGGATGGCAGGGCCCCGCTTCAGCCCTCCCCTCACCCCAAAATGGCCCTGCGTCCTCCCCTCCTAATTCTCGGGGTGTCCCAAAAGCCCCTTAAGGCTTTTCCCGGCGGGTGCCATACAGACCTGAGCAGTTGACGGCGGCGGCGTGGCCGGGGGGGCAGGCGGGCTCCCCCAGCACTGCCGTGGGGCACTCGCCCGGGTGCCGCTCGCTCCCGCCGCAGCCGAAGGCGTCCCGCCGCAGCGGCCCGTCCCCCCCGCCGAAGGAGCCTCCCGGGGGCACGGCGGCGGCGAGGCCGCAGCCGAGGTGGTGGCAGAGGACGTGGGCGTCCGGCAGGTCCCAGTCGGTGGCGCAGAGGGACCCCCACGTCCCCCCCGCCTCCACCTCCACCCGCCCGGCGCAGC
Source organism: Pelecanoides urinatrix (assembly GCA_013400755.1). Classification (NCBI taxonomy): domain Eukaryota; kingdom Metazoa; phylum Chordata; class Aves; order Procellariiformes; family Procellariidae; genus Pelecanoides; species Pelecanoides urinatrix. Next base: position 292,885 of record VZTQ01004726.1, read on the forward strand.
CCGAGCTGTTGTCCGCCAGCCGGAAACCCGTGTAGGCTGCGGCAGAAAGGGCGTTGGGGGGGGACGACGTTGCGAGGACCCCCCCAAGACCCCCCGGCATCCCCAGCGCTTACGGGAGCAGATGATGCTGGCTTGGCCGGCGCAGCCCTGGCCGCGGGGCGGTTGCCGGGCGCAGGTGGCGAGGAGGGTCTCGGTGCCGGTGCACTCGAACCCCCCCTCCCAGAGCGGCTCCGTTCCCGCCTCAAACCAGCCGGTACCGGGGACGGCCAGCGCCGCACCGCAGCCCAGCTCCCGGCAGACCACCTGGGCGGCCTTGATGTCCACGTGGTCCTCGCAGACGCCGACCCAGGCTCGGCCCTGCCGCACCTCCAGCCGCCCGGCGCAGGCCCTGTCGCCGCCAACCAACCGGGCAAACCCTGCCGGTCCCGGCACGGGGGTCAGCGGTGAGGGACGTGCCAGGACCGGCGCGTCCCCCCCGCCGCCCGGTTCCTACCTTGGCAGACGACGGCGGTGTCGTATTCATGAGGGCCATTGAAGGGTCCCCAGCCGCGGACCTCGCAGTCCCAGAGCGCTGCCTCGTCCCCGCGGCAGTTGACCAGACCGAGGTTGATGGGGCCGTCCCCTTTGCCGAAGCGGGTGCCAGCAGCATAGGCGCCGGCGGCCGAGCCGCAGCCCAGCTGCTGGCACACCACCTCGGCGTCATCCATGTTCCAGTAGTCGTCTGCCACCGAGCCCCAGCGGCCCCGCAGCTTCATCTCCACCCTCCCGGCGCAGGGACCCCCGCCATCCACCAGCCTCAGCTCCACCGCCTCTGCACCGGGGCACCGGCACGGCCTCAGCCCTGCCGGGGGACGCCCCGGCACACGGCGGGTGTCCCAACGTGGCCAGCCTCCCCACCTCACCTGCGCAGGTCACCCCCGCGTCCCGCTCGTGGTCGCAAAAGTGCCGTCCCCAGCCGTAGCTGGGACAGTCCTGCAGCATCGCCTCGTAGCCCCGGCAGAAGAAGGGCTGGAGCCAGATCCGGCCGGTGCCCTGCCCGAACGGGGCGTAGGGGGACGCTTTGGCCAGTGGGCCGCAGCCCAGCTGCCGGCACACCACGGCACCCCAGTTGGCTTCAATGTCGAAGTCATAGACGCAGACGGAGCCCCACTCGCCATCATGCTTCACCTCCACCCTCCCAGCGCAGCGCCCGCCGCCGTCCACCAGCCGCAGCTCCCCGGTGCCTGCGGCAAGGAGGGTGTTGAGCCCAGCCTGGGGCTGGGGGGGTCCCTGCCCCGCGGCTGCCCCTGCCCCGGCGCTCACCCCCGCAGAGCTGCACGCACAGGAGCAGCCCCAACACCCCGACAGGCACCATCCTGCTGTCCCGGACCCCCCGGCGCGGGGCGGGTGATATACAGGCAGCGCCGCAGCCGGGAGCCAATGGAGGCGGCAGCACCTTTTGAGCCGTTATCAGGAGGGTTATCTCCCAGCTGGTGGGGCCCCGGCCTCCAATAACCTGCTCCGTGCCCAAATATGAGGCTCGGCTCCGCTTCTGGCGTCACGCACCTCGCCACGGTGGGTCGGCGCCCGGATGTCCCCGGGGGGAGCCAGCCCCCACCCAGGGCACCTGCAGCCGGCATGAGGCGCATGGGCCCTTCCCACCCGTGTCCCGCCGTGGGGCTGACCCTGCTGCCGGAGCCCAGCAAGAGCCCAGTCCCAACGGCAACAGGATTCGCCCCAAAATCTACCAAACCCTCCACAGGGCCTCCCTCAGCACCAGCACGGGGCAAACACCCTGGCACGCCAGCACCCGTCCTTGGGGTGCTCCCCTCCCCGGGGGGTGCCTGGAGACCCCAGGGTGGCACCGAGGTGAAAGCCGCCCCCAGGCTCACCGCGGTGTTTGCAGGTGGCACGTCCCCGGCCCCTCGCGGAGGCCGGCAGCACATGGCGGTGCTGCCCGCGCTGCCTGCAGGTGTGCCCCGCGCTCGCCTCGCGGCGCGGGCAGGAAGGAGGCGGTTTCCCCCCAGGCGGGGATCCGGCGTCGGCATCGACCGCACGCGGCTCCCCGGCCACCTGCAGCGCTACCGATAACGCCGTGCTCTCGCACACCGGCATCTGCCCGCGGTGACGCCGCTGAGGGGGGCATGGAGCCGACGCAGTGCCGGGGGGGGACACCCCCCTGGCTAAGCCACGACCGAGCAGCAGCAAAAACCGATGGGCACAGGAGGTGGAAGGGAGAAGGAGCTCCCTCGAGGTGTGGGTCACGTGCGAGGATGAGGACGGGGCTGAGCCACACCACGGCCATGGGACCTGGTGGGCTCCGTCGGCGCTGAGCGGTGCCGGCGGCCACGGCCTGGCCAGGGCGGTGGGACACGGAGCAGGGCGAGGAGGAGGCGACGTGGCAGGAGGGTTCGCACTGAAAAGCTGCAGCTGCGCAACCCCGGGCAAAGCCACCAAAAAGCGCAGTAACAGCCCCAAACCGTGACGGCGGTGGAAGGGCCCAGCGACACGCGGGAGGCCGGCGCGGCAGCAGCAGCAGCCAGGAAACGCAGGTGGCCGAGGGGGCCGTGCGCGGTGACGGCCGTTGGCGGCGGCGCAACCGCACGGGGGGCAACGGTCTCCTGGCTGCGGGGGCCGCGGGGGCCGCGGGGGCCGCGGGGGCACACCTGCAGGCAGCGTGGGCAGCACCGCCATGTGCCGCCAGCCTCCGCGAGGGACCGGGGACCTGCCGCCTCCAAACGTCCCCGTATCGCCCCGGGACGGCTCGTGGGGCCGGCCCCAGCGCTGGTGTCACCCGGGATGTCCCCTATGGCGTAGCATGGCCCTGCCAGGACCGGCCCGGCCCTCCTGCCCGCACGTGGAGCCGTCGGGGAGAGACGGAGGGGAGCAACACGGCTTTGTGCCACCGGGGCGGGGGGTGACCCTCTCCGCGGGCCCCGGGGACACCGGGAGCATCCCCCCCGCCCCACCCCGGGGCTTTCCCAGGGACGTCACGGGAGGTTTTCGTTCTGGAATCCCTCCCGTGCCCACCCGAGGGGCTCCGGGGCTCGGGGCAGGGCGGGAACCGGGCCGGGGATGGCCCCGCCCACTGCCGGGAGCCACCGCCCCCCGCGGCGCGCACTCCCCGCCGGCAGGGGGCGCCGCCAGGCAGCCGCGTCGCTCCGGAAAGAGCCGAGCGGCGGCGGAGGCGGCCGAGGCGGGGCGCGGCGCGGCGCGGGGACGATGGCGCAGCAGGTCGAGCAGCTGCGGGCGGACGGCGTGCACAAGGAGGTGCTGCGGGAGGGCACCGGGCCGCTGCCCGACTTCCGCGACGGCACCAAGGTCAGAGCCGCACCGCCGCCTCCGCGGCTGCGGGGGGGTGGGGTGGGGGTGGGGAAGAAGGGCGAGGCGCGCATGCGCGGCCCCCCCCCCCCGCGTCGCCATGGTGACGCCGCGGCCTACTTCGCCGCCTCAGGCCACCTTCCACTACCGGACGCTGCGGTGCGGGGATGAGGAGACGCCGCTGGACGACAGCCGGGCGCGGGGGAAGCCCATGGAGCTGATCGCCGGCAAGAAGTTCAAGCTGCCGGTGTGGGAGGCGGCGCTGCGAACGATGCGGGCCGGGGAGCGCGCCCGCTTCCGCTGCGACGCCAAGGTGGGGCGGGGCCGGGCGGCGGGGGGCGGGGCTAGAGCCGGTGGGAGGAGCGGGGCGTGGGTTGCTCCTCGGGGGCGTGGTGTGTGGGTTAGGGGGCGTGGCCAGCGCCCGGCGGGGCGTGGTGGGCGGGTTGGGGGGCGTGGCCCGCGCCCGGAGGGCCGTGGTGTGCTGGTTCGGCGGCGTGGCCAGCGCCCGGCGGGGCGTGGTGGGCGGGTTGGGGGGCGTGGCCAGCGCCCGGAGGGGCGTGGTGTGCTGGTTCGGAGGCGTGGCCAGCGCCCGGGGGGGCGTGGTGTGCGGGTTGGGGGCGTGGCCAGCGCCCGGAGGGGCGTGGTGTGTGGGTTAGGGGGCGTGGCCAGCGCCCGGAGGGGCGTGGTGTGCTGGTTCGGAGGCGTGGCCAGCGCCCGGAGGGGCGTGGTGTGCGGGTTGGGGGGCGTGGCCCGCGCCGCTCCCACACGTGGCGCAGCCCCCTCGTTGTGCCCCGGCTCCGGGGTGCGAGGCCGGGAGCGTCCCGGTGTCCCCCCCCCCCCAGGCCCCATCCCGGTGCGAGCCGGGCCCAGCGCCGCCTCCCCCCACCCCACAGCACGTGGTGCTCTACCCACTGGTGTCCAAGAGCCTGCGCAACATCGCGGCGGGGAAGGACCCGCTGGAGGGGCAGCGGCACTGCTGCAGCATCGCCCAGCTGCACGAGCACTACTCCCTGGGCTACCCCGACCTCGACGAGCTCCAGAAGAACCCCCAGCCCCTCATCTTCGACATCGAGGTGCTCAAGGTGAGGTACCCGCTCGCGCCGGTGTGGGGAGGGGGCGGCCGAGGGGAGCTCGGGGATGGCCGCCAGCACCCCAGCCCCGGGTGGAGGCTGTGGGCAGGAGGGTGCTGGGGCTCTGTCCCTGCCCGCATGACGGGGTGCCGGCAGGTGGAGGCGCCCGGCTCCTACCAGCAGGACCCGTGGGCCATGACGGACGAGGAGAAGCTGCAGGCCGTACCCCTGATCCACAAGGAGGGCAACGAGCTGTACCGGCAGGGCAAGGTGCAGGAGGCAGCTGCCAAATACTACGACGCCATCGCCTGTCTCAAGAACCTGCAGATGAAGGTGGGGCTCCCCAGCCCCTCTCTGGGGTGCACGCAGGCCTCCCCGCATCTCTCCTGGAGTGCAGGGCTTGGGAGCTTCCCCTCACTCTCCCCGCTCCGTCTCATCCTGCAGGAGCAGCCCGGCTCTCCGGACTGGATCGAGCTCGACCAGAAGATCACGCCCCTGCTGTTAAATTACTGCCAATGCAAGCTGCAGTGCGAGGAGTACTACGAGGTGCTGGATCACTGCTCCTCCATTCTCAACAAGTACGAGGGTAAGGAGCCGCGGGCCGGCCCGGCCGGCTGTGGTGGGTACCGACGGGGCGAGCGGGTACCGGGGAGGCCCCCCAGTGCTCCGCCGGCTCAGCAGCTCTCACCCCGCAGACAACATCAAGGCCTACTTCAAGCGGGGGAAGGCCCACGCGGCGGTGTGGAACGTGGCGGAGGCGCAGGCTGACTTTGCCAAAGTGCTGGCCCTCGACCCCTCGCTGCGCCCCATCGTCTCCAAGGAGCTGCGGAGCCTGGAAGCCCGCCTGCGCGAGAAGGACGCCGAGGACAAGATCCGCTTCAAGGGCATCTTCTCGCAGTAGAGCCCGCGGCCGCAGCGGAGAGCCCAACGCTCTCTGAACAGGTTCTTTTAGATATTCCACATGTGGAATGTTCATTGATGTTTATTAATGTTTAATACAAGTTTTACTTATTTGAAGTCATTTGAAGTGGCCCGGGAGCTCGCCATGGCCCGGTGACACGGCAGCGCACTTAAGTCGCAGTATTAAGCAGCGTATAGCAATCGCAGCGCACAGCTGGAGCGCAGTTTAAACGTCAAGCTCCTTGCCGGGCTCTAGACTATGCTCATCGTCACGCCGGGAAGGGACGCGTGGGGTGACGTAAGCTCAAGCCCGCTGCTCTCTGCCAAGTTCTTTTATTTGTTGTTTGATGTTTTTATACTTTATGTTGGGCTGAGCCAACGCGCCCGGGGCTGGCCGAGCTGTTTACAGCCGCGGGGGCTCCGGTGCCAAGCCTCAGCCCTGTCTCTTACCCCTTCGTGTCTGTACCCCGCACCACGTCCTGCATCATCACTTCTGAAGGCTGCTGCTATCATCCCAAGCCAGTGTTTCCTCTATACTACATCATCATGTCAGCGTCGTAAATATTTTATATAGAATAACTGCTTGTTACCGCTATCTATATCAAACCCTGGTTGTGCTATGCCAAGATAAACAAAAGTAAAACTAGTCACAGGCACCTGGTCACTTAGAAAAATTGCTGTTAGAGGTAAATGAGGCAAAACAGAGTTGCAGGCAGGCCAGGACCAGGTCAGGGGGAGGGAGCCTGGCAAGCCCTGGCCCTGAGGCCTTGCAAACTCGCTGCAAAACTGAGCTCTTACTTGCTGTAAGCACTCCCCGCGTCGTGGATTGTTACAGCTGCAAAATGACTGTTCTAAGCTGTGGAGCCAAGAAAAGTCTCCATCCTGGGCTCACAGTGTAGAAGCCGCTCTAATGCGCACAGACGTATGGGGGTGCCGCGCACAGACGTATGGGGGTGCCGGAGCTCCGAGCTGAGCCCGCACTGCTGCAGCACCCCAAACCCCATGGCCCTCAGCCCGAAGGTGACAGCAGGGTGGCCGAGCTGCCCCCACCGTGCTCTGCTCGCTGAAGCCAGCGGCTTTCCTCCTCCTGCCCCCACCGTCCCTGCCCTAACACCAGGGCTGTCCTCTTGCACAAAAGGTTTAACCGCTCACGCGACGTACGGCTTGATGTCGGCATCGACGCGTACCTGAGAGCGGCAGTGTAGCCCAGACACCCCTTTTCCCCGCCATGACATGTCCTAAATTGCTCATGACCCAACTGCTGCGCCCCAAGCCCCTGCGTGACACCGTGTCCCTGGGTCTGAGGCTCCCCGAGGCCAGGGGGAAGCCCCGGTGCCGTCTGCCGCAGCCGGCGGGTACAGAGCAGACACGCGGGCCCCGGCCCCTCGTCTTTACATCGCTTTATTTCACACCGCAACGAAACGAAGAGAACAGAGGAACCGCTTTTGAATCCCGGCCCTTCCCCTGTCCCGCGGCTGGCGACACCGAAGGGAAATAAATAGGCGGGGAGCAGGGAGGTGCCGCTTGCCCTGGGGCGAAGCCACGGGCCCCCCCAACGCTGCCCGGGGACAGATGACCCCGGGGGGCAGCACACCAGCTCCCTGGGGGACGAACCCCCCCCCCAGCACTGCCCAGCAGCAGCTCTGCAGCCCCAAAGGGCCTTGGGGACAGGGCAGCAGGGTGGAGGCAGAGCTGGGGGGCAGCAGCGGGGGGACCTGGGGTGGCTCAGCTCCGAGGGGATCGCTCAGGCCCTCGGCGGGGCTCGGAGTGCCATCTCCCACAGCCCCTCGGTCTCGGGGGACCCAGCACCTCCATCTCCTTCCTATCGGCTCGGGGCCCATGGCAGGCTCCGGCCCCAGGTGCTCCTGGCTGGGAAATGAAGGCTGCAGCGGAGGGGGGACGGTGGCCGCCCCACCCTCACTCCTCACCCTCCAGCTTGAGGCTGATGCTGCGGGGCTTGGCCCGGGGCAGCCCCGGGGGTGCCGGCGGGGGCCCCCCGTCCCGTTCCACCTGGCTGGAGCCCCGCGACCGCAGGAGCTGGCTCTGCTTGCGAAGGAAGTCGACGGGTGCCGGGCAGCCGTAGGTGCCTTTGCCCAGCACGGGCCGAGGGGGTCCCTTGGGGGAGTGGGCCAGGGCCGCCCCCTCCAGCTGGGCCAGGTGGGCTACGTAGCCCTCGGACAGGAACTGCGGGACGCAGGGACAGCCTGAGCCAGCAGCCCCGGCCATCACACGCTCCCTCCGCCCCGGTGGAGTCAGCAATTGTCCCCTGCAGCCTGTCCCCAGCCCTCCCATTGTACCTGGCACTGGTTGTGGAACTTCTTGACGGCCCGGCCCACGATGTAGATGTGCGCCGGCGCGAGCCCCAGCGAGCTGTAGACGGAGACGTCCTTGGTGGAGCCGTAGCCGGCGACGATGGTGATCTCCGCCTGCCCACGGACAGAAGCGTTAGGGCAGGGAGCGACTCTTCCTACGGGGACAGCCACCCCCAGGGGACTGGGACACCCTCATTTCACAAGGGATGGGAGCTGCCCCTCTGTGCCCCGAGCAGGGGGTCGGTGCCAGCTCGGCCATCGCAGTGTGGTCCAGCTCCGAGCATCTCCACCCGCAGCTCCGCTGACCCCCGGGACAGACGGGCACAGGCTGCGGCACAGCCCACGCTACCCCTCCACCACCGGCCCCATGTCCCCAACCCCACCGGTGTCCCCGTCCCCACCTCGGTGCGCAGGCTCTGGTGTCCCCACCCCACCGGTGTCCCCGTCCCCACCTCGGTGCGCAGGCTCTGGTGTCCCCACCCCACCGGTGTCCCCGTCCCCACCTCGGTGCGCAGGCTCTGGTGTCCCCACCCCACCGGTGTCCCCGTCCCCACCTCGGTGCGCAGGCTCTGGAGGAAGGCGGCTTTCTGGCGCAGGGGGTCGTGGGTGAGCCCGTCGCAGAAGGAGACGGCGCCGTGGGGGAAGTTGTGCTGGGAGAGCCAGGCCACCACGCGGTGCTTCTGCATGTCGGGGCGCCCCGTCACGTAGATGATCATGTAGCCCGAGTCCTGCCAGTGCCTAGGAGGGGACACGTGTTGGTGCTGGGGGGACAGTCCTGCTGGCGGGAAGCCACCGAGCATCTCCCAACACATCACACGTGGGTGCTGCCTCCAAAACCTTCTTCCACACGGGGATTTTAGCGAGGCTGAATGCACAGCAGAGCTGCGGGGTACCACAGCAGGCTTCAGGGCCAAAACTGGGAGCAGAGTGCTTTTCTGCGCCAGCACAGAGACGCTGCGAAAACCCTCTGAGCGAGGGGGCGGCAGGAGATCCCCCAGCTCGCCCCTGGGAGGGCAGCCTGCTCCGATGCCCCCGCTACCCTAATTGGGTTGTCACTGCACCGCAAAAGGAAGGGCGGGTTGTCCCCACCACGAGAAGGGCACTTACCGTACGACGTCGACAGCCCCCGCCCGCACTTTGGGGTCGCTGCCCATGATGGAGACGCTGGCGGTGAAGGAACCGTCGATACTGAACACGACCGACTCGGTGCCCCGGGCCACCACTGTCAGGTACGCCTCGGCGTAGCTGTGGTCCCCCCTGGGACGGGAGAGCAGGGAGGCTCAGCACCAGCTCTGCCACCGAGGGGGCAGGTGGACCCCTGCCGAAAGGAGGGAACCGAAACGGCACCGCACACCCACATCTCACCTGACCACCATGCGCACGGGGTAGATGCCGATGGCCAGAGCCTTGTCCGGAGGGATGGTGAAGGTCAGGCGCCCGCTGCCACTCGTCACCTCGGTGCCATAGTACAGCCACTTCCCTGACAGAGGCTGCGTCATGATGTAAATGTCCACCTGGGAGAGCGAAAAGTGCTAAGCATGGGCTGAACCTCCAGATCCTGCTGTGTCCCCGACCTACAAGTCCTTACGACCCTCTCTCCCCGTCCCACAAGGTCCTACAGGGTCCTGTTCACCACATTCCTTCCCCTGCCACGGGTGACACCAGCCCCATGCCCCCTCCTGGACATCCCCACCTTGTTTGATGGGGTCCTGGTGGCACCCATGAGCCCAGCGGTACCTTCTCCCCAGTCAGCGTCACCACATCTAGGGGTCCGTACATGAAGCGCCCGCTGAGGACTTGCGCTTTGCCCTCGCACACAATCACGTCGCTGGCCCGGTGGTTGGCCGTCACGTTCTGCAGGGACACGGCGGGGGCTCAGCAGTTCTCACCGGGGCCGCGGATGGCACCCGAGGGATCCCCAAAGCGGGCGCATGGGCCCCGCCGGGCTGTGGGACCATCCCGGCATCCTCCTGGCAGACGGGAGCAAACCCTCCCGGCTGCGTCACCCCACAGCCGGGGCTCTGCCCGGGCACCTGGAGGTGGCCAGAGCCCGGCGCTGCCCCGGCAAAGGGTCGGGCTCCCGATGGCCACGGGGCACGTACCCGGATCTTCACTTGGGTGCGCTTGCGCTGCCACTTCTCCCGGGGGATAGCAGGGCTGTAGATAGAGCTCTCCTCGCTCTCCGCTGGCTGCGGCCCCTCCTTCTCCATCACCTGCCAAGCAGCACGGCCCCAGCTCAGCCTCCGCCGGCCCTGGAGAGCCGCGGCGCCCACCCCACCGTGCCCACCGTACCTGGCGCAGGATGAAGGCCACCACGTCGGAGGACTCCCAGTAGCTGGCGTGGAAGAGGTGGGGCAGGGTGATGGTGGGGAAGGCGGTCAGGGCGTCGGGGCAGTACAGCGAGTAGTCGATGCGCTTCGGGCCCCACCAGCGCTCCAGGACTGTGGGGAGAGCTGGAATGAATCCGTCCTCGGACCTTATCCCACATTGTGCGTCCCGAGGTGCCGGCATGGGATGGGATGGGCAGGGATGGCACTTACTCTTGACGACTTCGCTGGTGCTGGCGGGAGTGGGGGGCTCTCCCAGCTCACTGCCCCTCCAGAAGCCCCCGAAGCTGCTGGTCGGGGTGGGGGGAGCAGCCATCTCCACCTCGGGCAGGAACAGGGCAGAGTGCATCTGCAGGGCCTCCGCTGCGGAGAGAGACGAGTGAGGACACCCAGAGCCCCCTGGGGACACCAACCACCCTGGGACCCCCCCCTCCAGCAGAGCCCCAGAGGGGTGGGCAGGGCTTGCACATCACTTTCCCCCCAACCCCAGCTGGGCTCCGGCAGTGCGGTGGGTGCTCTGGGTACCCCGGCACGATGCCGGAGCACCCAATGCACCCCGGCACGATGCCGGAGCACCCAATGCACCCCGGGGTGCCCGGGACCAGCCCGGCAGAGGGGCCGCTCACCCAGCAGGGAGGAGGTGCCGTCGCCCAGGGGGTACTTCTGGTAGCGGGGCACGCTGAGCGGCGGGACGGCGTGGAAGGCCTTGGCCAGGAGGGGCTCCAGGCGAGAAGCGCAGGGATCGGCCGCGTGGAAGAGGTTGTAGATCTGCTCGCAGGCGGGACGCAGCTGGGCCACTGAGGCAGAGAAGGGGGGTCGGGGCTGCCCAGCCTCTGTGACAAGGAGCCCGGTGGGGATGGGGACGGGGGACGAGGGTTGGTGGGCACGGGGCAGCGCAGCCGGGAGCTCGGTGCCCAGGGCGGGGAGAAAGCAGGACCCAGCGAGAGGAAAGGCTGGGGAGGCAAACCCAGAACACCGGGGACAGCCGGGGGACAGGCTGGGGCTGGCACAGCGGAGGGAAGGGGACGCTAACGCCAACCCCCGGGCAGCCAGGGCTGGGCGTGCAAGGGGCTTCAACCCAAGCAGAGCTCTTTGGGGAGGTCCTGGGGGGCTCAGGCTTGCGGGAGGCAGGGGAGCACGACTCGGGGACGAGGGCTCGCGCCCCACGGGGAGGGTTGGGGGCTGGCACCGCGGCTGGCAGGGGTCCTCACCATCCAGAGCGGGCATGACGGTCTTGCGCAGCGCGAGCACCAGCCCCAGCGGGGAGCCAAAGAGGAAGAAGCCGGATACCTTAAAGTCGAGGCGGGTGCCAGCACCCTCCACCCCATCCAGGGCCGCGGTGCCGCTCCGCCGTGCCTCTGCCTCCAGCGGGGCCTCGCTGGCCTGCAGGCTGGGACAGCGGGGCCGGTGGGCATGGGGAGGGACAGCGCTGTCCCACTCCCACCAGCCCAGGAGCAAAGCTGTGCCCGGCACGGCCCCATTAGCCCGGAGGAGCTGCTGGAAGAAGGAGGGCTCCAGCAAGACACCCCCGGGGCAGGCTGCCCCCATGCAATGCTCCTTCCCAGGCTGGCGCAGATGGGAAATTCGCCCTTTCCATAAAGCACAAAATTAGTCAGAAGATCACCAGCGGGGACAAGCCGCAGCGCTGCCGGCCGTCACTCTTGCTCTCACCTGCACGAGGAGCTGTGATGGTGGCTGTCCCCCTGCTCCCGGCAGGGCGGCTGTGCCCCCGGCTCGGGGCTGGCCTGGCCCGACCCCGCGGCTCCGTCCGCCCCGTCGGCCAGCGGGTCCCTGCCGCCGCACAGCTCGGGGGAGATGGGCTCTGTGCTCTGCCGGGGAAGAGGCAGTGAGAGCCCGGTCCCCGCTTAACCGCCACCGGCACCCCCCCCAACCCTGCACCCAGGGGAAAGAACCCCCTTCCCACCCTCCCCGAGCCCAGCCGCTGGCGGGGTGCCGGCACTCACCAGGCTGCCGCGGCGGCTGCTGCTCCGGCTGCCCCCCGAGCCCGCCCGGCTCTGGCAGAGCGCGTCGAAGCCCAGGATGCCGCCCACGCAGTCCCCCAGCAGCACCACCTGCAGATGGACGCACGAAGGACAGAGCCCCCCCAAGCCCTCCACACAGGGGCAAAGCCGTTCCCAGCAGAGCCGAGCCCCAGCCGGAGCCCGGAATCCCCTCTCACCTGGCCGCAGAAGCCGGCCCCCTCCCCGGAGTGCAGGAAAGCGCTGTACGCCTGGTTGGCGCGGGCGATGACGGCACCCACGGCGTGCTGGTAGCTCCCCGAGGAGGTGGCCAGCAGCGGGAGGGCGGCCAGCGGGATGTGGTCCTGGCTGCTGGACAGACTGTCCCTGTCGTGGCTGTAGGGGCTGAGCCTGAGAGGGACACAAGGAGGGGGATGAACGGGGCTGCCCCCATCCCACCACACGATGCTCGCTCGCCCTGGGATGCTGCGCCGGGAGTTTTCCCCATCCCATCCTTTGCCCTGGATGCCACACCAGGAGAAGGAAAGTCCTCTCTCCAAGGCCACCACCTCCCCGGTCCCCTCCCGCATCCCTGGGGTGGTTTTCCAGGGGGGACAGCCCCCTCCTCTCCCCGCAGCACAGCACCCGGCACGCCACGCCACCACCCGTACTTGGAGACGAGGGCGTAGGCAGCGGCGCAGATGGGCGGGCAGGGCACCAGGCGCAGCGCCACGTGCCCCAGCGCCTCGGGGAAGTGGACGCGGGTGACGGCGTCGAAGGTGGCCGCCAGCGTCTGCACGTCTGCCTGCTTGGAGCCCGGCTCGCCCGCTCCCTGGTCCAGGATGTTGCCGCTGTGGAGGATGAGGAAGAGGGCGTGGATCCGGCACGCCTGCGCCGCGCTCTCTGCGGAGCTGCCCTGCGGGAAGGAGAGCGCTGCCGTCGGCACCCACACCGAGGGGGGACAGCCCAAGGGAGGGGACGAGCGGGGCACGCACCTCGGGGAAGCCGGACGCCCCCAATCCTTCACCATCCGCCTTGATGGCACCGGCTCCGTCCCCTGCGAGCACACGGTCCCGGTGAGCCCGGCCAGGGTGTCCGGGCAGAGGTTGGCACCCTCCCAGGACACCCACATTGGGGTTTGGGGACGGGACCCCCCTGCTACTCACCCAGCACCTCATCCAGCTCCACCGGCCGCTCCAGCGTGTCCAAGAAGTCGTTGGAGCTCCACTTTGTCATCTCCTTCGCAAAGACCTCGTCGCTGTCGGACAGATCCTCTGCGGTGGCAGGGAGGGGGCCGTGGGTGGGGAGCCCGGGCGCCCACGGGGCGCATCCAGCCCACCCTGAGCCGGTGCCTGGTCCCTGCCACCAAAACGCTGAGCCATGGGGCTCCCTGCCATACCGTGGGCATCGAAAAACTCCTCTTCGGAGCTGTTCTCAGAGTCGCGGGCGATGTTCTGCATCCGCCACTCGGACAGGCTCTGAGGAGACACCCCCCCTGGCACCAGCGCGGGGTCAGCACCCAGAGCCCCCCCCGCAGTGAGACCCCGCTCCTGCCCCAGAGCTCCCCCCTGTTCCTGCACCCAGAGTCCCCCCAAAAGACCCAGGGCCATCCCTGGGGCACCCAGAGTCCCCCTGGGAGACCCAGGCCAGGGAAGAGAGGGTTCCCTGACGCATCTCCTGTGGAGAACAGCAGCAGCCGGAGGGTGGGGGGTCCCCATCCCACCCACGCAGGACCTGGTCTCTCACCTCCATGCTGGGAAGAGTAGGAGGACCGGGAAGAGGTGGACCACTGCTTGGCAAAGGTATCGTCAGGGGAGGCATCGGCCACCCCCTGCACCTCGGTCCCCTCCTGCCCGCTGGCACCCCCTGGCTCCAGCCGCCCCTCGGGGCTGGGCCCGGTGGCGGGGGGCTCCTCGGCCTCGCCGCACTTGGCCATCTTCTGCGCCAGCATCCGCGCCGTCTCCTCCTCCAGCTGCCGGATGTCCTCCATCGTCAGGTCCGTCCACTCGTCCTGCCAGCACCAAGCCTGGCGGTGGGCGCGCAGCATCACCTTCCGCAAACCTGCAACCGGGAGCGGGGGGGGAGAGAGCCCGGCATGGCCCCGGGGGGTCCCCAAACCTGCAACGCCAGCGGTCCAGGGCTCACCACTGCTGCCCCCCACTCACCCACGTCGTGGATGAACTGCTCGATTTTGGACTGCATCCCCCAGTAGCGAAACTCCACCTTGCAGAGCTTGTAGGCGCACATCAGGGGTCCGCCGGCGGCCACCTCCAGCCAGTCGTCCCCCAGCGGGCCCCGGCCCGTCTTGGATGAGTGGTAGAGCTTGGGGTCCTCCTCGGGCTTGTATTCCCCAGGAGAGATGGGGTCACGCACGATGTCGATGGTGTCTGCAGGAGGAACAGCGCTCGTCACCCCGCGGCGCTTGGCGAGGGGAGGCGGGCGGGCGGGAGCTCCCCTTGTGCAGAAACACGGGGAGAAATGCACAAAAATTAGAGGCAGCACCCATCAAATTATTCCCACAAGTTGTGCACCCGGTAGCTATCTATCCTGCAGCTATAACATCAAAGGCACCCTTGGGTGCACTGAACACATCCCGTCCCTGCATGGGGACCCGATTCGGCACCCCACGGAGCGGCGCAGCACGGCTGCGAGAGGCGCCGGGGGCCGCGGGGGGAGGCGCGGAGGCGGCGAGGCGTGCGAAGAGCTGGGGCTGACACACATACGCGCATTAGCCAGGAGATTTGGCAGCTGGGAGAGCCGCCCCGGCGACCCCGGGGGACGCGGGGGCTGGTGCCGAGGAAGCCGGAGCGAGCAGCTCGGCGCAGTGGTGAGCGCCGTCAGCTGCCCCCCCCCCCAGACCCGACGGTCCCCCAGTAATGGGGCACGGAGCACAGCAAAACTGCCACGCGACCCAGGAGCCCCCATCGAGCCCCCAAAATAGGGGTGGGCTCCCCAAAACTGGAGGGGGGCTCATAGATAGCTCCCAGGAAAACATGATCCAACAGACCTCGGGGGGCCGTTCGGGCCCAACCCTGCACAGTCCCCTGCGGTTTGGTGGCTCCAGCCCCCCCTCCGGGCCAGCTCCCTCCAGCCCTTTCTTGGGGGATCCTGGGGGGGTCCCAGGACACCCTGCTGGCCCCCAGGACCTTCCCATAGAGCTGTCCCCAGTCAGTGCCCCCAGCCCGTCCCCAGGCTCTGCCAGACCTCGCATTTATTGCCCCTGTCGATGCTCCCTGGCCTCTTCCTCCAGCTCAGGCCNGTTTATTTGCCCCTGTTGATGCCCCCGAGGTGCCCATTGGCCTCTTCCTCCAGCTCAGGTCAAAAAAGAGGGGAAAAAAGGACTTTTAAGGCTCAGAAAGCAAGGGACAGTTGCAGGGCAGTGCTCTGAAGCGGGGCTTTCCCTGCAAAGCGCCGCAAGCCCTCCAAACCTCCCCAGCCCACAAAACACACCACGGGGTGGGAAAGCAGCCCGCGGTGCCTAAATTGCGTGACAAGAGAGGCCGAGAGGACACCCCGGGGCTGGCACGGGGGGGGCCACATCTCCCTGCCCGAAGCACAGCCCTGCGTCCCCCCCTGCGCAAAGCACCTCCGCAGCCGCGCCACGGAAACTAGAGATGCCCCGAGCCCACAAAACGGGCTGATGCCCGGCACACGGCCTGGCCGCAGAGGCGAGGCGAGCACGAGCCCTTAAATCAGGGCCCGAGCAGCTCAGGTGGTGGCACGCCACGGTCAGCGGCGAGGAGCCAGGACAGGACCTGCCAGCCCCCGGCAGCGTCACTCACGCGACGACCGGCAGGTCTGTTGGCTTTTACCGCTGCGAGAAAACGGGCGAGGAGGCGGTTATTCCTGCGGCTCACCCCAACAGCTCAGATCGCGGCGTTTTGCTTCGCTGCCCTTTGAAATGTGAGATGGGGTTTAAACCTGTCGGTGCTACGGGACACCGGGGTGAGAGCTAGAGCTGGCAAGGAAAATCCCAGGGGGGTCCGCATCGGGGCTGGTCCCACCTTGGACCCGCTCCCTGTGGGAGGCAGCAGCCGCACAAGATGCATCGTGCCCTGTGGAAAGCCCACGGGATGGGCACCGGGGGAGAAAAACAGGCAGGGCAGCAGGCAGCGGGCACAGGGCCGTGCCCTGCCGGCTATCCGCTCGGCCCCGGTTGCTGCCCGGTGGTGATGGGGGCAGAATTCATCCCCCCCAGCCCAAGCCACCGGCATCCTGGCCGGACATCCCCGGTGCTGCAAGAGCCAATGAGAGAAATAGGTCAGATGAATCATTTCCTCCGAGTGCCTATTTTAGGCCTCCATTTTAAGAGGCAGCACGTCACGCTCTGCACTCCAGCGCCTAAAACGACCAGATCAACACCTCCGGGAAAGGGAAGCCGCAGCGGCCGCGGCCAAACCCACTGGCAAGGGAGGAATCCCACCCCAGGCTCCTGGCTCTGCCCGCCGGTGTCCCCGGCAAGCAGCGGAGGGGCCCGGACCCGGAGAGGGATCTGGAGCAAAGCCCTGGGGAGCAGGGGAAGCAGGACAGGGGGTGGGAAAATGGGGACATGCTTTTCCAGCTGATCCAAAACGCCCTGCAGGAGCCTGGTGCAGGTTCCCACGTACACCCGGAGAGGGGCCGGGAAGGCGAAGCCGTGCCAGACCGCGTGGGACAGAGGCTGGGACGTGGGAGGAGAGGAGAGCAGGCTGGCAACAGGGAGGGCTGCAAACAAATATACAGGCAAGGGAAGAAGGCAGAGGATAAAATTGCCCCCCCAAAACCTCTTAATGCAGACTCTAGTTTAGCAGCGCTGCTAAAGGAGGGGACAGGGAGGTCGGGGTGCAGGCGCCTTCCCCTGCCAGGGTCCCCCCACAGCTGTCCCCAAAACGTGAGGGCCAGCAGAGAGAGCAAAGCCGAGCCCCCGCAGCCGGCAGGGAAGCCGAGCTCCTCACACACCCACGCACCCAGCCCGGGGAGCGCCGCGTGGGAACCCCGGCAGGCATCGGGTCCTGCCCGGCACCCCGAGCCAGCCTCGCGGCGGCCATACTCACCCAAAATCCTCTGCCTCTTCTCAGCCGCGCTCAGGTTGAAGACGTTGGTCTGCTGGCCCGCGTCCGGCCGGTAATACGTCTCGATCTCGATGGAGAACTTCTCCACGAAGGGGCAGGTGTACCTGGGGGGGGGACAGGGCTGAGCCCGGCGGCACGGCCGGCCCCGCAGCCCACCCCACGGCCCCGCCGGGTCCCACCTGGTGCGGGTGTAGGGGTAGGCGTTCCAGGACTCCTCTTCCACCTGCAGCGCAGCCTTGGGGAGCAGCGCCCGAAACCAGCTGGGGATGTGGGAGCCCACGTGGTAGATCTTGTGGGTGTACTGGCCGCTGCCGCCGGGGCCGTCGCTGTAGGGCCGGTTGGCCAGGATCTCCACCCCGCTGCCCTCACCGCTCGACTCCTCCCGGCTCTTCTTCTGTGGGGAGAGCCGCTGGGTGAGCACGGCCCCCCCGGCACCCCCTAACCCCGAGACCCACATGCCCCTAAGGCCTGGCACCTCACCGCAGGGGTCCCTGTACCCTCCTGCAACCCCCAGTCCCCCTGTGCTTACAGCCCCCAGCCCCACACCTACTCCTGAGACCCCCTGCTTGGCTCAGCGGTCCCAAATCCACCTGAACCTCGCTGACACCCCTGCACCCTACCAATCCCTTGGGGTCAGCCTCAGGCCCCCCACACCCCCCCCAGCTCAGCCCCACAGACCCC
>VZTQ01004727.1:0-16277 GCA_013400755.1 Pelecanoides urinatrix
GGTCCTCTGGGTCCTGCCCGTGCCCGCACGGGGCGAGTGCCCCCAGCCCAGCGTGTTCCTGGCCTGACCTCGGCCTCCCCGGAGCTCCGGGCTTCCAGGAGATGGTGCCAGCGCTGCAGCAGCCGGGCTCCTGTCCTGCGTGACTTCCTCGGCGGCTGTTTCTCTCCTAGATGCAGAGCTACCCAGAGATGCTGAACCGCCTGATCTCAACCAACCTGTTCTACTTCAAGAGCAACTGGGTGGACATCCGAGCAGCTGCACCCATGTTCATCGGTAAGGCTGCTGGCGTCCTGCTCCCAAGCCGCTCCCCGGGCTTCGCGTGCCTGTCCTCTCCCCAGAGGGGTGTGCGCCTGTCCCCCTTGTCCTGGGGACGCTTTCGATCCCTGCTCTGCTGGGAGGGCTCTGCGACGTGCAGGGCTGCTGGAAACCGCCGGGTCATCTGGTGCCTCCATGTTCTGCAGAGCCCTGACCTGCTCCTCGCTGCACCCAGGCCCGGGGACAGGCACACGTGCGATGTCCCCAGGCGGTGCCAGCGCCCCGGGAGCTTTTCTCCAGCCTCTTGCCCCTGATGCTGGCTCGGTGCACGGTTCTGCTGTGACCGGCTGAGGTAGAAAGCACGTGGCCAGGTCGTGCCACGGTTCGAGTGACCACCCGCCGCGGGCAATGCCCGTGCAGACCTGGTTTGCAGCAGCAGCCTGTGGGCTGCACAGACGATGCCCGTGGTGGGGCCTGGACCAGCTCGGTCCATCACTTTAAAGGTCTCCAGGCTCGGGGCGCAGCGTGTGGTTACGGTGAGGTGCGAGCACAGCCAGAAGAGCTGCCCCGTGCCCCCAGCTCAGAGCGTGTCTGCAGCTCCGCCGTCCTGAGGAGGGTGGGCAGCGCCCGGCCTTGCTTTTACCCCTTGGAGATTGCGCGTGGGGGGAGGTTTTGCCGCTGCCGGTGCAGACCTCAGCTGCGCTGTGCTCGGAGGTGCCCAGCGATGCTTTCGGACGAGTTACCAGAGCTGCAGGAGGCAGAAACGCTGGCAGTCGCCTCCTTAGGGTGCGCAAGAGACAGAGCTGTGCGTACAACACCGAGGGTGGTTGTGGGGTTTCCACTGGGACCCCGCACAGCGCGCTGATGCAGGGACGAGTGGCCCAGTGCCCGGCGGCGCGCCGCCGTTCTCTGTCTCCTCGCCTGTGGGGCTCCTCAGCGGGATCCAGACCAAGCCCTGACTCTGAAATTCTTCCTCAGGCTTCCTCGTGCTGCACGTGGACGAAGAGCACTGTCAGCAAGTGGACCTGGACCAACTCATTTCGGGTGAGTAGGTGCTGCCGCCACGGCTTTCGCTGCTGGGGAGCGGGGACTCGCCTCTGCCCTCCGGAGCAGGAGCTCGGCCCCCCGAGATGGGGCTCCCCACAGGCGCTGCTCTGCCTGGGGGTCCCGCTCGGCTCTCGGGGCTGGGGCACGGGCAGCCTCCCGCGGGCCCCCGGGGACCGGCAGCTTTTGGCCGTCGCAGAGGGACGAGGCTGCAACGGGATCCCGCTCCCTCCCGCATGCGCCGGTGCGGTGAGACCCAGCGCTGCCCCCAGGCAGCACCTGGCTGCGTCCCTGGGTGAGCTGGGGGACACGGGGAATGTCCCCGACCTCATGGTCAGCCCGCGAGGCCAGAGCTGTGGGGTGGTNTCAGGGAAGTGCTGGGAAGCCAAGGTGCTGCGAGGGGCCGCGCGGTGGCCGTGGGGGCACTGAGATGGCATTTGGTTTGCACCCTGCGGGCATCCCGGGGCCGAGGTTGTAGCTCGCCCGGGAGCGGGGTGCTGCTGGTGGGTGCTGAGCGAACCCCAAGCCCCGCACCCGAGCACGGCCCCACCGGGCTGCGCCGCAGGCTCTGGTCCTCGGCCGGCGGCTCTCGGGGCATTCGCAGTGGTTTAGCGTAAGCAGGAGGGGACTCGCAGCGTTTGTTTGTAACGTGTTAACCGTTCAAAGGCAGAGTTAAGGCTCGTTATGAAGGGCTAATAAAAAGTCGACTTGAAGCTGGTGGCATTTTGGAGCAGAGTTAAGTAATTTTCCTGGATTTCAGGGATTTTTTCCCTGTCACTAGTGACCTCATAGTATATAGTAATGCATGGAAACTTTTGGATTGTTCCAAGGGAGCTTAAAAAACACTAAAAAAGGAAAAACTATCTTTCCGTTGGCTCCCTGAGCCCTTCCAGAAGAAAGAGGCCTGTCTGTTTGAAACAAGTGAAAGATAATCTGCCTGTGTGTGAGTAATCGCTGGAGCGAGCAGGCCTGGATTGGGTTGCGTGAGCTTCCCGTGTTGAGCGGCTCGGCCGCGCGGGGTCTGGGGGGGCTTCGGCGTTACAGCCCACCCGGGGGCACCCCCGCGGCCGGGCCCGGCGAGGCACGAGGATGCCGCCAGCGGGAAGCAAGCGGGCACATAAATCAGGGGAGCCGGGCTCGCCGCGGGAGCGGGGGGATCGGGAGGGAGGCGAGGGCTCTCCTGCGCCGGGTAAACAAGCTACTGGAAAAATATTATTATACTTTTACTGCTAGGAAAAACTACCTGGATTGTTTTCTTACTACCGGGAGCTGTTCCAGGCGTTAGGAAATCGTGCTGATAGGGGAGGCTTGGCCCAGCGAGTGTCTGCGCGGGCCCCCGGGGGCTCAGCTCCCGGCTCCGCTCCCCTCCCGAAACCCCTCCCCAGGGCAGTGCAGGAGGAGCCCCCCCAGCTTGAGCCCCGCGCCCCAGGGAGCCCTCCCAGTCCCACCGGCACAGGGCAGGCAGGGCCAGCAGCCTCCACAGCACCATCCTGCTGCCACAGCGTCGGTCCCCTGGGCTGCAGAGCTGGGGGCTCCTGCGGGGCTGAACGGGACTTGGGGTGCCTGTTCTCCCCTGGGGTGCAGTGGGGCTGGAGCAGGGAGGGGGCCGGCAGAGGGGCCCAGCATCCCTGGGACTTAGTGGAGTTTTTCCTTCCTTGTGTGATGGAGCAAAGCCAGGATGCGGCTGGGGCCGGGCGCGGATGGCCCTGGCCCCGTGGCCCCTGGCATGTCTGTGCTCTGCTCCTTCCAGCCCTGAACCTGCTCCTGAAGGACCCCGTCCCCGCTGTCCGTGTGAAGGTGGCGGAGACGCTGGGCCGCCTCGTCAGGATCCTGTGAGCCCCGGTGCACTCCAGCTCCACCGCAGCAATAGTTGGGTCGGCTCCGAGCCCCGCGGCCTGGGGCCCCCACGGGCACTGCCACGTCTTCCTGCATCGAGCACCCGCCTGGGGCCCGGCTCGCCTGCCTCCGCGCCAGCCCCATCGTCTTCCTCTGCTCGCGCCAGCCCACGGGAGCCCACCCAGCCCAGCGCCTCCACCACCTTCCTCCAGGGCTGGCTTGGCCTGGCCGTGGTAACTGCGGTGGCTGGAGGACATGGTGGGCTCACAGCTCCTCTCCACGGGCTCTGGTTGACTTTTGGGATGAGGGTCCTGGGCAGGGGACCTCGGTGGCAGCATGCGGAGGGAAGAAGGGGCTGCAGCTGGCCTGGAGCCGCGGGCAGGCAGCGTCCCTGGGCTCCCCCCACGGCTCCCACTCAGCCAGGAGCAGGATGGAGCCTGAGCCCCCCCCCCCTCCCCGGCTGCCTCCAGCCCCTCGTCCCACCCTGCTGCTCCCCGATGCTGACCACGGGGCCCTGTCCCCCCCGGGGCCCTACTCAATGAATGTGACCGTCCTCTCGACACACATGTACATAAACATATTTTTAAATAAAGCTCTTTGCTCCTCAAGCGTTGTGGTGGGTGAAGGGGAGGGGTGGCCCCCGTGGCTGTGTGAGCTGGGTCGTGGCGGGGGCTGGGGGGGCCCGTGGGGAGGGAGCGGCACAGGGGAAGCTGCCGGCTGTGCAGGGGTCCCCTTTGGCGGAAGGTGCTGGGTCTCTCCTCCCCCCTTGCCAAAGGGGAGGCCCAGCACTGGCCCTGGCTCTACTCCTGGGGTCCCCCCGAGCTGGTCCTGCCCCGTGCGAGTGGCGCTGGTGCTGCGCCAGCTTCCCCTGCTCCTTGTCACGAGTTTCCGTCCCTACGCTGGAGGTCCCTGCTCTGGTCACCTCTGGGCTCTTTTTCTCCGTCGGGTTCTGATCCTTTTCCAGTTCCTGCTGCTCCCTGGGCTCCTTTGCGGGGATGCGTGTGATCCTGGGGGCAGGGGGCTGGGCAGGTGCCTCTGTGGGCACTTCGTCTGCAAGAAGCAGCCGAGGGAGGTGTGGGGTGGCAGTGGTCCCATAGCATGACCTGGCACCATCCTGCTGGCAGTGCTGCTCCTCAGCACTCAGCAGTGACACCTGTGCCCTGCATCGAGCAGGGTTTGCAGTGTTGGTGGTAGTCCTGGTGTCAGTAGGGCTCAGAGTGAACAAGCCAGGGCAGAGAAGAGCTGCTGTGAGAGAGGCAGGAGTGGGTGGTGCCCAGTGCTGCGGGGAGGGTGGAGAGGCCGCATGGGGCCTGGTGGCAGGAGGTGTCCTGTGAGCTCTTGGCCCTGGCCCGGGACAGCGGTGCCCGTGGGCTGTGGTGCCCCCTCGGCTGCTGCCGCTGCACGGGGCCGGGTGGCTGCCGGGGCCCTTCCGTTGCTGTGGGACCGACTTCAGCCCCACCTGCTCGCGGGGCTGGAACCGCTCTGAAAGCTCTCACAACCTCTCCGGCTGTTCAGCTCTGGCCTGGCGGGGGGATTCCTGGGATGACTGGGCAGGGAGTTGGGCTGGGGCTGTGCCAGGCCCTCCCACCCCCCCTGCCAGCCTCGGGGGCAATCGGGGGGAACCCTCCCCACCACCAGCTGCCTTCGAGCTGTGCGCTGGAAGCCCTTGGTGGGCTCTTTGCACTGGGTTTGGTGCCAGCCCTGGCCCATGGCCCCACCCTGGGACGAGCCCAGGCGATGTGGGACCCCGCAGCGGGGGTCCTGCAGGGTGCTGGGGGCCGTGCTGGCTCCCCGCAGCCCCCAGCCACCTGGGCGTGTGGACCAGGGGTGCTCCCGGCTGGATCCCCCCAGGCCAGCAGCGGGGAGGGCCGGTTCCCGTGGCCATCCTGGCCCGTGGCCAGTGCTGAGCTCACGCGCGGGATGAGCCGACGGCGGCTGTCGGACCCGCAGGGTGCCGAGGGCAGCACGTGGGGATCCCCTGGGTGACCCCAGGGACCATGTGGGGGTGATGCTGGGGTTAGAGGGGTGCTGGGGGTGCCTTTTGGGCATGGCCGGGGCTGGCCGCTCGCCGTTTCCTTGCACCAGGTGCACACGGGGCCCAGTGCGGGGCAGAGGGTGTCGGGGATCCTCTTGGCGGGTGCAGGTCCCACGCCAGCCCCGGCGCACGTCCCCAGCCCGGGTACAGGGCTGCTGCAGCCCAGCAGCCACCGTCCCCCCGGGGCTGGCGCAGGGTGGGGGCAGCCTGGAGCCCCGGGCTGGGCCAGGCGCTGAGGGTTGTGCCCACTGCGGGCGTCAGGCGATGCCCCCCTGCAGCCCCCCCCATGGCGGAGGGGTGCGTGAGTAGGCTGGAACTGGGGGGGCAAGCGGAGACCCTGGGGAGGGCTGGGATCAACTTCATCCCGTCTTCTGCCCGTCCTTCCACCCTTCCATCCCTCCATTCCACCACCCGGCCCTCCCTTTCTCTGCCCCCCCCCCTTCCCTCCCCCTGGTGTACTCTGGGGAGGGGGGGATGGCGACGCGCAGCCCGGCTCCCGCTCTCCGGCACGCAGCCAGCGTGGCGGGGTGGCCTCCCCACAGGGACGGGGGTCAGGGGCCGGGACAGGACAGGTCCTGCCTGCTCAATGCCACCGTGCGGGAGCAGCTCTGCTGGCCGGGGCCGCGGCAGCGGCAGCGACCACCGCGAGAGCGCCGGGGAAGGGCAGCCGCGCCGGCCCGAGGGCACCGCGCGGGGCGAGGCAGCAGCACCAAGTGGGTTTTGGCAGGCGCATCCACGCGTCCCCACGGCCTCGGTCCAGCCTGGGCTGAGCTGGCGATGCAGGACAAAGTGGCGCAGGATTGTACCCAAAAGAGTTTAATGAGAAAGGCCCCGGGAGTCTGCGCGCAGGAGCGGGAGCGACGTTCCCGGCAGAGCGCGGTGGTCCCGGTGCTGCCCCTCGCCCGCAGGGTGCTGGTGTCGGGTTGGGGGTGCGCAGCTACGTGTAGAGCCGGACGGTGCCGTCGGCGCCGGAGGAGAAGACCCAGGGCTGGGTGGGGTGGAAGAGCACGTCGAGGACGCCCAGGTCCAACGTCAGCACGTGGCCCTTCAGCACCTTCACGGGCACCAGCAGTGGGTTCTGCAGCAGGTCGCTGGGGTGGAGGAGACGGGTCAATGCAGGGCTTTGGCTCCCTCCCTCCGACCTCCCTGCGGTACCCCTAAAGTCACCCCACAAGCGCGGCCCCCCTGCCCGAGGCGCAGGCAGCACCGCACCCTCCCTGCCCAGCAGCTCCTCCAGGGCTCTGCCGCGCCGGAGGAGGGGGGAGCCGGCACCCAGCCCCCGTGGCTGCCCCCCCACGTACTTGTAGACCATGCCGTGGCAAACGATGACGGTCCCGTCGTCCGAGCCCGAGGCGAAGAGCGGGTAGTGCTTGTGGAAGGCCACGCTCCGCAGCGCTTTCTTGTGGTGCCTGCAAAGGCGGTGGGTGCCACGTCAGGGCAGGGGGCGGACGCTCTGCCCCGTCCCGACCCTTGGCCGGGCTTTACGGACCCCAAGCTCTGCTGTGACGGCCGTACGTATGGGAGGCGAGAGGGCAACTGGGACAGACTGGGACCTGCTGTGGGCAGCTCAAACCAGCCCAGCAGCTACTGCTGTAGGCGCCTTGACCTGCCCTGGGCCCCAGGAGAGCTGTGGTCACCATCCACCACCCCGGCACACGAGAGCCGTGAGACACCACCAGGTTGTGGGCAGGGATGGCTGCTCCTGGCACAGCCCCGATGGGCTCCATCCTGCTGCCAGGTCCCAGGAGAGGGAACAGCCCCGGGAAGAGGCCCCATGGGGTTTGGGGGGGCTGCGGGCAGGTTAATGGGGAGCAGGCAGAGGCTGGCCGTGGCGCCGGGGCTCACCGCAGCAGCTGGTAGGGTCTGGTGGAGAGGTCCAGGTCGAACCAGGCCAGCTTGCTGTCGTAGCTGCCGCAGATGATGTTGTCGCCTGTGAGAGGGAAGAGGGTGTTACTGGGGTTGCCAGCGAACCCCACAGTGTCCTGCCAGCACCCAGAGCCCTGCCTGCACCCCAGGCAGCCTGCCTGAGCAGGACACTCTGTACCGGCTTACAAGACCTGGCAGCTCCGTGGGGGACGCAGAGGCCACGTACCTCCAGGGTGGATGGCCATGCTGGACACCCACTTGCAGTTCGTCATCAGCTTCTTGGTGAGCTCCTGCTTGAGGAGGTTGTAGACGCGGACGTAGCGCTGGGTGGCCACGAAGAAGTAGGGCCGGATGGGGTGGAAGAGCACGCACTGCACCAGCCCCTTGCTCTTGCGGAAGGGGTTCTGGCTCCAGCGCTTGCTGGTCTGGTGAATCAGCACTTGCATGTTGCTGTTGTCAGAGACGACGCTGGCAAAGTAGTCGCCTTTGCCGTGCCAGGTCACTTGCTTCACGGCCTGCGGAGAGCGGGGAGGGGGAGAGCCAGGGGTCAGAGCCATCAGCGGGACTGCCCCGCGCCGCTGGGGAGCAGCCCCCGGCCAGCCTGGCTCCCGCGGGGCCTCCCCGTCCCCACCTTGCTGTGCTGGACGAGCACCCGGACGCCTTTGCGGTGCTCCTCCGTGGTGGCCATCACCCACTGCACGGGCTGGACCCGCTCCTCCTCCGGCTCCACGTAGGACTCGAGCAGCTGGTCGGTGGCCCCGTAGAGCAGCTTGTCCCCGAGGCAGGGGTTCACCAGCAGCACCGACTGCTCCCTGCAGCGGGGGACGAGCGCCTGGGTCAGGGCACCGCCGAAACCCCTCTGCAAGCCCTGTGCTGCCACGGGACGGCCCCAGCACAGGGCCAGGGCCACGGGGAAGGACGCGTGGGACTGGGTGAGCAGTCAGGCCCTTCCGCAGGCCGAAAAAGAGAGAAGAGGGAGAATACAGGGCAGCTCTGTCATAGCCTGAATGCCCCAGGGAGGGTGCTGGGCACCGACTGGTTCCTCCACAGAAGAACGACGGCCACCAAACGCAGCGGGAGGCAGGGTCTTTGCAAAGACCCCCTCTCTGTGCAAAGGGGGCTTTGCACACTGCAGCAGGGCCATCCTCGCTGCTGGGGGTGCCACGGGTTTACGGGCCGTCCTTGGAGGCTGGACAGGCTTTGGGAGCCAGCAACCGCCCCAGCTCAGGGAGCTCCTGGCTGGAGGATGACGAAGGCCACGCTGGGACACTCACACGCAGATGGCCACCAGGCAGATGGTGGGGTTGGGGTTCCAGGCTACGCTCTTCACCACGCCACCCACGGGCAGGGTCTTCATGCAGCGAGCCGTGCACACCTCCCAGAACCGCACCGTGCCGTCATCGGAGCCTGCGGGACAGGACGGGGTGGGCCAGGGCCAGGGCCAGGCACGGCTCTCCCCAGGGACGCTGCGCCAGGGGCTGCCACGGCTCGGCTCGGCAGCACAGGGCTGCAGGGCACGTCCCCAGGCCAGCGGGGAGAGCAGCCCCGTGCCCCGCAGCTCTGCCCCCGCTCGCAGCTTTTGGGGAGGAGCAGTGCAAGAGGACGCAGCAACGCCCCGGCGCCCGCGGCTCCCCGGCAGCTTCTCCGCACGACAGCAGCTCCAGCACCATGAAGGCGAGACGTGACCAGGGGCTGCTGCCGAGAGAACAGGCCCCCACCCCGCTCCCTCCAGCACCGTGTCTCTGCCCGTGGTCCCCCCGCACGGCTCCCGGCACAGCTGCCGTGCTGGCAGCGCGCCTGGCTCAGCTCGGCACGGCACGGCGCGGCCCCGTCTAGCTGCGAGATGCGGGCAGGCGGCTCCCCGGGCAGGCTTTTCCCCGGGCAGGCACGGCGGGAGCAGGTAGCCGGCGGCGTGCGCGTGTCCCCGCAGGTTGGGTTATTTTTAACGCCTGATCTCAGCCACTTTCCCAGCCCAGGGCCAGGAATTCCACGTTGTGCAACCAACCGACACCGCGGCCACCGGGAGCTGGCAGCCTGGAAACTCCAGCGCTATAAAAAGCACATGTGCCTTTGTGGGCTGTTAAACTGCCATCTGCTCTCAATCTCCAGCCTCCGGCCGGCCGCGCAAAGCTCCGCGTTTACTCCTCCGGCCTCACTTTCTCCACTGAGCGGGAGGGACGCAGGCTCCTGGGTGGGGTCCCGAGAGCGGCTGGAAAAACCCACGGAGCCTTCTGGAGGCAACGCGCCTTCCCGCAGGCTGGGGGACACACGCTGCCGGCTTGGGCAGCCGCAGGACTCCCAGGGATGCTCCCAGCCTCCTGCCGAGGCTTCCCCCACGGCTGGGGAGGGGGCGGGCAGGCTCCCTGGAGCCCGACCGCTCACGGGAACCCCAGCTCTCAGACGCGCAGAGGGTGGCAGCCCGGCTGCCCCGAGCCCCACACTGGCGTGGGGTGACACTGGGACCAGCTCCAGCGCTGGGGCCAGGCCAGCAGTGCCCGGCGTGTCCGGGATGCCCCGGTCTGGGGAAGCAAATCCCTTACCTGACACCAGCCACTGCCCGCTGGGAGAGATGCTGAGGCAACGCACCAGGCTGGTGTGCCCACGGTAGACCTGGGGAGGGAGACGGGAGGCGGGTGAGGACCCCACACAGCCCAGCGGCTGCTCTGCGGGGACCTCTCCCCTCCGCCCCGGGTTCCTCACGGAGGGAGAGGAGGCCTGGGGTCATTTGTGTCCAGAGGAAAGCAGAGGTCTGCTCGCCGCCGACCGCCCTGCGTGGCCAGACCCGGGGCCCCTGCTCTTTTCCTGGGGCGCTGCCCATCTGCACCGGTGCTGAGCCCTGCCCTGTGTCACCCACCGCAGGCAGGACCCCGCTGCCGCCTGGCTCTGCCCAGCACGGGCTGCAGGGCAGGTCCTCTCCCTCCGGGGCAAGCAGGCAGCAGCTCTGCCCAGAAGAGCCATTATGGGCAGACGGGCACGCCACGTCTGACCAGGACTGGCTTGGGCACATCCCGCTGCCGCGGGCAGCCCCCCGGCTCCGCACATCCCCTTACCAGGGCCTGGGTGGTGGGGAAGGGCTGCAGGTCCCGCGGTTTTGGCAGCTTGGGGATCAGGTCCTCCGGGTCCACGTTGACCTGCGAGAGGCAGGCGGTGAGACGCAGCCAGGCTGCACCCGAGACCCCCCCGGTGCTCCCCCGGCACCGGTGCTGGTGCCCCCCTGCACGGGCTGCACAGCCCCGCAGCCCCAGGGCAGGCTCCGGCTGCAAAGCCCAGGCTCGGGGCTCTGAGCCACAGGACAGCGCTTTCGCAAGCACGGGCACGGCCCTGTCCCAGCTCAGGAGCTCTGCAGGGGGTTGTGAGGGGCAAGAGGGCGTTAGGAGCAGCAGTTTGTGCCCCAGAGCACCGCGGTCCCCCGTCCAGCTGGGCTCGAGCAGGGGCCACTCTGAAACGTCCCCAGGCCACCCGGGTGGGGGGTGCTGGGGTAGGAGAAGCCCTCACCCGCATTTTCCTCTGGCGCGGGCAGAGGTAGAGGTCCAGGCAGCGCTCGAAGCGCTCGTGGATGAAGCGGGGGTAGGCAGGCACTGCCCGCAGGCACCGGTACTGCTGGGGCACGAAGTTCAGCTTCCGCTCGGCCGGCTCCTGCTGCTCCCAGGCCAGCTTCTGCAGGGCGGAGGGGACCCGGGTGAGCAGGGCCGGCAGGACCCCCGGATGGCGAGGTGCCGCTGCCCCAGCCCCGACACATCCCCCCGAGCCCAGCAAGAACCATCCTCGAGCTGGTTTCTCCGCGTTTTGGTGCTCCGCGAGACACCGCGCTTACCCCCTCTGCCCCAGCGCTCCCTGGCTGCCTCCGGCCGAGCCCTCCTCAGCCTGCCAGGGTTTTGCTGCCCGTTTTTGCCCACGGGCCGAACGTGCCTCTGGGCGCAGCGTGCCAGGATGAACCCCACAGCAGGACACCCTGCAGTGGTTTAACTTGGAGGCTCCCTGGGCGGTGGCCCCACTTCTGTTTTTGTTCAGGGGGTTGAGGAACCTTTGCTTTCCTTTTCCTTGCAAGGTCTTGACTCGTCTCGACACGACGTGGTCTCTAGGGTG
Source organism: Pelecanoides urinatrix (assembly GCA_013400755.1). Lineage (NCBI taxonomy): Eukaryota > Metazoa > Chordata > Aves > Procellariiformes > Procellariidae > Pelecanoides > Pelecanoides urinatrix. The sequence continues at coordinate 11,123 of VZTQ01004727.1, forward strand.
CCCCTCCAAGGTGCAGCACTCCCCCCACTGCCCTCCCCAGCACGGCCTCCCTGGGGTCCCGGCACCCACTGAGCTCCCCTGTGCTTCCCCCTGTGGCTCGCGGCCCCCCGTTACCTCCTCCTCGCTGAGCAGGTACTCGGGTGGGGGGTTGTAGGACTCCTCGTGCCCAGGCAGCTTCATCTTGGGGGCTGGGACGTGCATCTTGTGGCGGCCCAGGATGGAGTTGGGATCCTCGTGGGCCCAGAGGTCGTAGTACGTAGGTGTGTCGTCCTTGGGCTTTCGGGGCTTGATCCAGCCCATCTTGATGGCGTGGACTAACTTGGAGACCTGCGGGGCAGGGAGAGGTCAGCCCCCGGGGCCACGGGACTCTGCAGGCTTGGGGAGGAGGAGGTGTGGGCTGCGAGGATGGAAACGAAAGCCGCCCAGCACAGCCCTGCAGCCCGGGGAGCCCGGGGGGGCTGCGCAGGACTGGAGGACTGGGCACGGGGACACAAACTGCTGCAGCAGGAACAGTCGTGGGGGTGGGTGGGCCATGGCCGGGACAGGAGGGACTGCCGGACAGAACAGCCGCAGTCAGCAGCCTGCAGCGCTGCTGTTGGCATGGGGGCTCCAGTCACAAGCAGAGCTTGGCTTTGTGCTTCCAGCTCACCCAAGGTGCTGCCAGAGCGCTCACCTTCTCCTTCTCAATGAGGGAGGGGATGAAGCTCCGCTTGTCCGCTGGGCGATTCGTCACCGGGTGGATCATGACCTCGTGGGTGAAGAAGTCAACGGCCGGCTGGGGAGACACAAACCCGTGTGGCAGCGGCAGCCGCGCTGGCCCTGCCCATCCGGGGGCAACCCAGCGCTCGGAGCCAGCGCAGCGGCTGTGCCATGACCCTACCTCGTAGGGATTGAAGTGGACATCCCCAAACTGCCCTTTCTGGAGCCGATGCACCAGCTCCACCTGCTCGTCTGTCAGCTTTATGTCTGCACCCGTCATCTTGTCCTGGACCGTTCGCCTGCAGGGAACCGAGTGGGACAGGGTTAGGGCTGGACTGCAGCGTCCGTCCCTGACGGTGGTACAAGCCCCGCCACCGTATTTCTGTATCAGCACTGGTGTNGTCCCCATCCCTGGAGGGATTTAAAAGACGTGGAGATGAGGCGCTTGGGGACATGGTTTAGTGGCCATGGGGGGGTTGGGTTGATGTTGGACTCGATGACCTTAGAGGTCTTTTCCAACATTAATGATTCTGTGATTCTAAGTGAAGCCCCGGGCTCCCGAAGCCACACGCCAGAGTCACACCGGGAGACCTCCACAGCCCCGGGCTCCGGGGATTCGGGGTGTTTCAAGCCCCGGCGTGTGCGTTTGGACACACACACTCCACGTGGCGAGCATGTCACACCGTGCACCGACGCGGCTTTCCCCGAGGCGCTCACCAGTAGTCGGGGTTCTCCATCTTCTCCAGGAACATGTCCAGCTCGTCCTTGTTCCGGATGGGCTTGTAGATCCTCTTGCCCTCCAGGTTGTAGCCGATGTGCGGGAAGTCCTGGTACCACTCCATGGGGATGTTGCCCACTGTGTTGCGAATGTCCTGGAGGGGAGTGGAGGGAAGCGGTGTGAGGGGAGGGCGGGCGACACCGTTGCAAGCACCCTGGGTGCCAGGAAAGCCGTGTGATGTCTGCCCCCCTGCCCCGGTACAGGCCGAACCGCGCTGCCTCCCCCTTCCCTTCTGCAGGCACCGAACAGCATAACGGCAGCCGGGAGGTGCCGTGCCTGCCGCTTGCAGCGAGATGTCCCCAGCAGGAGCGAAGCAAACCCCGGCTGCGAGCTGCCGATGCCCGCTGCCGCGCCGCCCCAGCACCCGCACGCTGCAGGCAGCTGGGGCGGCACGAGGCTGGCGAGGGGTGCACCGGGACGGGGGAGGCTGGGGGGGCGATGAGCGAACCCCGAAGCTGCAGTGGGGTGAGGAGGTCTGGCCCGCGAGCACGCCTCCCACCCCGGTACCCGGCCCGACTGCGCTTCGTTAGGGGGGTGCAGCCCCCTTCCTCCACGCAGGGGACGCGAGCGTCAAGGTAAGCAGCGCCTGGGCTCGTTTAGAGTTTAAAAAACCTTTTCACGGCGTGACGAGCGGGAAGGCGGGAGCGCGGCGTCGGCTGCAGCCAGGCTTCAGCTGCCTGCTGGAGCGCGCGGGCAGGGGCCTGCGGGCGGTCAGCAGCGCCGGGGCTGAGCACATTCCTGCCTCCGTCCCGCCTCACATTTTCCGATCGCCAGCTGCCAGGCCCGCTCCCCCCCGCGCACGCAGGCAGGCGCAGGCACACGCGCACCTGGCCGGCCGCTGCCGTTCCTGCCTGCCCGTCCCGGCAGCAGGCAGCTGCCCCCAGCGCACCGCTGGCTTCTGCCCTCCCCTTGGCTCCTGTCCCGATCCGGTACCGGGAATCCCGATCCGATGGCGGGGGAGGTTTCAATATGATCCCAAGAGCGAGATTAAGACACAAACGAGGTCAAATGCCGTATACCAAAACCAACAACTTTTAATATCAAAAGTAGAAAATTAGTGGCTAGAACAGAGTAAAAAGACAGAGGTCAAGCAAGAATGCGGGATAGGCTTGCAAGAACAGTCACCACCACGGATCCGCGGCGTCCCAGGGGTCCAGGTCTCTCGGCGTTCCGGCGGTGGGTGGTCGCTCCGGGGTCCGTGGTGTTTCGGTGGAGGCAACGATCGCACTGGGGTCCTCTTGGCAGTCCCTTTTCTTCTCACTCGGGGGCTGCAGTTTCCATGGCAATGCCACATCTCCGCATTCCTGAGTCTTGACCATCCAAGCCCGTGCCAGCTGGAGATCTTGCACACCGTGCCGGCCGGAGATCTCTGCGGCCTTGCAGCCGTTCTTAGCCAAAGGAGCCCTCGCCCAGATCTTCCACACCTTGCAGCTGATCTTATCACATTCAGCAGCCAAAGGAGCCCTCGCCCAGATAAGCAGCCTTTGAGACAACAGTTCTACAATTCAGTCTTTCACAGCTCCATGGCCACCGGGGTCTGCACGTGGCCACGGGTCCCCCAGCTCCGGGGCGGGAGCATCACGGCGCGCTGGTGGAGTTGGGCCAGCCGGCACCACGGGCACGTTTCGGAGATGCTGCTGGGCTCCACATCTCCTGTCCCCGACACCGGTGGGGAGCGTGGGGGACGGCTGCCCCAGCCCCCAGGAGCAGCTCCCACGCCGCAGGAGATGAGCTGTCCCTGACCTGCCCTCGGACCGACGGGCACAGAGGAAACATCGGGGCTGCTCCGCTTCCCTTCACGAGGCAGGAACCAGCCCCAGAGGGGGCTCGCGCTCCCACCAGCTCCGGCTGCCCCAGCGCAGGGCTCGGGGGGCTCGGAGGGGAGCGGCGAAGGCAAAGATGCCCCCGAGAGCTCATCTGGGCCCTGGGGCCTGACCCGCTCCGCAGGCGGAGAGGGGGCAGACGGAGAGGTTTCGCTCTGCACTGCCCTGGACAGGAGCGAGGGGACGTTCGGCAAAGGGAAAGGTGGGAGATTCAAGCCCGGTAGCAAAATTGCTCTCGCTCAACCCGCAGCCCGGCAGCAGCGCTGGCGGCCACGGCAGTCCCGGCTGCGATCGGGCGCTTCTGTGGGCAACGCAGACCTCCAGACTCATCACCGTTGACTGCAAACCCACGGCGTGCCTTGGGGACGGAGCCCCTGCGGCTACACGAGGGCAGGATGCGACCCGATGGTCAGCCAGACGCCGGGCAGGTGGTCCTGCCGGGCCCCCAGCGCCAGCCCCTGCTCCTCGCCCGCCGCGGCCGCATCCTGCCCCTCGGGGCTGGCAGGGTCGGGCAGGAGCGGGGAGCGAGGGCCCTCCGGCCTCTCCCAGCTGCCCTCGCGTCGCAGAACGCAGAGACCCCGTCCCCAATTACAGCCACAGAGGGACGAAGGTGTGAAGGCGACCTGTGCCCCCTACACCCTGCAGTCAGGGGTCACCCTCGCCCCGCGGCACCATCTGGTCCCCATAAACACTTGCAAACGACACGGAGCCTCCCAGGGAAAGGCGCCTGGAGCCCCGGGAAGGCAGAGCCGGCAGGAGCCCCCGGGGCCACGCCGGACCCATCCATCACTCTCTGAGCAGACTCAGCGCAGGATGTGTGCAACCCCCCCCACCCCGGGGATCTGGGCAGGAATTTTCCCCTCGGCATCAGCAAGGGCCGGCGCGGTCCTGGGAAGCCGCTGCTGCGCTTGGCTGGAGGCTGTGGGCTGCTGGGGCACGGCCGAGAGCCCGGGGGCTTCCTGGACCACCGGGGACTGAGCCGGCAGAGCCCCTGCCGCCGCAGGCTGAGCTCCCCGGGGTCGCTGCCCTCTGCAGACAGACAGACAGCGGGATGCCGGCTCTGGAAGCCTCGTCCTGCGGCTGGCAGCGGGAAAGCCGTTATCCAGGAGGCCTCCGGGAGCCCGGCCCGGGCTGCTCTGCACCCGCCTGTCCCTGGGACACCCCAGCACGGCCCCAGGAGATGCCAGTGGAGATGCCCGACACCCACAGCTCTCCCGGCCTCAGAGAGAGAGTTCGGCGGTGCCAGCTCTTGGCCAGGCAGGAGCTTGCGGCCGTGTCTGCCGGGGCCAGAGCTGGGAAGGAGATTTCTGCAAAGAGCAATGGGGCAGCAGCCGCCAGCTCCCCGCGGGGCTGCCAGGCAGAGGCAGGAGTCCCCACAGGCACGGGGACCGCTCCAGCCAACTGCCCGCTCACAGCAGCCCCTTGGACCTGCACAGGACGCGGGAACGGCGACGGGGTCTGTGACAACGGACGCTTGCTGCGGGCTCCCGTTCGCAGCACCGAGCGTGACGCTGACGCTCCCCAGCAGCACAAGGCACGCTCGCTGGGCAGAGGTGCAGCGCTGTCTGTCCAGCTGCACCCCGCTGTGTTTCTAGCTGCTCCTGGAGCAGCTGCTCGTGTGCTCACACCGCTGCACTCGCTCGGTTGCAGGGGTCCCCACCGGCAGCGGCGAGGCCGGGGACGAAAGGCCCCCGGCAGAGCAGGAGTTCAGCAGCCACACGCGGCACCGAGCCTCTGGGGAGAAGCAGGGAGGGGACGCAGCAGCCCTGCCCGTGCGGCCTGCAGGCAGCGATGCTGCAGCCGCTCTGCGTCACCTGCGGGGATGCAGACGGGCTGGGCAGGGACAGGCTGGGCA